>CM050175.1:80157861-80647861 GCA_027410445.1 Discoglossus pictus | reverse complement strand
GGGATTATGGGGGTCCTTGTGAACCCTCATGGAGGGATAGAGTCCATGTGGGTTCATAAGAACAATATAGTAAAATTTAGGGTGTTATGTGGGTTCATACTTACCTCATTGGTTGGGTGTTAGTTCTAGGTGCCATTGTGTAGGTATATTCATAAACTTAAATTTTACCCCCGTACATTTAATAGAGAGTACTTTTAATATTGTTTTTTTTTATATATTTAAACAATCATTTCATTTATGGTGGGCAAAAGAGCCATAGTAGCGTCCACCATACAGTAGTACAGTATATACTGTAAATAGTATATTTGTGTTCACATTTAAATGTCTAAAACAAGTTAAAAAAACTAGTTCCGTGCTCAGAATTCCGAGAAATACAGTTATTACACTGCATTCTGGGAACTTTGGCAGGGACATGCAAATGTGCCGACAAAGGCTTCGCTCTTGCAATCCATAACCATTTAAACATGGCTTCTTTTAAGCATATGCTCGCTGTATTAAATAGCTTTTTTGCAAAGCTCAGGATGGATTATACACAAGACAGGAATCCTACCCACGTACAGCTGTTTAAAGGTTACTGCCTCTCATCAGCATTGGGCTGGATCCTAGCTTGTGTAGTAGATTTTATGAGGAGGTAGTTTACCACAACAAACAAATTACAGGGGGGAGGGAAGTTAAGGTCAGCCACAGGGGCCAGGCCTGGAAGGAGGTAGCAGCCACAGTGACCCAGGTGGGTTATTGCCATAGGGATGTGAGGTCTGTTAGGCACCACTATGACAACAGCCTGGCAAAGGTCAGAAATATGAGGGAGGAGGAGGCCAGAGAAGCCGCATCACCAAGTGGTGGACCGGCAGTGACTGTCCATTACAGGCAGTAGGAGAGGATGCTGAAGGCCATAATGGAAGGATCACAGATGCTCCAGGCCTGTTGGTGACACCGGACCCGGCATCCATGCAAGGCGAATATCACATACAACAACATACACCCACATTTACACCACATGTACACCACACACACATAAATAACTCTAGTCATGAAAATGCTGTACAACAATGACCGTCACATGTCAGCTCCCTGGATACAATCATGGGGTCCTACATATCACACTCAATGTTGTACAGCATAATATTTGTCTTGAATTCATGCAGCAAATAGCAGATAGATAGAAGGTTAGTAAACCCATATTGATAGCATAGTTATGGGTATGGCCACTGCGGCATATGCAGATACAGACTATGTAGGGATGGATGTGCAGTGTTGATTTAAAGCCCAGCAGGCAACACCATCCAGCAGTATGTTAATAACTATTGCTGAGAGATGCTCACTGGTTGGTTAGTATGACACAATGCAAAGCAACTCATGCAGAGCATGTATATGCATTTGCTGCAAAGGCCAGCCTGCAGCAACAATCAAGACATTCTGCTGAGTCAATAAAACACAAGTTTAGATGAAAAAACAACAATCAGATCAAGCAAAGGATAGCTTAAAATATTAGCTACTAAGTGACCCATCCAGGTTCATGATAACCGCATGGCAGATGGGTAGGAACACACATCAATCATATGATCATACATTGGTATTAACCATATAGCATTCTTCTCTCATTACAGCTTCTAGGAGGTCCGGGTCCACTTCAGAGGTGGGGACCTCGGCTCAGTCAGAGCCACAGGCTTCTGTAAGTGCCCCCACACACAAAGATCCATATCTGGAGTAGGAGTCCAGGAGTGGAGCCCAGAGATCAGGGGATGAGCAGGAGGACTCCATCTTCATGTGGTCAGTGGGGGGGGACTTCCTGGACCATTCATCACACCCGTGGCTTTAGACCCAACTGGGCCAATCCTCCGATAGATTGACTTGTCACCTGGGCCCTCGTACTCGACTGACACAAGGGCCATGCCACCCCAACCTCATCAGCTCCTCCTTTAACCATCAGCACATCCTGGCCACCCACACCACCAGGCCTAGCACCTGGCCCTGAGTACCTCCCCATTGGGCCACCACCACCACCACCACCACCTCCTCCTCCCACAGACCTGCCTGGATTTGTCATACCTCCATACCCAAGCCCAGCTCCAGAGGCCAACATGAAGGAGATGCTGGACCTGCTCAGAGAATGTTGGGACTCCATGCGTGGGATTCAGGACAGCATCTCCTCCCACCGGCATTTGTATGTCGCAGCCTCAGGAGCATACAGAGGGATGCAGGGACACATCACATTCAGTGGAGTTTTATCTGGCCAGGCTGCTACAGGTGGTGCTTAACCAGACTAAGCCAGCTCAGTCTGGATATGGCCCAGCATGCTCTGGTTGCCAGAACCGCCACCTCTACCAGAGAGGCCTCCCCTGCTCACCCACAACCTGGCCCATCCTTGAATCCCTCCATGCCTCCACCACCTGTGCAGCTGCCTCCAGGGAGAAAGCCTCACTCTCCACCGCCCCCTCAACCAGAGAATCAGAGCAGTGGCATGGGGAGTTGGGGCCCTTTGGCAAAGCAGAGGAGGAGATAGGGGTTGCACCTAGGATTTTACCTTCTCAACAACACTCTTCAGTGACAATCTGTTGGTCCAGGTGTTAACATGATCTTGCCTGGCTACAGACTATTGGATAATGGCCTATGTAATGGTGATGTTTTGCTAGCAGATAGCTACCTTCCAGCACATGGTCCACAATCCTCTACTCTGTGGACATGTAGGGTTATGTTTTGCATCTCATCAATTGATGGTTACTGAGGAATGCTGTTGTTAAGAGATGGTGCAGTTCCTGTTTTTCCCATGAGGATGTATTTTTTTCATTTCTTTAGGCACAATTCAGGTCCATTAAGGCATCCACTTCATCTGCAAGCAGTGCTACAAAATAATGTGTATGACATGTATAGAAAATAGATCATCACCATATAGCCATTCAATCAATGACATCCCCCCAGCAGAATGATCTACCATGCCATTTTCTAAGCATATAGCATGTTCAATAAAACATTTCTGTGGCTCAGTTTAACTCATCCCACTGCAGATATGGGACTATCAATGTGCCAAAATGGCCATTATCTTCAAGCCAGCATGAATACATGCATTAGTTAACCTTGTAATACTCTCATCAATCTGAGAACACCCACTTTAGTCTGATGTAAGCATCAGGCATTATGGCTGCTGACTTTTGTCTACTCTCTGTATTAATGGGTACGTGAAAATACATCATGATATCCTAACAATCAATTATGGTGTCTCCATTTTTGCTGATGACACAAATTAGAGGAATGGGCATCTAAGTGGCAGATGAGATTTAATATGAATAAATGTAAATTTATGCATCTGGGAAGGAAAAATAGCCATGCAATGTAATCTTAATGGAGCAAATCTAGGGGTGTCAGATATTTAAAGGGGATTTGGGAGTACTTGTGGACAACTGTCTATGTAACAGTGCTCAATGCCAAGCAGCATCTGCAAAGGCAAGTAAAATATTAGCATATATTAAAAAGGGTATAGAAGCAAGGGAAGCAAATATAATTCTGCCACTATACAAATCCCTAGTACACCCTCATTTGGAATAGGGAGTACAATTTTGAGCACCACAACGTAAAAATAATATTTTAGAGCTGGAAAAAGTACAGAGAAGGGCAACAAAGCTAATAAAGGGAATGGAGGGGCTAAGTTATGAAGAAAGAGTAACAAAATTAAACTTATTTACTCTAGAAAAAAGGCGTGTAAGAGGGGATATGATTATCTTATATAAATATATCTAGGGTTAATACAAGGCTATCAAGGGAACTTATAGTGCAAAGAAGTTTTCAACTGACAAGAGGACATCCTTTGAGATTAAAAGTAAAAAGATTTCACCTTAAAAAAAGAAAAGGGTTCTTCACAGTAAGGGTGGTTAATCTGTGGAATTCTCTACCAGAGTAGGTGGTGACAGCGGATTCGATAGATAACTTTAAAAAGGGATTGGATACATTTTAAATAAAAAGAGCATTAAGGACTATCGTAGATAGAGAGGGAGTATTGATCCAGGGATCAATCCGATCACCAGTATCTGGGGTCAGGAAGGAATTTTATATTTTTTTCCCTGTTGAGACAATTGGCAAAGTTTCACTGGAGTTTTTTGTCTGTTTGCCTTCCTCTAGATCAATTAACAATAAATCTGCGTATTGCAGATCAGAGGAGATGTAAAAAGGTTGAACTTGACGGACTAAAGTCTTTTTTCAATCTAAATTACTATGTAGCTATGTAACTTATAATCTGATGACACCTGTATACAGGATGGATAAGATATCCATGTGACTGAAGTCTCCTATAGAGATGGTGATAGTAGTCAGGCCCAACTGAGTGTGGTCACAACTAAACATTCCTTGTGAGATGCCACATCATTACTCATGGTGATGGCAAGTGATTTCTCATAACAGATAGAGTTTGCACTGCTTGTGGATAAAATTCAGGTAAGTTGTTGCAGTAGTTATCACTGTACTGTACATACAGATTTTTATAGTTATAGTTTTAATAGTGTAGATTAGGATCACCTTTTTGTTTTCGCTTTTTGAACACACTGTATGTGTGTTTATGAATTGGATTACATAATGCTTGATTTCCATCATCTGTGTAATGAAGCAGATGAAGACATGATGTATGTGCCCTGCACATTAGTACTTACTACCATTATATGGAGATTTTCATGATGATTCATCTGATTGTGGTTACTGTGGTGTAATGACCACATGTGACTCTAGTAGATGCTATGCATCATTCTTATTATACAGTATTACCTTGACCTCTCTAGGTTTTGCTATTTTTTCCAGCGTCTTGTCTTTTGAGATCCGCCCACAACACACCCATGATATTAATGCACCGGCGGATATGTTTACGACTGTGCTCTGTGTATTCAATAAAGGATGTTATTGGTATACCGTTATCCATGATTGTAGACACCCACATACATAAATAATTTAACTATTTATTTTAGGAAATTGTATTGTCATCCCTTTATGCAGTTTATGAATGTCAACATATATTTTCCTGTCACAAAATTGGAGGTTATTTTTTTCAAGTGTTTCCACTTTCTATATTAGAACATATGTTATTATCATAATTTTTATCATCAAATCCCATATTGGTGCAAACAAAACCTGATTTCTGCATGACGTGTGACATGATGATGACATATATATCCTTTCATTACATGCTGTAGCACTGTTCTGTGAGCATTCATGACCATCACAGTGACACAGGCGTGACTTACAAGTTCTGGCATGTAGTAATATGTCCAACATGTGTTCTAACACTTATTGTAATGTTATTATCACTATTTTCTAAAATATGCCTGAACAACATGAATAGTGATTACTGTGAGTTTATACTGTTATGTGTACATATGTACATTGCGACACTGCTGAGCCTCACCATTCCACTGAAGAGTTGTTAAACATATGACATTAGTAATATACTTAATGTCACATGACGAGTGTTGGTGTACATATTGGCACTTACACATCACCAATGGTGTGGGACTTGCCAGTACAGAAGTAATCATGATTCCTGTTAATGGAGGTAAGATTAGTGGTGCACCATGTGCCTCTCTGCAGCCTTCATTTGTGTTATTTTTGGGCCCATATGTCAAACTTCAGGAGATGCGTGTAATCCCCCTTGTGTAGATCTGTCCCTATATGGCCATGTGCTTGTGCCTATGAAACCTTGTTCCTTAGATGCTCCATGTAAAAATCCAGTGCCTGGCCTGTGCTATCTTATGATCTATCTGTGAGGATGACCTCCCGTATTCATCCAGAATCATTATCAGGCAGTTCTCTGCTTCAGGCCTCCTGCTGCCCATTCTGACAAATCTTCCCTCATCCCCCTCAGTGTATGGGACCACATGTAATGTTTAGTTGCCATACCTTCCCTTAGATGATCTCTGTGAGTACTGTGTTGTGGTGCTGAACAGTACAGTTGCTGTGTATTGTTTGTGGTGTGTATAGCCCTTTAATAGTGAGTTGTTGCTAGAATCTGCTGTGGTCCATGTGTGTTTGGTTATTCACCTGCTGCAGACTGTGCCTGTTTTCCCCTGTACGTTGGGAAATTGTATGTGGAGATGTGATTTTTCCATTAGTAGGTCAAACTCATTGATGTATATATGTGATTATACTTTCTGACATTTGTGTCTCTGTGAGATTGTATTTATAGGTGCCATGTCATTATTAACTGATTTTCTATTTCACCTATGTACCAATAGCAGTGTGAATCCTTCATTTGTAATGATACAGCATGCTTTTGTATTGTTTTGTATTGCTTTCCTGACCCTTTAAGAGCTGCTGCAGCAGTCCACCATGGTTTGCATAGTCATAGCGAGTGGTGTTTAGTACCCATAATGATTTGTTCTGTTTTTAACCATTACGACAGTGCTCTTAGATACAAACTATCCGTAATTTTTGATTAGCATAGGGTTTGGAGGTAATAGTCTATGTGAGTAACCCGTAACCTATCGCCAGTGTGAACAGTCAGTGGAAAAGTTATTGGTAATTAGATATAGCAATATGCCCCAGTGACTCTTAGCGTTTGTCTCACAGTGATTTAGGAGTGGGTAACATAGCTAGGTATGGTTTACTCTTCCATTAGAGCACTTGCAATGGCTTTTTCTGGGATTAGAATAGGGTTCAAAGTTTTAAGTGATTTATTTAAGGTATACACCATTATAAATGTTATAATTATGTATATTTATATTTATTTATTACCTATTGTGACCCTATTAGCACTTCAGAAAAAAATGTCACTTATCAAACCAAATTAAGAAGAAGTTATTTTCCTTACAGTCCTTGTATTATATGCATTGCCCCCTCACCTCCTGGGCACCATTGGTGAATGTCAGCAACACACAGCTCTGTGCTCTATTTTACCCCCGAGGGTTATAAGACAAAGCTGATCGACCAAATGTTGAAGGTTGCAATATAAATGGACAGACTGGATGGACAACTCCTTCTGGATCCCTACCTTGTCATGGTGAGGGGGCTTGTGTACTTCAATGAAGCTGTGAGCTAGTACATGTAGGGTCACCCAAGATGGGCAGGTCATAGCAGAGAAATCACAGTCCACTGAAGAAGTAACTGGCAACCCATTCCACTATCTTTGCCAAGATTACTTTATAAATAAGCACAGCCATAGACATAACAATAATTGCGCATGATGTGCTGTGGTCATAAGGTCAAAGAAATTGGACAAAACTGAACAACGATAAGATGGACAAAGTGTATCCTATATGTATTCAAATTGTAGGTTTTTAAGTCTATCTTTTTATATAGCTTTTATATGTATGTCTGAAAGCAGCCAGAAAACTGTTGCCAAAATAATACAGAACAACGTGCTGGAGAAGATGAATACAGCAATATTAACAAACCACTAAACGCCATGGGAGAACATGAAGGAAATTAGTGTAAAGAAACACAGACTGTGAATATCCTCTGTGAGTTGAAACTGCAGAGTTAAATTGATTTAGCAAATTAGATAATGTTATTGTACTATTATAGCTGCATATTTGTAAAGAGCATACATTTTCCTGTTACATCACTTTTAATCCCAGCCACGCAAAGCACTTTAAATGGTTGATATTGTTGAGATTGTATTGAATAAAAATTGTCTCTTTGGCTTCAAAATCTATTATAATTGTGCAATTTTAAGATATTCTGACCCTATACACTACTCATAGGAGCTTCATCAGGATGAAGAGAAATGCGATGAATATACTGAACATGGGTCCCCATTCTTTAAATATTTTCATAGATGGGGTAAGTAGAAAACTATTTTCACCACAAACCCCTTATTACTTTGATCTGTTCGTAACAGGTATTTCCAGTACCACGCCATTAAAAGTGTATAAACACTGACATATCACTGATTCTTACTTTTGCTTTTCAGGTTGAAGGAGGTATTTATTTCAGTTATTATTATTATTATTATTATTAATATTATTATTAATAATACATTTATTTGTAATGCGCCAACATATTCTGTAGCTCTGGATTGTGTTCAAAACAAAATAGTATTAACTCATTGCAAGAAATGGAGGGCCCTGTCTTAGAAATCAGTGTCCGAAGTGCTTTCCCCAAAGTGGCATGCAAGGTTGAAAACTCACAGACTTACAATCTAAAGGGTTTGGGTGTGGCGTAGCAGGGTGAAAGATGCATTGTGCGTGTTAAGGTGGCAGGTGATAGGCTTCTTTAAACAGATGCGTTTTTAGTGAGGTTTTGAAGGATTTGAGGCAGGAGTATAGTCTAGAGGAGCGAGGCAAGGATTTCCAGTGAATAGGGGCAGCATGAGAAAAGTCCTGAAGGGGGGAATGAGAGGAGGGTATGAGAGAGGAGGAAAGATGAAGGTCATTAGCAGAGCGAAGAGGACATGTGGGGGAATATTTTGCGATGAGAGCAGTGATATATGGGGGTGCGCTGTAGTTCATGGATTTGTAAGTTAGGGTCATGATTTTAAATTGTATCCTAGAGGCTATGGGAAGCCTATGGAGTTTATTTTGTTCCTGTATTCAGGTGTAACAACATTGGAAAAAGTTAAATTGATACTTTTTTCAAATCTTTCACTGCTACCCTGCGAGGCAATGATGTACTGTGGAGTCTCCTGAGGGATGGATACTGAATCTGATGAATATAGACTCACATTTTTCCACAGGAATTTGAAAAAATTGTTCTCAGCCCATCATCCGAAACATAATTAAATAATAATTTGACCAGAACTTTCCCTTTACTGAATAGCAATGAGGGCAGATGCTGAAGAGGAATAAATGAATTATTGTTTAGGAGGGGAGTCACCTTCCATTAAGCATCAGGTAACACCATTTCTTGTGATTGATGTCTTTTTGGGCCCTTTCCCGATGATTCAAAGAAATTGTCTAATAACGTCTGTTTCTGTCTGTGTTTTTTATTTTTATTTTGTGATTAATATGGGATTTTTGGATGAATATAGAAGCATTTGCTTGCCTAAAAAAGTATGACTAATATTGGATTTGATGCATATATGGGCAGTTGGAAATAGGGGGTTCCACTGTAATGTGGTTTATTAACATAGAGCTTAATAGATACTGTATTATTTTTCTATTAAGATATTTAAAAATACAGCAAAATAATTTTCCTCACAATTGGAAAATATTTGGTTTTGTACAACCTCAGTTTTTTTATAACCTGCTATAATATACACTTTACCAACGTCTGCAGCACATACAATGATGACTTTTCTCAATAACCCTAGCTAAATCAAGGTACTTATTTATTATATTTGCAAAACCAGGGAGACCTTTTTTTAAGTTATATATAAACATTTTAATGATAGTATGGATGGACAATAGTGGCAATCTGGAAATGCTTTGATGCCTACTAAACACATGATGCTGTAAAAAAATAATTTAGCTTTATTTTCATTTGTTCAGCCAGTAACTTAGAGGAGCCCATGGTTGTTGCATATTTTTATATTGTAGTTATTGTATTGTATATTTATATATATATATATATATATATATATATATATATTCTTGCTAATAATACCTGACACAAATATACAAACAATTGTGGGATTGTTAAAATGTTATGGGCCCTTGGGCTGCCAACAGTTACTATTGCTAAAAGTGTTCCATTGTGTAATCTCTCCCATTTCTAACATATGGTGTCATGGCCACTTGAATATTAGGACTGTTGCAGCCATGATGGCATAGATAAGATTAACTGGTGTGCAATGCTATTTATAAACTAAAAATGCAGGATTTTCCTTGGGTGGTTTAGTAAAACATTTTATATGGCGCTTCCAGGGAAGGGGGTTATAAACTGAGGGGTACTCGGTTGAAAGGTCTAAAGAGGTCTAGTGGACAAGGCGAAGGACTGGCAGACTCCATTGGGAGGCTGGGAACAAGGAGAGGATTAAGAGGATTACTCAGCCAGGTTCCTGGCCAGCAGATGGTGATAATGGGGATGACATAATTTGATGGACAGCTCTCCACATACGGCCAGAGGTTGTGTTTTGTTTTTATTGGTTGATGTTATGTATAAATATTCTGTGCTATAACTAATAAATCAGTTCCAGTTTGGACTTAATCTATGTGTGAGTGTCATTCTGGGGAAATTATAATCCTTGAATGGGGTTATGACTGCTGATCCTATCTGGGGAGTGGTTACAACCGATAACCACTACAGTTACAAAGTTCCTGTATCTTTGGTGCTCATGGAGGTCGTTTTCCAGGTTCTGGTTCATTTTCTGCAAGCAGGGATACCAAAGGACCCTACGATTCTACTTGTTATGTTTGATCTAGGATCTTCCCAAGCCCATTGACGCAGTAGATTGTGATATTTACTTGAGCGTTTAGATCCTCCTGGTTTCTATGTTATGTAAATGGCCTCCATTCTGAACATTATTTGCACTAGATTAGACAGTGTAAGACATATAATGTTGGGTGACCTTCTGAGTGCACAAAATTATTATAGGCTCATACAGCACCTTCAAACTAATGTAAAGTGAATGTGTTTAAAAGTAACACATAAACTGTCAAACTGGGCACCAGATGGGATCAAAACTGCAGTCACTGTTAATAGCGGGACATGAACTTAATTTGGAGTTAATAATGGTGTGTTATGCTACCAAACGACTTAACAAGGTTATCAATAGAATGATAGAAACATTTGTTTCAACAAACAGAGGTCAAGTGGAATCAAGTGGTTGTCAACGGAATGTCTTTGATCCTTTGTTTGTTAGCTTACCACACATTAAGCCATTTGCTGCAATTCATGTTTATGGCTCTATTAAAGTCAATGGGCCCCAAGCTGGCTGAATATTATAGAAGCCCTGGTCAGCCTCAAGAGCGTGTACTCCCGGTCTCACCTCTCCAGAAAACATCTGATCTCCGCCCGACTTTATATTTCATTACGTTCCAAGCCTCAGTCTATATGGAATTGGATATCCCTGACATAGCTAGTCCTGCCTGGAGCTATCACAAGACCTGCTCTTGTTAAACAGCTATCAAGGGGGTACCCCGACCATACTGTGTTTCCCTGCTAGCATCTATTAGGTTTCCCACATAAGGCGGTGCCATGTCACGGTACTAGGAATTTGGGAAGCAGGGAAAGCTGAGGACTTTTTACCAATTTAAAGGGACATGCACTTGGTTAGCTAAGGTGCAGAGGGACACGTACACATTCAGACTTGGTGTCTCCACGGTTGCTCCTATTTATTACCCCCTAGATATTAAGGGAGCATTGGTAAATAAAAGGGGAAATTAGTTTATCAGCCAGCTGGGCTCCTACCCTGCAGGGGGTTGACCAGGAAGGGTGATATAATTTGATTCACAAGTCCTACAAGTGGCTCATGAAATGGGCCCTGGGGATTGGACCAGACTGTGTTTATCCAAGGGTGGGGCATGTCTTGATTGTTTCCTATTATCCATAAATATGTTGAATTCTTCACAATAAATGTGTTCTCTGTTTGTATACATATCAACACTGTGTATGTCATTCTGGAGAAAACCTTACTCCTACCTGTGGGTAATTATGCCTATCCTATATACAAAAAGGGAATTTCATATGATGACATTCCTTGGGCAAAAAAATAATTATGCTGATCTTGCCTCGGATGCTACATTACAGTCCTGTCCTAATTTGGTGCCCTTGGTGGAAGATGTTATGATACTGGAACATATACTGTTAGCAGGGATACAACAGACCCCGATCTACTGGGTAGAATTTGTCTAGTCAAGCTCAACTAAGCAGTAGATTTTGACATTATACTTTCTTAAAAATATAGTACAAGCTTCAGAAATTTATGAGTCCTGGTCTATTCATGGTTCATGAGACTAAACCTATGCTATCTCACAAAGGAGAAATTAGTTTCCAGGGTCCAAGAAAAATGTTCCGGGATTGCTAGTCGCATCACAGAGCTGGTCATACCAGTTTATCTGCAGTGTAACTAGCTCTGTGAGATGGCGAGCAAGCCAGGAGCAAGTAGGAGTGCAAAAACATAGGAATGGGTGGAAGAGTTAATATTGTTCAGTTTTCAGGAACAATGATTCACTCTGGTCATTTTTTTTTTTTTATATACAGTGCCTTGCAATAACTCCCTTGGCATTTTTCGTGTTTTGTTGCCTCAAAACCTGGAATTAACATGGATTGTTTGAGGATGTGCATCATTTAATTTACAGAACATGCCCACAACTTTGAAGATGTTTTTTTTGTGAAGCAAACAACAAATAGGACAAAATAACAGAAAAAGTCAATGTGCATAACTATTCACTACCCTAAAGTCAATACTTTGTAGAGCCACCTTTTGTGGCAATCACAGCTCCAAGTTACTTTGGATAAGTCTCTATGAGCTTGCCACATCTTACCACTGGGATTTTTGCCCATTCCTGCTCCGGCTCCTTCAAGTTGGACGGTGTGCACTTGTGAACAGCAATCTTAAAGTCTGACCACAGATTTTCTATTGGATTGAGGTCTGGGCTTTGACTAGACCATTCCAACACATTTACATGTTTCCCCTTAAACCTCTCAAGTGTTGCTTTAGCAGTGTGTTTGGGGTCATTGTCCTGCTGGATGGGGAACCTCTGTCCTAGCCTCAAATCACGCACAGAGTAGTACAGGTTTTGCTCAAGAATATCCCCGTATTTCGCACCATCCATCTTTCCCCCAACTCTGGATGGTGTTCTGTGGGTGATGGTGTTCTGTGGGTGATGTGGTGTGTTGGGTTTGCACCAGACATAGCATTTTCTTTGATGGTTGAAAAGTTAAATTTTAGTCTCATCAGACCAGAGCACCTTCCTCCATACATTTTGGGACTCTCCCCACATGTCTTTTTCTCAAGCTCAAAACGTGCCGTTTAGTTTTTTTGCTGAAAGTAATGCCTTTCTTCTGGCCACTCTACCATAAAGCCCAACTCTGTGGAGTGTACTTCTTATTGTCGTCCTATGTACAGATACTCCAGTCTCTGCTGTGGATCTCTGCAGCTCCTCCAGGGTTACCTTTGGCCTCTGTGCTGCCTCTCTGATTAATGCCCTCCGTGCCCGCTCCGTGAGTTTTGGTGGGCGGTCGTCTCTTGGCAGGTTTTCTGTTTTGCTATTTTTTTTCCCTTTGGTTATGATAGATTTGATGGTGCTACTGGGGATCATCAAATATTTTGATATTTCTTTAATAACCTATCCCTGACTTGTACTTCTCAGCAACATTGTCCCTTACTTGTTTGGAGAGTTTCTTAGTCTTCATGGCAGTGTTTGGTTAGTGGTGCCTATTGCTTAGGTGTTGCAGCCTCTGGGGCCTTTCAAAAATGTGTTTATATGTAATGGCAGATCATGTGACACTTAGATTACACACAGGTGGACATCATTTCACTAATTATGTGAATTCTGAATTGGTTGCACCAGAGCTTTTTATGGGCTTCATAATAAAGGGGGTGAATACATACGCACATGCAAATGTTCTGTTTTCTATTTCTAAAAAATAGTTTTTTGTATATTTTTTTCTAATTTCACTTCACTAACTTAGACTTTTGTATTCTGATCCATCACATGAAATTCAGATTAATAAAACATTGAATTTAAGGTTGTAATGTATCAAAATAGGTAAAAAATCAAGGGGGTGAATACTTTTGCAATGAACTGTATAGTGATAGTTTGAGATGGGATATGATGTTTTGAGTATATAGAGGTTAATGTATATGTGAAGGGGATGGGATGCATGTTTACAAAGTCAGTCGATTCCAACCTATGACTCAGAACTGGAAAACTCTTAGACAGCATCTTCAACCACTACACCAACATGCTACATACTAGATGGGTGTATAAAATATAATCTATCTAAAATAGAATGTATCACAAATACAGACTCTCTATCCCCAGTAGTGCCTATTAGCCAAGTAGACCTCTATAGTTCATAAGCCTCTATACAAAGCCCTCAATGACAGTGCACCCCCTTATATCACTGCTCTAATCTCCAAATATCCTCCCCCACCTCTGTCCTCTTCGCTCCGCTAATGACCTTCTTCTTTCCTCCTCTCTCATCACCTCCTTCTCACTCCCACCTTCAGGACTTTTCTCGCGCTTCTTGCATTATCTGGAACTCCTTACCTTGCTCCACAAGACTATCCCTGTGCCTCAAATCCTTCAACCTCACTAAAAGCATCTGTATAAAGAAGCCTATCACTTGCCGTCTTAACATCCACAATACATCTTTCACCCTCCTGCACCACACCAAAACCTTTTAGATTCTAAATCTGTGAGTTTTCATTCTGGCAAGGTGCTTTTTGAATGCACTTTGGACACTGGATTCTAAGCTCAAAGACAGGGCATTCCAGTTCTTGAAATGTGTTAATATTGTTTTGCTTTAAACAGAATCCATGTATAGGAATATGTTGTTGCATTACAAATAAACGTTAATAATAATAATAATAATAATAATACTCCATTAGAAAACCCCATGTTCCCTTGCCAATTGTAACAACTATAATCAATGAGAGTCTATATGGGCAACAATGGGGGTTAAGGATCTCCCTCTTGTCCACTTGGTTGTCAGGACTAGGGGGGAGTAGATAGGGTTAGATAGGTGTGGGTGATTGCTAGGGTGAGCCTAGGTAGGTAGGAGGTAAAATATATGGCTTAATTGCCACCCATCAAAACCCCAAATTAGGTGTGTGTGTACATGATATTTTTTTGTGTGTACATGAAGTGTTTTGATTGGCTTGTTATGTCTAGCAAGCACTTTGATAGTGATATTGTTTTTTGTCGGGTATGGCGATTAGTGATCATTAGCTAAACATCATTTGATTGACTGCATCTGCCAAACAGGTGCATTTTAAGAGACTGTTGGGGGAATACAATTTTAAATGATAACTTTGACGATGCATGCAAATTAAGCTGTAAATGGCTTAATATACTTGTTCCTAAGAGAAAGTAATTTCCGTTAATGATGCCATTTTTTACACCTATACCGTTTTAAGAAGGTTCCATCAATTCTTCCAAGCTTGACACTAATTTTATTAAACTCAGGATACATATAGAGGCACATTTTCTATGTTATGATTAGCTTCTATACAATGTGCTTATTTCCATGCCATTCAATACCTATAATGAATATTCCTTCAACAAGTCTATTAAGCAACAACAGAATACATTAGAATGTGTAATTAATTTAGTGTAATATACAGTTAAGTAAAATGTAATACCTTTGGGCCAATAACTCATTTATATAGAATTTCTTGAAATTAAAAATTGTATTAGATATATTTTCCATTATTAGTTCATATAGTTCATATAATTTCAACAAAGGTGACCTCTCAGAGGTGACCTCTCATCTTTAATATCTATATCTGTATATGTATATCTATACTCATCAAAACATTACCAAAAAATATACATCAAGCATTAGAACAACCCATCCCCGCCAATCCTACAACTGGGACTTTCTACCAACTGCCAAAAATCCACAAACCAAGTAAACCATTAGTTAGTAACACCAGTAGCTATACACAAGACACCACTGACTTTCTCAACAAACTCAGTCAGATTAGAGACCCACCTGCTAACACACTACTTGTCACCATGGATGTAGAGTCTCTTTACAGCAACATCCCACACAAAGATGGCACTAGAGGCATGCTTTAAGTTTCTTTCAACACACATGCAAAACAATAAATATGGCCCTGATTTTATTGTTAAACTAATAGAATATATCCTTACCCACAACTATTTTGCTTTTTAAAAATATACCTACCTACAGATGATGGGGACTGCCATGGTAACAAAATGGCTCCACAATACACAAATCTATTAATGGCCAATCTAGAAGAAACATTCTTATCTGTATCCATTTACAAACCATAGAGATACTACCGTTACATAGATGATCTGTTCATCATATGGACAGAAGGAGAAACCAAACTCAGAGACTTTCAAAGTTCATTCAACACCTTCCATTCATCTATAAAACTTAAAATGGATTTCTCAACAGAACAGGTAAACTTTCTTGACACTACTATATCCATCACCAATGGCACTCTCCACTCATCTGTATATAGGAAAACCATAGACAGATGTAGCTACCTACACAGCTCTAGTTTACATCCCTCCCACTCCAAACAAGCTATTAGATACCATCACATTTGCTCAAACACTGGAGACCGTGATAAAAATTTACAAACCCTGTGTTACTACCCAAAATATAACCACTGCCATCAAAATACCCTGTTAACACGTGTTAAAAATACAAATCAAAAGAAACTACTTCACGTATACCTCACATACCATCCAATTTTAGAGAAAATACAGAAAATATACCATGACTAACTAAAGATACTGAATTAAAAGATATTTTCTCAAAACCTCCCATCCTTGCATATAAATAGCCACTAAACCTGAAACAAAAACTTGCCAGCAGAAAATTGGCCAATGAACAACTGAATATGAAAATGGAACTAAACATTGTAACAATAATGACACAGCCACACATAACAACAAGACCTATAACATCAAAGGATCATACACATGTACATCCTCCAATGTGTTTTACATAATACAATGTTCCGTATATACTCAAGTATAAGCCAAGTTTTTCAGCCCTTTTTTAAGGCTAAAAGGGGCCCCCTCGGCTTATACTCGAGTCACTCCCCCCCCCCCCCCCCCCCCCTCCGTGTCTCTATAACCCCCCGTGTCTCTCTAACCCCCCGTGTCTCTCTACCTCTCCCGTGTCTCTCTACCTCCCCCGTGTCTCTCTACCTCCCCCATGTCTCTCTAACCCCCCTGTGTCTCTTTCCCTCCCCCTCCTCATCCTCAACCCCCCTCCTCATTCTAAACCCCCCTACTCATTCTAAATATCCCTCCTCACTTTACCTCTCTAAATACCTCCCCTTCTGTGACGTCACATGCGTGCCACATCATTAGCATTGGCCGGGTCAAGATGCCGGAAGGAACGGAGGCCGAAACAGAAACTGAAGATAGAGGTAAGTGAGGGGAAAGGGAGAGGGGGAGGTATTTAGAGGGGTAAAGTGAGGAGGGGGTGTTTAGAATAAGGAGGGGGGTGGAGGATGAGGAGGGATGTTGAGGAGGAGGGTTGAGGTTGAGGTGGGAGGTTGAGGAAGGGGTTGAGGATGGGGGGGTTGAGTTTGAGGAGGGAGGTTGAGGAGGGGGTTGAGGATGGGGGGTTGAGGATGAGGATGGGGGTTGAGGTTGAGGAGGGGGGTGTTGAGGATGGGGGTTGAGGATGAGGATGGGGGGGTTGAGGAGGGAAGTTGAGGAGGGGGGTTGAGGATGGGGGGTTGAGGAGGGAGGTTGAGGATGAGGATGAGGGGTTGATGAGGGAGGTTGAGGAAGGGGGTTAAGGAGGCAGTTGAGGAGGGGGTTGAGGATGGGGGGTTGAGGAGGGAGGTTGAGGATGGAGGATGAGGAGGGGAGTTGAGGAGGGTGATAAGGGAGGTGGGGAAGAGACACATGGAAGGGAGAGGGGGGAAGAGAAACAGGGAAGGGAGAGGGGGAAGAGACACAGGGAAGGGAGAGGGGGAAGAGACACAGGTGAGGGAGAGGGGAGAAGAGACACAGGGGAGAGAAAGGGGGGGCACAAGAAAAGGGCACACAAGAGGGGGACACAGAGGGCACAAGAGGGACACAGGGGGCAGCACATTTCCCACCCTCTGCTTATACTCGAGTCACTCATTTTTCCCAGTATTTTGTGGTAAAATAGTTGCCCCAGCTTATACTCGGGTCGGCTTATACTCGAGTATATACGGTACTTTATGTGAAACAGGCTGTTACATTGGAGAAAGAGGCCAAAAGTGTATTTAAGGGTGAATTTACACAGGCATTCAATAAGAAAGCATAATGAAGACAGTTATTGTAGCCCAGTGGGACATAATTTTAGCCAGAATGATCACTTCATCCAAAACTTAAAAGTCAGAATACTCCATAATGGCACACTGGTGCACACAAAACAGAATACGACAAAAAATGCTATTAATACATACAACATAGAAGGACGTATCATGTTTTCTTTGCACCTTTCATAAAATGCACTACAACAAAACTAACACTAAACAGGATAGCAGATGAAATAAGCAAAAAAAAGAAACTTGCATTTAAAAAAACACATAAATACAAATCTAATGTACTATTTAAATTTACAAATTACTATGGCTGATATCGAAAATAAAGAGGAACAGAAAAGACGTCAAACACAAGAACGTGCGCAAAGATGGAAATATCGACAGATGCCAGTGGAAAAGAATATTCAATGCAAAAAAGAAAGCGAGATAATCGCAAGCAAAAGACAAGAGGCTGAGAAAGTAACATCCAAGCCCAAAAAGGCAACCAAAAAAAAAGAAAAATCGAGAAAATGTATCAGAACAATCTGATAACAATGATAATAATTTACAGAGTCATATTGATATATGTTTTCTTGTCCTTAAGTTAAATCATTAACAGTAGAGGTTCATAATTGTGGTATGATGAATATTATCTGTCAGTTTTGTGGGGCTTATCATTTTAAACAGGAAAAGACCCACAGATGGCTCGTTAGTTGCTGTCAAAAAAGCAAGGTAAGACTTCCACAAAGACAAAAATTCCCAACATATTTAGAAAGCATTATGACACAGCCTTCTTTCCAAAACTACAAAAATTTCAAATTAAACATAAGATCCTATAATAGTGCCATATCCTTTGCATCTATGGGTGCAACATTAGCTGGTAATGTGCCAGGACATGGTCCTTACTGCTTCAAAGTACAAGGACAAATTTACCATTGTACTTCTTATTTACATCCAGAAGAAGGGGAGCAAAGAAAATTTGCTCAATTATATGTCCTAGATACAAAGGAAGCTGTTGAACATTGTATGCAGCTTCCAGAGAATAAAAAATGCTTACTGATTGATTTTATAGAGCTTGATAAAATTATGGCCCAAAACCCATACACTCAAGCCTAAAAAAAATTGGCAGAAGTAGAAAAGGAACAACAAATTCATGCAGAAATACATCAATTACCAATCCCAAAAAACAATATTGTTCTTAAAAGAGATTGCCATACTGATAAACACTGTTATAAGTTGCCAACATCAAATGATGTTGCAATGGTCTTTCAAAATGACGTGGGAGAACCACCATTTCAGAGGGATATTAGAATATATCCCAGAAAGGATGAGCAACCGTTCATTAACATAAGTATCTTAAGTACTAATTTGGATCCAATGACATACCCCATATTTTTTCCACATGGGGAAGCAGGTTGGCAACCCAAATTAACACTTGACAGTTACCCAAATTCAAAAGTACGTGTGAGAAATAATATTTCCATGCTTGAATTTAAAGTGACTCAAACTGCTATTAAAGATGGATTCAATCCCATTTTATGTGGAGGAAAACTTGCACAACAATGGATCATTGATTCATATTTGCAAGTTCAGGCAAATAATTTAAACTTCATAAAATATCAACAAGATAAACTATGTGTAGAACAGTATTTTGGACTGATGGATTATGTCACCGAGGTGGCTACAATCAGAGAGCTGCCAGCTGGCAAAGCCATCATTTTACCTTCTTCTTTCCAAGGATCTCCTCGCAATATGAAAGAAATATACAATGATGCCATGGCTATTGTAACTAAATATGGAAAACCAGATTTATTTATTACATTTACATGTATTCCACAATGGCCAGAGATTGTAGAGAATCTGCTAATTGGACAAACTGCATCCGATAGACCAGATTTAGTGTCAAAAGTCTTTAAAATAAATTAACTGAATTAATACGTGACATAACGATAACTCAGTTATTTGGCAAATGTCTGGCTTATGTTTATACCATAGAATTTAAAAAAAGAGGCCTTCCACATATACATATTCTTATAATCCTTCAAGAGAAAAATAAATTGAATACTGGTGACAAAGTGGGTTCAGTGATTATTGCTGAACTACCAGATCCAGAAATACATGGTAGACTATATGAGATTGTAACTCATCGTATGATTCATGGACCATGTGGAGATATTAATCCACAGTCACCATTTATGGAAGATAAGAAATGTACTAAAGAATTTCCAAAAGATTATAGAGACAAAACGTATGCTAATTGCGATGGCTATCCATTATATAGAAGAGAAGGCCAAAATGCCATTATTCGTGGAAAAAAGGTAGATAACAGTTATGTGGTACCATACAATCCACATTTACTAATGAAACATAATGCACACATTAATGTGGAAGCTTGCACTTCTATAAAATCCATTAAGTATGTTTACAAATATATTTACAAACTCTATGATACAGCTACCGTAGTGGTCAAAAGTACAGAAAATCTTGAACAAAGTGAGTTATTCCATGATGAACTTGCATCTCATGTAGATGCTCGATATGTAAGTGCGCCAGAAGCAATGTGGCGTCTTCTCAAATTTGAAATGCATGATCGCTCACATGCAGTATGTCAATTAGCTGTACATTTGCTCCAAATACACTTAGTTTATTTCAATGTTGGAAATGAAAAAAATGTTTTGGCACAAAGTGAGCATCGACAAACTACACTAACTGCGTGGTTTCAATTAAATTGTTATGACTTGGAGGCAAGGCATTGTTATATATTGACATTCCCTACCATTATGTTTTCGGTAATGGAATATGGCAAAAACGAAAAAGCTGTGGAAATAAAATAATACCAAGAATTTACACAGTAAGTCAAAGAGACCTGCTTACGTTTACTTCTGCTAAATGTTCCTGGTGCACAAAGTTTTGAACACTTGAGAACTGTGAATGACAGTTTATGAAACATTTAATTTAGCTGCGCAACACAGAAACTTCCTAGCTGATGATACAGAATGGGAAAGATGTCTAGAAGAAGCAGCACTATTTCAAATGACATGGCAGATGAGGGAACAATTTGCATACATTTTCATCTTCTCAAATGCTCCAAATGCATTAGCTTTGTGGGACAAATTAAAAAAAAAATGTCTGAAGACTTTTTGCAAAAATACAATGAGCCTATTGCACAATTAAAAGCATTACTTGAAAGTAGGTCTTTATTTCTCGTGGATTAAGTTGTGCAACTTTTAATCTGCCAGATCCAGGACTCATAAACTTTGAAGACTATGACACTCAGCTTCAAAAACAAAGAACAGAAGAAAGACTTGCAACTTTAAATAGATTACAATTGCAAGCATTTAATGCCATACGACATGCCCTAGATGATGACATGCTCAAAGAGCATTATTTCTATTTAGATGGATCAGGAAAAACGTATTTGTATAATTCATTGATACAAGGTCAAAAAGCACTGCCATTTGTAACCACTGGAATTGCCGCACTCTTCTTAGAAGGTGGAAGAATTGTGCATAGTGGATTTAAACTGCCAGTTCCCATTCTGGAAACATCAGTGTTGGATCTTCGAATGACATAATTACAAGCAGAACAAATGTAAAAAAGTAAATTAATCTATTATAATAGATGAAGCTACAATGATGTCATGTCATGCCCTACAATGTATTGACCGTTTGCTACTTGAAGTCATGGATAATAATTTGCCATTTGGTGGAAAGGTAATGTTGTTAGGTGTAGATTTAAGAAAAACATTACCTGTCGTTGTACATGGAAATCGAACAGACATTGTCAAAACATGTATAAAGTCAAGTACACTATGGAAACGATTTACCCATCTTCAATTACAACAAAATATGAGATCAGAAGGCGAAAATTAATACAATGATTGACTCATTAAAACTGGAGAAGGAAAAACAGAGTGAATACCAAATTTACCTGATGATAACATATGGAAATTCCATCTCATATGATTTGCAAACAGGATCTCTTATCAGCTATATTCCAAAATACAATAAAAAACTAGGATTATGCAGAGCTTGCAAACAAAGTAATACTAACATGTAATAATATGGATGCATTGTTTCTCAATAATTAAATATTAAAAAAATAAATGCACCACAAAAAAATGATCACAGTGCTGATTCTGTACTTGGTGATGACAAAGAAAGTCAGACAAACTTTTCAACTGAATTCATTAATTCATTAACTCCCTCTGGAATGCCACTGCATATTTTGCAGCTAAAGAAAGGTGCAATTGTCATGATACTGAGAAATATGAACCCAAAAAAAGACTATGTAATGGGACCAGGTTAATTGTTCAAGAATTAAAGGACCACTTCATAGATGCTGAAATTTTAACTGGTACCCATAAAGGAGAGAGAGCTTTCATACTTTCAAGAATAGATTTGGCACCAAGTGAAAGTAGCCTCCATTTTCTACTTCAAAGGAGACAATTTCCCATCATCGTGGCATTTGCCATGACCGTTAATTATTCACAATGACAATCTTTCAAATGTGTTGGTATCTTTTTAGAAGAACCAGTATTTGCACATGGCACTCTGTATGTTGCATTTTCAAGATGCAAGAATCCAGAGGCTATTACAGTTTACATTTAAAAAAAATAAAAAAGTCAGGGTGAATTATTAGATGATGGCTGCATTTTTACAAAAAAACATTGTCTTATATGAGGTACTATAACTTAAATTAAAAAAAGGATAACAATACAAGACATGTAAAAAAAAAATAAGAAAAATACTTTCACTTCAAGGATAAATTCACCAGAAAAAAGAATAAATAGAGAGAACAGTGGTTTTATTTTGAGGACAAACTTTTATGTCACTCAGAATCTTTTTTGAAGACCATTATTTCACTAAGAAACTTTATAAAATGGTAAAAATCATAGACAACAGTGGTTTCACTTCCAGGACAAACTTACATGTCTCTGGGACTCTTTTAAGAGGACCACTATTTCACATAGGAAACTCTATGTGCCATTTTCCAACAATGCTTTCATCTCAAGAACAAATTCACACAAAAAAAAAAATAATATATATCACATATATAGTTGTGAGCAGGCGAGCTTGCTTAAGCCGTTGCTCACGCTAGCGGGCTCGCATAGCGAGCCCGCGGCCCTCGCGAAGCGAGGGTCGCAGTTGCTGGCAAGGAGCGCCGCAGGCGCTCCTTGCCAGCAACTGCAGCCCTCGCGAAGAGGGCTGCAGCCCTCGCAGCAACTGCAGCCCTCGCGCTCCTTGACAGCATTTGCGGCCTTTGCGAAGAGAGGGAGCTGTGCGTGCACGCCCCTGGAGAGAGGGAACTGTGCGTGCACGCCCCTGGAGAGAGGGAACTGTGCGTGCACGCCCCTGGAGAGAGGGAGCTGTGCATGCACGCTGCTGGAGAGAGGGAGCAGAACTCCATGCCCCATTAGACTACTTACATTCATTGGAGCATTTCAATTCACCTCCGCCATGTCTCCCCTGCCTGCACATTTTCTGCAGAGGCAGGGAGTTTCAGAATTACGTCACATGCATGCAAAGTCATTCAGGAAGTCCCTGCCTCTGCAGAAAAACGTACAGGCAGGAGATGCATAGTGGTGGATAATTGAACAGCTTCGATGAATGTAAGTAGTCTGATGGGTCTGACTGATAGTGACAGATCTGACTGATCGGGACCATGAAGGCCTGGCCTTGGGGGACATGAAGGCTTAGCCTGGGGGGACATGGCATCATGGGCTGGAGGCCATAAACTAATAAAAAAAAATACATATATACAACAAAATGTGCACTGGGACATTATTTATATATATATATATATATATATATATATATATATATATATATATATATACTGTATATATTATAAATATATTATAGATTTTATACACACTTATATTATACAGATTATAAGTATATAATATATTATATGTATTGTGTGTGTGTGTGTAATGTGCAGTGTGTATACATATATATATATATATATATATATAATGATGTATTGTGTGTGTGTGTGTGAGGTGTGTGTGTAATGTGCAGTGTGTATACATATATATATATATAATGATGTATTGTGTGTGTGTGTGAGGTGTGTGTGTAATGTGCAGTGTGTATACATATATATATATATATATATAATGATGTATTGTGTGTGTGTGTGTGAGGTGTGTGTGTAATGTGCAGTGTGTGTATATATATATATATATATAATGATGTATTGTGTGTGTGTGTGAGGTGTGTGTGTAATGTGCAGTGTGTATACATATATATATATAATGATGTATTGTGTGTGTGTGTGAGGTGTGTGTGTAATGTGCAGTGTGTATACATATATATATATAATGATGTATTGTGTGTGTGTGTGAGGTGTGTGTGTAATGTGCAGTGTGTATACATATATATATATATATATATATAATGATGTATTGTGTGTGTGTGTGAGGTGTGTGTGTAATGTGCAGTGTGTATACATATATATATATATAATGATGTGTTGTGTGTGTGTGTGAGGTGTGTGTGTGTAATGTGCAGTGTGTATACATATATATATATATACGGTGTGTATATATATATATATATATATATATATATATATATATAATGATGTATTGTGTGTGTGTAATGTGCAGTGTGTATACATATATATATATATATCACATATATAGTTGTGAGCGTACGAGTTGTTGCTAACGCTGCGGGCTCGCTACGCGAGTCGCGGCCCTCGCAAAGCGAGGGCCGCGACTCGCGTAGCGAGCTGCGGCCCTCGCGTAGCGAGGGCCGCGGCTCGCAAAGCGAGCCGAGGCCCTCGCGAAGCGAGGGCACTGCCCGAGGGTCTCAGTTGCTGGCATGGAGCGCCGACCCTCGCGTTAAGTAGTCTGATGGGTCTGACTGATAGTGACAGATCTGACTGATCGGGACCATGAAGGCCTGGCCTTGGGGGACATGAAGGCTTAGCCTGGGGGGACATGGCATCATGGGCTGGAGGCCATAAACTAATAAAAAAAAATACATATATACAACAAAATGTGCACTGGGACATTATTTATATATATATATATATATATATATATATATATATATATATATATATACTGTATATATTATAAATATATTATAGATTTTATACACACTTATATTATACAGATTATAAGTATATAATATATTATATGTATTGTGTGTGTGTGTGTAATGTGCAGTGTGTATACATATATATATATATATATATATATAATGATGTATTGTGTGTGTGTGTGTGAGGTGTGTGTGTAATGTGCAGTGTGTATACATATATATATATATAATGATGTATTGTGTGTGTGTGTGAGGTGTGTGTGTAATGTGCAGTGTGTATACATATATATATATATATATATAATGATGTATTGTGTGTGTGTGTGTGAGGTGTGTGTGTAATGTGCAGTGTGTGTATATATATATATATATATAATGATGTATTGTGTGTGTGTGTGAGGTGTGTGTGTAATGTGCAGTGTGTATACATATATATATATAATGATGTATTGTGTGTGTGTGTGAGGTGTGTGTGTAATGTGCAGTGTGTATACATATATATATATAATGATGTATTGTGTGTGTGTGTGAGGTGTGTGTGTAATGTGCAGTGTGTATACATATATATATATATATATATATATAATGATGTATTGTGTGTGTGTGTGAGGTGTGTGTGTAATGTGCAGTGTGTATACATATATATATATATAATGATGTGTTGTGTGTGTGTGTGAGGTGTGTGTGTGTAATGTGCAGTGTGTATACATATATATATATATACGGTGTGTATATATATATATATATATATATATATATATATATATATATAATGATGTATTGTGTGTGTGTAATGTGCAGTGTGTATACATATATATATATATATCACATATATAGTTGTGAGCGTACGAGTTGTTGCTAACGCTGCGGGCTCGCTACGCGAGTCGCGGCCCTCGCAAAGCGAGGGCCGCGACTCGCGTAGCGAGCTGCGGCCCTCGCGTAGCGAGGGCCGCGGCTCGCAAAGCGAGCCGAGGCCCTCGCGAAGCGAGGGCACTGCCCGAGGGTCTCAGTTGCTGGCATGGAGCGCCGACCCTCGCGTTAAGTAGTCTGATGGGTCTGACTGATAGTGACAGATCTGACTGATCGGGACCATGAAGGCCTGGCCTTGGGGGACATGAAGGCTTAGCCTGGGGGGACATGGCATCATGGGCTGGAGGCCATAAACTAATAAAAAAAAATACATATATACAACAAAATGTGCACTGGGACATTATTTATATATATATATATATATATATATATATATATATATATATATATATATATATATATATATATATATATATATATATATACTGTATATATTATAAATATATTATAGATTTTATACACACTTATATTATACAGATTATAAGTATATAATATATTATATGTATTGTGTGTGTGTGTGTAATGTGCAGTGTGTATACATATATATATATATATATATATATAATGATGTATTGTGTGTGTGTGTGAGGTGTGTGTGTAATGTGCAGTGTGTATACATATATATATATATAATGATGTATTGTGTGTGTGTGAGGTGTGTGTGTGAGGTGTGTGTGTAATGTGCAGTGTGTATACATATATATATATATATATATAATGATGTATTGTGTGTGTGTGAGGTGTGTGTGTAATGTGCAGTGTGTATACATATATATATATATATATATATAATGATGTATTGTGTGTGTGTGTGAGGTGTGTGTGTAATGTGCAGTGTGTATACATATATATATATATAATGATGTGTTGTGTGTGTGTGAGGTGTGTGTGTGTAATGTGCAGTGTGTATACATATATATATATATACGGTGTGTATATATATATATATATATATATATATATATAATGATGTATTGTGTGTGTGTAATGTGCAGTGTGTATACATATATATATATATATCACATATATAGTTGTGAGCGTACGAGTTGTTGCTAACGCTGCGGGCTCGCTACGCGAGTCGCGGCCCTCGCAAAGCGAGGGCCGCGACTCGCGTAGCGAGCTGCGGCCCTCGCGTAGCGAGGGCCGCGGCTCGCAAAGCGAGCCGAGGCCCTCGCGAAGCGAGGGCACTGCCCGAGGGTCTCAGTTGCTGGCATGGAGCGCCGTAGGCGCTCCATGCCAACACCTGAGGACCTCGCAAAGCGAGGGCCGCAGTTGCTGGCATGGAGTGCCGAAGGCGCTCCTTGCCAGCAACTGCGACCCGCGCAAACTTCACGTCGCAACCCAAACACTACGACACACACATTACGACACTCGCAAACAACATACGACACACGTTCACACAGATTACGGACTCGCAACACTCGGACGCAACTCGCGAACATTACAAAATGTAAAACACAATACATACACACACCACATACATAAAAAACTTACCTACACCAAGAGGGAGCACCCAGCACCTCAAAAATACAACTTACACCTCGATTTTACTTCAAATAAAACAGTTTAGAGACTAAAAAAAAAACGAAGCGAGAGAAAAAATGGCCGCCGAACAAAACGAAAACGAGGCTACAGCACTCTAAACTCGCAAAACACCACAAAACACCTACGGATATTCCGATACAGACGTATAACACACATTACTCGCCATTTGACGCCAATGCGGAAGTACACGACAACGGTTTCGGCTCGCGCACGCACAGTGTTACACTGCACACATTCAGCACGCTTACACAGCAGATCCACACCACTAATGCTGCAGCAACATCAAAACACATTCACAGCTCTTCCACGCAATGCTTTAAAATAGGTAAAGTATATTCATTTATTAATGTATTATATATTTCATTATTACACACTAAACAGCATTAGCTACCTTACAATTTCATTGCCGTCATTTTTTGACGGGCAATATTCTAGTATATATATAAAGAACAGTGGTTTTATTTTGAGGACGACATTTTCAATAAGAAACTCTATAAAATGGCTATAACCACAGAGAACAGTGGTTATACCCCATGGACAAACTTTTATGTCTTGCAGTCTCTTTTAGAGGACTACTATTTCACAGGAAACTCTGTGCCATTTTTAATAATTACAACAAACAAAAAAAAGTGAACAAAAAAAAAATTCAACAAAGACAAAGTAACATATTGAAATTTCTTGGAGGTGGCTTTTTAGCATGATTAGCCCCACAAACACTTTGTTTGCATTTTATAATATTTCAAGATTCAATGTTACTACATTAAGTTACTGTTTGTAATGTTACTATTTTTGAAAAAAAGTGTGCTAAGTTGTTTCACTGTATATATTTAAAGTTTCATGTTAATAGGAGGAGGAGCTTTTGTTGTACAATTTAAATGTATAATTAAATGGAGAATATTAATCCAGGGAGTAATCCGATCGCCAGTTAATGGGGTCAGGAAAGAATTCATCCCCCCCCCCCTGATACAATTAGCTCAGTTTCAATGGGGGTTTTCGCATGCGACATTACGGGCTAGGGTTTTACCCGTAGAGGGAAATGAATAGGGCTGTTAGTGAGATGTTTGTCCAACAGTGCTCTACTTTTTCATGTATATATTGATGTATACGTGTATATAGTATGTGTATATATGTTTCCTTCACTTTGTTGAATTTATTAACCCCCATATCTATTTACCTAATGATGTCAGATGCTATTTCCACTCTGTCTGCGTCAATGTTTTTATTCAAACCAAGGTTTCCATCTTATGTTAGTATTTCTTAAGACTTGATAAAGAGAGGTTGAACCTCTGGAAAGCTCATCAATATAAAAAAGACGTGTGTCCAATACAAAAGGTATCATAATATGCTGCAATACTCATTATTTATCTATCTATCTACAGTGGATATAAAAAGTCTACACACCGCTGTTAAAATGTCAGGTTTCTATGCTTTAAAAAAATGAGACAAAGATAAATCATTTCAGAACTTTTTCCACCTTTAATGTGACCTATAAACTGTACAACTCAATTGAAAAACAAACTGAAATCTTTTAGGAAGGAGGAGGGAAGAAAAAGAAAAAAGAAAAATAATGTGGTTGCATAAGTCTGCACACCCACTTATAACTGGGGATGTAGCTGTGTTCAGAATTAAGCAATCACATTCCAAAGTGTGTTAAATAGGAGTCAGCATAAACCTGTCATCATTTAAAGTGCCTCTGATTAACCCCAAATAAAATTCAGCTGCTCTAGTCGGTCTTTACTGGAATTTTCGCTGTTAAAATGTCAGGTTTCTGTGCTGTAAAAAAATGAGACAAAGATAAATAATTTTAGAACTTTTTCCACCTTTAATGTGACCTATAAACTGTACAACTCAATTGAAAAACAAACTGAGATCTTTTAGGTAGAGGGAAGAAAAAATATAAAAATAAAATAATATGGTTGCGCCTTTTGATTTTATTACAGCACTCAGTCTTTTGGGGTATGAGTCTTATCAGCATGGCACATTTTGACTTGGCAAGATTTGCCCACTCTTCTTTGCAAAAACACTCCGAATTTGTCAGATTGCGAGGGCATCTCCTGTGCACAGCCCTCTTCAGATCACCCCACAGATTTTCAATCGGATTCAGGTCTGGGCTCTGGCTGGGCCATTCCAAAACTTTAATCTTCTTCTGGTGAAGCCATTTTTTTGGTGATGTGGATGTATGCTTTGGTTCGTTGCCATGCTGAAAGATGAAGTTCCTCTTCATGTTCAGCTTTCTAGCAGAAGCCTGAAGGTTTTGTGCCAATATTGACTGGTATTTGGAACTGTTCATAATTCCCTCTATCTTAACTAAGGCCCCAGGTCCAGCTGAAGAAAAACAGCCCCAAAGCATGATGCTGCCACCACCGTGCTTCACTGTGGGTATGGTGTTCTTTTGGTGATGTGCAGTGTTGTTTTTGCGCCAAACATATCTTTTGGAATTATGACCATAAAGGTCAACCTTGGTTTCATCAGACCATAACACCTTTTCCCACATGCTTTTGGGAGACTTCAGATGTGTACATTAATAAATTAATATACTTTACGTATTTTGAAGCATTGTGTTGAAGAGCTGACAATCTGTTTTGATGTTGCTGCAGCATTAGTGGTGTGGAGCTGCTGTGTAAGTGTGCTGAATGTGTGCAGTGTAATAGTGTGCGTGCGCGAGACCAAACCGTTAGCGTAGTTGTGTACTTCCGCATTGTGGTAAAATGGTGGGTAATGTGTGGTATGCGCCTTTTTCTGAGTTTCTTGTGGTGTTTTGTGTGTTTAGAGTGCTGTAGCCTCGTTTTCGTTTTGTTTGGCGGCCATTTTTTCTCTTGCTTAGAGAATTTGTTAGTGTCTAAACTCTTTTATTTTGAGTTAAATGAAGGTGTAAGTTGCTTTTTTGAGGTCCTGGATGCTCCCTCTTGCTGTAGGTAAGCTTTTTATGTTTTTGCTGTGTGTATTTATTGTGTTTTGATTATTTTCATGTTCGCGAGTTGCGGCCGTTTTTTGCAAGGTCATAATGAGTGTTAACGTGTCTCGTATGTTGTTTGCGTTGTGAGGTAAACTTTGCGAGTGTCGCAGTTGGTGTGTCGTGTTGTTTGCGTTACAACGTAAAGTTTGCGAGGGTCGCAGTTGCTGGCAAGGAGCGCCTTTGGCGCTCCATGCCAGCAACTGCGACCCTTGCTTCGCGAGGACCGCAGTTGCTGTCAAGGAGCGCCTTCGGAGCACTACGCAAGCCCGCAATCGTTAGCAACAACTCTTACGCTCACAACTATATATGTGATATATATATATATATATATATATATATATATAAAACCAGGTTTTACCTGGAATTGTGGGAGGGGCCATCTCCCATCCCTCCTCTTCCCATGGGAGCGTCTCTCTCTGCCTTCATAAGCACTTCCTGCACTCCTCTTCCTTGTACACCTCAGAACATTTCTGAGTCTGTGCCTGTGGGGTGTACCTCAGAGCCCTCTTGTTTTTTGGCTGCTTTAAGCCCTTGGTTGGAGATATCCCCTTTTTGTTTCTGCACTTACGCACCTGCCCCCCCTGCTCTTTGCAGGCTTTGCTTGGAGATTTACCCTTTTGTTGCAGCTTTTGCAGGCTTCACCAAGCCATTCGCTTGGAGCTTTTTCCTTTATTGCAGCTTTTTGGCCTTCCTGCAGGCTTCACCAAGCCCTTTGCTTGGAAATTTTACTTTTGGGTTTTGAAACCACACTGTTAATTAGCCAGTTCGTATGAAATACACATACACTTTGAGATTCAAAAGGTCTTTAGCCCTTTTCCATCATCAAGTGGCTTCAAAAAGCCCTCAGCTTTCCACAAGTCCTAAATCAGCCCTCGCTAGGTAGTTCCTAAATCATTTTTGGCCCTTCCATGTCCTTGCCTATGCCCAAGGACACACCTTCTTTAATTGCCCCATGGCTTTCAACAAGCCCTCTTTGTAGATTCAGCTCATAACTACTAAATAGTGTCTTTGCCCATGTTTCAAGGTAACACTTTCAGCTTTCGCTAAGCACCTCACTGCTAATTCAACCCACATCAGCTGTCCTTGTCCATGCCTAAAGACTCATCCAGCCCTCATATCAGACAATGATGTCCATAGCACCAGCCTCAATTCAGTAACCCCTCAGTGTTCCTTCTTGCAGTTTTGGTGCCTTTTTGCACCTTATGTCCGTGAGGGCATTTACATTGCTGGAGAGCCTTGGTTTTGAAACTGCATCATTTTTGCTGGTTCTACCCTCGCCGTATATATAAATGTATCTGTGTGTGTGGAGTGGGGAAGCTGTGAATGTACAGTAATTTGAATAACTAGAGTATTGCAGTATTAGTTAGAGTGGCAAGCTTTCAAGAACTGCACTTCTAAAAAGTCATAATACTTAGATACTGATTAAGGTTTATCATGAGCTTTGGAATATACAAATCAGAAATTCTAAGTAATAAACAACCTAGATGGGAAAGAAGACATGCATCATAAATAATATAAAGCACTTGATCAATTAAATGTTTGGGTTGTGTGGATCTAAGCACAAGGTCTGAGACAAGAGATAAAAGGAAAGACAGTGTAATCTCTCTATGTGTCCATTGCCTTGTGAATGAGTGAATACCCACACATATTAAAGAGTTGAAAACAAAAATAAAACCTGAAAAAGAATGTGTCAGGATCCCAAGAAATTTTGATAATGTGCTAGAAAACCCAAATCCATGCTAAGACCTGTATCTATAATGTTGTTTTTCTCTCCTGGATGTTTTTGAAATCTCTCATTATTTTGATTTTCAGATTCTGGACGGAGTTATTATTTTGGGTAAAATGGTGTCCAACTGGGGTACAATAATTGTCTTCAATGTGATTTTTAATAGAATGTCTGTGTAGGCTCAATTGTTTCTCAGTTTCCCCAATGTAGCAGCCTCTATCACATACACTACATTGTATTATGTAAATCACATTAAAGGATGCACATGCATATGACCCTCTGATGTTATAGGTCTTGTTCTTATGCATGACTATGGGCTCAATTCGTACATTTATACACACTTAAAACTGCACAGCTCGAATATTAAGAGCTGTAAATAATTAAAGTTACACAAAATCGATATTCTATTAGACCCGTAGCTTGCAAAGTCTGACCCGCAAGGGATTTTTCCAACAATTATTACAGCTATACCAGCAATAAAAACACAATACTATACTTTATAAGCAGGGGAAGGCATGGAAACGCATTAGTTGCACAAGAGTCTCAAACCCACAAATTATGCAATTAAAAAATATGTTTTTAAATGCTATTTCTTAATACATATCATGAAACCCACATGAAATAAAACAGATGATCTAATGCATTTTATAGAGTACTAGATTGCTTCATTGTGAGCCTGGTCTGCTTATATTACCTATTGGCACTAATTAATTTGAAGCCTCCAATTGCAGATTAAGTCTAACTTCCATCTTTTACTGATGTCATGATGACAGACTCATTTACTATTCGCTGTGTCTAAGAAGTAAATAACGGGTTTGGTAAAATATTGTCAGATCATATGATCACGCCCCCTGAAATCAGACTTAAAACGTCAGGGTTTACAAGTTCAGCCTTGAGGTCGAAGTTTGCAGACTGGAGTCAATAGAATACATCTAAACATTTGTTTAAAAAAACACCTGCAGACAAATTTGTAAGTTTGAGGCATTTGTGAGCAGATAATAGAATATGGTCCTATGATATTTTTACGCCCGCCCGATTTGGGGACTACGCTAACCCCAATTCTCTCTGTCTATGGGTCACAACTTTTTGTTCAAATCTCGGCACTCAGTCAGAACTTCTTCTTAGGAGAACTCAGGACGGCATAAGTTTATAATTTGCCCCAGAAGAAGACACATGCAGAATTCCTTTGGTTTTAGAATGTTTCACACAGCAGACTCAGATCACCATTGCTTAGTGTCCAAATCAGACTGGCACTTCTTTATTTTTCAAAGCACATTTTCAAATGACGCAAAACACCAAATACTTCCCCCCAGTTCTCCCCCCACATGATTATCAGATGTATAGAGGGGTCTGGCTTTTTTGTTCTCATTACACATTTTCTACCCTGGGTTATCTGTTTAGGTCACTATTAACCCAGGCCTGTGTTTTTGCTCTCCTCTTACAGAGCCATAAAACTAGCTTCCCCCTTCATGACTAATGCCAGACGATTTATGCGTGGCTGCCTCTCAAAGCCAGATAAATTCTTTAAAATCTTTAACCCTTTGTATATCCAAGATATGACTGTATTAACTTTATATTTATATTTATTAGTAATCAAATATTGAAAATTAAATTAGGAATTCTTGTTACAGATAAAAAGGGATTAATTTAGTTATCAAATTAATATTGTCTCAATGACATGAAGATTCACTATAGTAGTAGTTAATGGACAGAGCAAGCAAGGGGTGTTTTTTCAGATTCGGCTATATCTGTTTTATATATTAGGGAGTGTGATAATTCCATTTCTGTGGGATTTGTATTGATATAAAGCAATCCCTGGTGTGGGGGAGCTTTTACATGAAGCTTATCATTTGTAATAGGAGAACAATGGTATTAACATTGCCTGGTACAACAACATAATTTATAACAACAATATCCTACAACTTAAAATCCCTCAAGCACATCTGCTTCTCAGGTCACATACACTATTTGTACTCAGACTCAATGTACAGGTGGTCTTTGGCAAGATGCCATGGTTGTTCATTTAAGGTCTATTTCTCTAGAGGATAGTAAACAATGATATAACTGCACAGACTTTCAAGTGTTAAGAACTTAAGCTATCCAATGACATTGCTGCTCAATGACAACTGAAGTCCATATATCTTAGTATAACTTATTATATGTAATAATACACAATACTCACATTTTTCTTTACATGTAATTGTTTGCATTACCAGAAGTCTACTGCCCTTCCTTAAATTATGCCAATTAGTGAATGATACCTTGTTCTGGTACTTATAGCACTGAATGCATTATGATGTCACCAATGACATCACATAAGATCAAAATGTTCTGGTCAGATGGTAACCAACATGAGGTAGCCTAGGAAACTATTGTAAGTACATAGGAATTTATATCGTATCTAATTCCAAAGTGCTTTTATTAAAAGCTTCAATTTAGTTTTAGGTAACTTAATTTAAATATTAAGCATGTAATTCAATTTCATATTAAAAGAATACAGAAGCATCTTTCTACTTTCTGAGGTCCAATCTAAACACTGGATGATTACTGACTACCATCCAAGACTTAGGGTGAGGTAGGTTTAAACTGTGACAGATGTCTGCTACAGTGGAATCTACCATTTTGGTTTCTGTAGATTTTCCTCCACCGCCAGAAGTAGACTCCAAATGCAGAGGGACCTTTTTAAAAAGTGGTGGCTAAAACTACTAGTTCGTTCATCAAGCATATAAGGTGCCTAGGTGGGGATTTTAAACTTAGTCGGTGGTATTGACAACCAGCCCTCTACCAAAATGCCTCATCTGATAAGTCTCCGTCTCTCCATAGGTAAGAGAGCACTAGGTCTTAGAAACACCTTTTGCTTCTCTTAGCATCTCTCTGGGAAGTCACATTGATCATGTTTGCATAGAGACCATGCTAGGGCTCCAAGCAGGGAGGTATACTGTATATATTAATATCTAGTTTGTGATTTGACACCTATTGTAGTCGACAGGTAAGTTTTTCTGAATAGATAACATTTCAGAAATTGTTTGAAGATATAAAGAGTGAACAAAAATCTGAGAGCGAGGTAGATAATTTGATTGAGTGGACACCCACAGGAGAAGCCATGTAGATCGAAGTGTAATGATATAATAATAGCTGAAGAAATAATTATGCAATGAACAAAGCAGAGGGAAGTGTTTGGACATCAGATGACAGATGCTGGCATGAGAGGTATTATTGAGGGTTTTGGAGGTAAGGATATTAATTTGCATTTTAATTATTTCCCACAACTACATTTTTTTTCCAGGACCAAGAAGTCAATCTATACTTTGATTCCATATTGACGTAATAAAGTTCTCAGCACATTTCATATATTAGAGACCATCAATAGGTATTCCATAAGTTCATATAGAAGGAAACAAATGAAACATAATGTATATTTTCTGATTGTACTCTCAATCCAATGTAGAAATCATAAAAAATGAATGAAGAAACTATTCTAGTCCATGTGGGCGGTTTGATATGTACTAACTCCTTGATCCCTGGGATCAATACAATACAGAAATAAAACATGAAAAAATATTTTTTTTTATTGCAGAATTGCGAGCTTGAGACTGTTGTGTAATTAATGCCAATGCCTTTCATTGATTTCCCAGTAATTTTAAGTACAGTAGTGTGTTTTTTTTTTGCTTTTACAGTGTTACGAACGGGTGTTCAACCCACTTGTGAGCCCTCTTTACTACTCATAACAGTTTTTGCTACATTTGTCATTTGGGGGGTTTGAAGGCAATTGTGGGCTTGTTAAATTGTTATAATTAAATAAGGATTAAAATTTGTCATTTAAATTATTTAAATAAGAAATTTGCGTCTTTAGCACTGGTAACATTTGCGGGCTTGAAACATCAAAGGAATAGATAGGACAGAGCTACATTTTTAACAACCGCAGGGATTTTGAGCCTGTAACTCACAAATTGATTGTGGGTAGCTAAAAGAAGCCAATTAAATATCAGTAACTTTTACGGGCTCCATTACAGGCTCTTGTAACTACAATGCAGTCAATTAAATAGGGGCCTTAGTGTCACTGCATACTTTATACCATTAGGTGTTTCTAAATCGTGTTTATTCATTTGTATTGGGTAATGAGATATTATTATGTAACAATTCCTTATTAATAAATAATACGTACAGGAGGTCCTTGGGTTACAAACAACCCTAATTACAGCATTCTGAACTTAAGAATGGGCTCCCAAGGCTTTTTGTATGAGTTTTTTTTTATGTTCTGTTTGTTTGAATTAAAAGAAAGAGCACAATAGCTTCTTTAACGTATTATTATAGTACAAGAGTATTATTATTATTACAGTGTTATACTGTATTATTATTTTCATATATAAACCATTATAGTAATATTATTATTATTATTATTATTATTATTATTATTGATCAGGGATCCAAGTTACATACAAATTCAACCTAAAGACATTCTCAGAAAAGTATCTCGTCCATAATCGGGGACCACCTATACTAGATAACTAAGATTACATAGGCTATTGGCTTTTATTACATTCTATTCTATACAAATATATATTTAAATCAGATTTATGAACATTAATTGTTACTGTCAGCATATTGTATTTATATTTGTTCAGGTTTCTAGTCTCTTGCCTCTCTAGAATTTTAGCAATGCAGACTAATGGAGAGGTTTAGGGCTTTGTACTCCTGTGCTCTGTGGAGTGGTCCCAGCAAACAAAAAAATAACCCTTACCAAATCTACATGTGCAGGCATGGAATACTGGACTCACCTAAACAGGAAAGCTATGGATTAACTGAGCAGTGCAGTGTAACCTGAGTCCAGGGGATACTGTGATATCAATCTGCTAATTATTCATGCAACAGAAGTGGGCAGGATAGCCTGTATGTAAACAAGAGGTTTTAAACTTTAGATTATTTTTTATCTGTTATAAATTTAATATAAAAATAGATCATTTTAACATACAATCTTGTGCTCTTTAACATAAGGAAGACTTACAGTGAGTTAAGTGGCCCTTTAAATATTGTAGTTTGAGAGCAGCTACATCAAAATAACATTACATATTGAGTGCTATTTATAAGTGGTTTTGGCTGTGTAAAAGGTTTGGTTAGGATATGAGATGTGATATTTATCCTTCACTGACAGGGCTCACACAGCGTCTCAACTGCTCAGTAGACTCTTTCATGGGAAAACTATTATTGTTCAATTTAATCTTATTGCCTGGCAGAATAGTCTGAATGGAGATGACTTAAACATAGGATTACTGAATATTTCTTAATTCAGCTATTTCCACAAATGTAAAACAAACAGCAGATATCCAGGTGGTTCCTAGCTGTTATATTTTATTTGCATCTTACTATGTATATAAATGCATCATATGAATTTAATAATATATTGATTGGTAAGGTACAGTGTAGAATTGTATACTGTTATTACTTTCTACTGTATTGTTAAAAATGGCCTAAAAATAAATGTTGGTGCCTTTGTGTGACTGGAGTCCCCAACTTCTCCAAATGACTTATTTTAATCAGTCAGATATCAGTATCTAATATCTCAGGCGTTCACTGGCTGGAAAAAAAAAAGACATCTCCGGGCTTTAGAGAATGTATAAAAACCTTTAAATGATTTTACTATTAATATCTATGTGTTTGTATATAAAGTAGAACAGAATCAGTAATTCACAGTGAAGTGATAGCAAAGCAGAATGGCTTGATTAGCTGTTTTAGAACAGTTTACAAAGTAAAATAAAGTACAGTGGGTAAAATAGGAAATTACAATACAGTTACATCACAATACAATAGAAATGGGTCAGCAGACTTGGTGATAGAACACAGACCTTCTATCACTCTTTGGCCAACCATAAATGAAATGATTGTTATGGTAAACTACCTCATCATAAAATCTACTACACAAGCTAGGAACCCCATTTGTAGACTAGGGTCACTTGTAGACCTTATAGTAAAAGATCTTAGTGAATACAGTGAAGATTGTGATGTCCAGATGTTCTCATATTCCCACATTTTACCATTTAGTGGTTGTAACCCATTGTTTTATTACTCTTGATTTTAATAGTCTCCATTTATAAATAAACTACCCACTCATAAAATCTACAACACAAGCTAGGAACCCCACTTGCAGACTAGGCTCACTTGTAGACCTTATAGTAAAATATCTTAGTGAATACAGTGAAGAGTGTGATGTCCAGACTTTCTCATATTCCCACATTTTACCATTTAGTGGATGTAACCCATTGTTTTAGAGTTTACAGTCTAGAAGGTAAGGGTGGGTTGTGAGATGGGAGGGAGACATGTGCAAGATGGCAGTGTTTAAGGCAGTAGGCTGATGGGCAGTAGGTTGGGTATGAGTAATTTGATAGTACACAATTGTGCATGATAAGGTTGAATGTGAGTTTTAGTGAGTTTTTGAAGGTTTTGAGACAGGAAGACCGATATACTTTCTGAAATCCCCCATAATACCAAGTGACTCCTCGATTCTAATATTTTTTAAATATGCTGCTTAATAGATATGGCATTCCATTGAATCCTCTTTAATTACATTTAGATTATGCAGTGTAATAAATGGTATGAATCTTGAATACTTTATTATTAAGATGATGTCTATCTTATGTTTTTTTTCTCTCTCAATATATACACTGTATATATATCTCCAGAGATAGGAATGAGATAGGCATCTCTGCTGTGCTGGAATGAAAATAATTTTATTCATAGGTCTTTCATTGACATCTTTATCTATGGGAAAATGTGTGATGTCTACACAGTGCAACATGAATAATGACTTTAGAAGTCCAATCAAAGAGACCAGCATGAGCAAAATCCAATTTTCTGGACAACAGAATTTCTTTAACTTTTGCGCAAGTGAACAATTTATTATCCTACTCAATATAATAAATTGGATATGGTTCTAAATATTGTTATTGACTTACAAGATATGAGTTAAAAAATGTCAGAGTCTAGTAATAGGATTTTTTTTTATTAGCACAGAAGCACATATCTTTCAGCTCTTGTTCAAATACATTACTAGAAATATCCAATACTTTAAGAAATGCTTATAAATCTAATTTTATATGTAAATTCTTGGCATGAAATTAGTTTTTTTAACTTGTTTTAGACAGGTCCTGGTAATGTACATATGTACTTCCAAGAGCCCATTGAACAAAGTAATTTAGGCCTGTCAGGCTAACAGTCATTTTGTATTTTTTGAGCATTTGTTTTGTGCCCAGAATGTGTTTTAAGGTGTAACAGTAATGTTGGGCCAATATAAATATTTTGGGGTTTGTCCCACTTTAAGGGCAACCACAGAGCACTTCCAGTAGCCAACCCTGATACCCAGTTCAATCCCACGGCATGTCTGTGTTCCTGACCAGGCTTAAACGCACATCAAGCCATGAATTAGGCTTCATAAACTTCTATGTAGAATTCTAGAACAAGATTAAGCAATCAACTATAATCAACAAGGCTGTCAAAACAGCAATTGAAACACTTGTTTAAATAGATGAAAGATAAGTAGCGTGAAGTGTTTTGCAAGGGATATCCTGTTGATCCTTTGTCTTGTGGTTAACGACAAAGAAGAGATACTTGACTAAGTAATTGTTCGAGAACCCTATTCATTCTGATAGCAGCCAGACTGTTGAAAATTCTTGTGGACATCTTGGTTGGTCCCAAAAAGTGAGTACAGCCCAGATCCCTCTTGGGGGGGGGGGGGAGTCTTGACTGATTATGGGATTCCCCTGAACCCCTCAAGCGTAAAACCCCTAAAAAATACTTGGCTTAGAAATAAAATGCTGTAGTCCACTTGACTACAGCACTAGAGTATAGAGTGCTCACAGTTCACTTCCTCATCTCATGAGTGTAGAGAAAGGTCAAGAAGTGTAAATATATATAATGTTTTTTCACTGAATGTTTTTTTTTTGTGAGGAAATATTGGTAGAAAGTAGCTCCTCAATAGTATTTATTCTTAAGGGTAGATTATAGGTATTCTTTCTGAATGGTTATTTATATGATTATTCCTGGCTTAATATTTATTTATGTATTAACATATACATTGATATATTGTTTTGCTAATTATAGTTGGCCCTTGCTGAATATGTGCACATTTGTTTAATTGTTTTATTTAATTATAAACTAGATTATGCTCTTAGTTAGACTCTATTTTTCAAACAATTTCTGTTTTCATTGTACAATGGCCCTCTAACTCATAATTATTCAGTTTTTATTTGTGATACAAGTGATCATGATATGTGTTTTTGTAACAAATGTTTGCTGTACTCCCATAGAAAACATAAATAATACGGCCTGTTACGAGACTCACACTGGTGGTCCAGACTGCGATTAGGACCTGGCATGGATGTGCTCAGAGATTGCATTTAGCACCTTTTCCATCTCCAATCATGCCGTTGTGGGCAATTAGTACTCACTTGCCTGAGATTCACTATAATGGTCTGCACCAGATGGGAAGTCTGGTTTTGGATGATTTTTATAGGAAGGACAGCTTTAGATCTCTGGAGGATATGATGACAACATATAGTTTACCTCAGGATAAATGGCTTCATCTTTTATCCTGGAAGCAAGATAACTGACTAGTTTTGAAAAAATATACAGTATAGATCAAGTTCCCTCAATTTCAAAATATTACAAACTTATTAGAGATATTAAAGATAAAGACAAAACAATCTGCATTCAGAAGTGGGAGGAGGAACTAAGTATAAGTTACACTGAAGAAAAATGGTTCAGAGCATTTGCAAATACAGATCGATGGGTTAGCTGTGTTTCATTGAAAGAGATATATTCCAAACTTTGCCAAAGATGGTACAGCGTGCCCAGCTATGTGCTTAAAACAATATTAAACAAATCTCCCAATTGCTGGAGAGACTGTCAAATCTCAGGTACCCAGGCCCACGTGAGGTGGGAGTTTAAATAGATCCAAACAATGTGGTCTAAATGTGCAGAACAATTGTCAGCAATTTTGGGATACAAGTTGCAACTCACTCCAGAGCTGTTTTTGTTCCATTTGACTCAGGAATCTATGAAACAATCCGAAATAGCTTTAACTATAAACATTCTCCTTGTAGTCAACTGGCTAATTGTGAGGAGATGGAAAACTTAATAATATCCACAGTGGAGTGAAATAGAAGCTGTCATTGTTAGGAATAGACAGATTGCGGAAGACTATTTAAAAACTGATCCTGCCTCAAGGAAGAAAATTAAGATAAAATGGTTAATATGGGACCAATACATGACTCAGAAAAGGGACAAGGTATTCATTGATCCCCTGATCCCATCTCCACTCACCCGGACTCCACCTTTACAACCCTTAAAGTACTTATTGCGTTTATAAGTGAAGACTACACTCTATTTTTTATCTCTTCATTTTTTGTCTTTTTTTTGTTTTTTGGGTTTTTTGTTTTTGTTTGTTTCTTCTTTCTCTATGGATGCATGGCTTTTTGGCTGTGAATTAATCCACGGGGTATCTATCATGTGTTATGTAACAGGTGATTTGAGAATGAAATGTATATGCACTGCACATTATGCTATGTAACGGACAATTGTATACCTGGATGTATTAATTCTGTATGTGAAGAAAATAAAAAAACATTTTGAATAAAAAAAAAACTTTAATAACTTACAGAGCAAACTTTAATAACTGACAGCTTCTCAAAATGACAGTTATAGATGACATCACTACATTCTAAGTTAGTTATGAACCAAACATGTAACATACAAATAACATCATTAGTGATGTCGCGATCATCAAATTTTTCGGTTCGCGAACCCCGGACGCGAATTCCATCAAATGTTCGCGAATGGACGAACATCGGCGAACCGCCATAGACTTCAATGGGCAGGCGAATTTCAAAACCCACAGGGACTCTTTCTGGCCACAATAGTGATGGGAAAGTTGTTTCAACGGGACTAACACCTGGACTGTGGCATGCCGGAGGGGGATCCATGGCAAAACTCCCACGGAAAATTACATAGTTGATGCAGAGTCTGGTTTTAAGCCATAAAGGGCATAAATTACCTAACATTACTAAATTGTTTGGAATAACATGCTTTAAAACATCAGGTATGATGTTGTATCGATCAGGTAGTGTAAGGGTTACACCCGCTTCACAGTAAAAGACCAATCTCCCCGTTTAATGCACCGCAAACAATCGCAAACAGTCCCTTTGCACAACCGCAAACTCCCCATTTGCACAAGGTTGGATACCAAGCTAGCCATGTCCCGTTCCTTGTCCTCACTGATGTCATTGAGGGTCTCTTCCTCCACCCAGCCACCAAGGGTCCCCGAAAGGTGACAACAAGCCCCCTGGGATGCCTGCTGTGTTTTGTCTTCCACCTCCTCAAAGCCACCTTCCTCCTCTGACTCCTCTTCTTCAGACTCCCAGAGTCTGCGGGCTTCCACTGCCCAGCATGGAAGATTATACACAGGTCAGAGTCTGGGGGCTTCCACTGCCCAGCATGGAAGATTATACACAGGTCAGAGTCTGGGGGCTTCCACTGCCCAGCATGGAATATTATACACAGGTCAGAGTCTGGGGGCTTCCACTGCCCAGCATGTAATATTATACACAGGTAAGAGTCTGGGGGCTTCCACTGCCCAGCATAGAATATTATACACAGGTCAGAGTCTGGGGGCTTCCACTGCCCAGCATGGAATATTATACACAGGTCAGAGTCTGGGGGCTTCCACTGCACAGCATGGAAGATTATACGCGCTGCCTCTGTCTGCGTTATTATAAGGTGTGTACTGTTAAGTAGTACTATTTAATCCCTGTTACGTCCACTATTAGGGGATGTGTATATGGCATGGATTTTTGGAACAGGGACATGGAAAAAGATGCTTGGTCGGACCTCCTACTTTGAATTTGGGGCACTGCACGTGCAATCTAAGGTGCCACCAGATTGGAGAGGTGTATTAAGTTGTACTACTCATTCCTATCAGTTTAATCCCTGTTACGTTACCTATCAGGGGACGTGTATATGGCATGGATTTTTGGAACAGGGAGATGGAAAAAGATGCTTGGTCGGAACTCCTACTTCGAATTTGGGGCACTGCACGTGCAATCTAAGGTGCCACCAGATAGGAGAGGTGTATTAAGTTGTACTATTCATTCCTATCAGTTTAATACCTGTTCCGTCACCTATCTTTCCTCCCAATAGCACATTCTATATGTCATCAACTGGCCTGTATGTATTTAGAGAACCACACTTTAAGGCCCTTAACCTGGGACAAGGTGGCTTGGCTATCAGAATTGCCTCAGAGCCTTACAAACTCGCCAAACCCCCTAATCAGACACTCACTATCATACTGGAAATGGGCCAAGAAACACACGGGTTTGTTTCCTGGATCCACCCAAATGACCCCAATTCACAACATCACAACACTGGTGGTGGTCAATGAAACTATATAGACTGGGAGACTGGTTAGTAAGGAGCCAGATGCTCACCTATGAGGAACTGAGGGACAAGCATGAGCTACCGCTGTCAGAACATTACAATTACTATAGGCTGAGGCATTTCACACACTCCCTGACCCAGAAACAGGGGACAACGGTCTTAAATTGGTTCTCCAAAATTTGTAAAGATAAACCTCTATCAAGGGGGATCATTGGGTCGCTTTACAAATATAAAACATTTGTTACTGGTTGAAGCGACACTGGGGGAAGGACCAGAGTGGGGGAGCCCTGGAGACCCTTCGGAAGGAAACGGCGGCAAAATCATCCCAGGAAAGGAGAGGTCGACTAATGAAGCCTGCCCCAGGGTAACCCAAGGGTGATTGCCCAGGTTAGATATTGTAAATAATAAGCTAATACTGCTGGAGGGATGATAGCTAATAAGACTTTGGTGTTTCCTGCAGATATACTCTTTACTATTGTCTGTTTTACCATGTTTTAGGTATCTCTTAAATTGCAGTCACAGTAAAAAATAAGAATAATTATTAATCTAGAAAAGTAAAAATAAGAAGGAATAGCCAGCTAACTTTCACAAAATGTCTCTATTGTAAATATGTATTTTTGCACAACTGTTATGCAAGACTGTTCAAAAATGCTTTATTTTTCATTACATGCTGTACGCCTTCTAAAATAAAATAATTTAAATGCAAAAATTAGGTATTGTTGCAGCGACCAGAAAAATTGATGTTAGTTTGCCAGGCAGAAAGTGCCCTAAAACATTGCGTCTTGAACCCTAGTTGGTGGCGGATAAGTCACGCAAGTCATCCGGCATTCAGGGATAAAAAACAGCAGCGTGTGGACAATTATTAACTCAAGGCAGCTCATCTATCAGGCCTTTTTTAATCGAAAGTATCGCCCACTGTCAGTCCCTTCGGGATCCATCCCTCATTCATCTTAATAAAGGTGAGGTAATCTAGACTTTTTTGACCTAGGCAACTTCTCTTATCAGTGACAAAACCTCCTGCTGCACTGAAGGTCCTTTCTGACAGGACACTTGAAGCGGGGCAGGACAGAAGTTCTATGGCAAATTGGGATAGCTCAGGCCACAGGGCAAGCGTGCACACCCAGTAGTCAAGGGGTTCATCGCTCCTCATATTGTCGATATCTGTAGTTATGGCTGACGGTCGAGTCGTTCTCTGAGGGTGGACCCCGAAGGGCTGTGGCAATGCATAGGACTTAAAAAGCTCTGCATGTCCTCCATCAGCAACACGTCTGTAAAGCGTCCTCTCCTTGCCGGTGTGGTCGTGGGAGGAGGAGGATTATGTTCACCTCTTCCGCTGTTAGATTGCCGTTGTGCTGTGACATCACCCTTAAACGCTGTGTAAAGCATACTTTTTAATTTATTTTGGTAGTGCTGCATCCTTTCCGACTTGTGGTAATTCGGTAACATTTCAGGCACTTTCTGCTTATACCGGGGGTCTGGTAGCGTGGACACCCAGTACAGGTCGTTCTCCTTCATCCTTTTTATACGAGGGTCCCTCAACAGGCACGACAGCATGAAAGACCCCATTTGCACAAGGTTGGATGCCGAGCTAGTCATGTCCCGTTCCTCGTCCTCAGTGATCTCACTGAAGGTATGTTCTTCCCCCCAGCCACGTACAACATCACTGGTACCAGATAGGTGACAATGAGCACCCTGGGATGCCTGTTGTGGTTGGTCTTCCTCCTCCTCCTCAAAGCCACATACCTCCCCTGACTCCTCTTCCTCACAATCCTCTTCCAGCGTTGACGCAGGTCCAGCAAGCGATGCTGATAAGGCTGTTTCTGGCGGTGATGGTGACCACAACCCTTCCTCTTCCTCTTCACGCTCATCTACGGCCTGATCCAGCACTCTTCGCTGTGCACGCTCCAAGAAGAAAACAAATGGTATGATGTTGCTGATGGTGCCCTGGGTGCGCCTGACCAGGTTTGTCACCTCCTCAAAAGGACGCATAAGCCTACAGGCATTGCGCATGAGCGTCCAGTAACGAGGCAAAAAAATCCCCAGCTCCGCAGAGGCTGTCCTAGCACCCCGGTCATACAAATACTCGTTAACGGCCTTTTCTTGTTGGAGCAGGCGGTCGAACATTAGGAGTGTTGAATTCCAACGTGTCGGGCTGTCTAAAATCAAGCGCCTCGCTGGCATGTTGTTTCGCCACTGGATATCTGTAAAGTGCGCCATGGCCATGTAGGAATGCGTGAAATGGGCACACACCTTCCTGGCCTGCTTCAGGACGTCCTGTAAGTCTGGGTGCTTATGCACAAAGCGTTGTACAATCAGATTACACACATGTGCCATGCACGGCACATGTGTCAACTTGCCCAAATTCAATGCCGCCAACAAATTTCTTCCGTTGTCACAAACCACTTTGCCAATCTCCAGTTGGTGCGGAGTTAGCCGCTGATCCACCTGTGCGTTCAGGGCGGACAGGAGTGCTGGTCCGGTGTGACTCTCTGCTTTCAGGGAAGTCAACCCCAAGATGGCGTGACACTGCCGTATCCGGGATGTGGAATAGTACTTGTGGAGCTGGGGGGGGGGGGGGGGGGGGTTCCGTTGATGTGGAGTAAGACATAGCAGCAGCCGAAGAGGACTCAGCCGAGGAGGTAATGGAAGAGGATGGAGTAGGAGGAGTAGAGGAGGTGGCAGCACACCTGCCTGCAAGTCATGGCAGGGTCACCAACTCCTCTGCAGAGCCACGTATTCCATGCTTGGCAGCCATCACCAGTTTTACCCAATGTGCAGTGTAGGTGATATACCTGCCCTGACCATGCTTTGCAGACCAGGTATCCGTGGTCAGATGGACCCTTGCCCCAACACTGTGTGCCAGAGATGCCATTACTTCCCTTTGCACAATTGAGTACAGGTTGGGGATTGCCTTTTGTGCAAAGAAATTTCTGCCAGGTACCTTCCACTGCGGTGTCCCAATAGCTACACATTTTTTGAACGCCTCAGACTCCACCATGTATGGTAAAAGCTGGTGGGCTAAGAGTTCAGACAAGCCAGCTGTCAGTTGCCGGGCAATGGGGTGACTTTGTGACATTGGCTTCTTAGGCTCAAACATGTCCTTGACAGACACCTGACTGTGGGCAGATGAGTAGGGACTGCTCAGGGCGAGACAAGGAGTGGAGGATGGTTGAGAGGGGGCAAGCAGGGCAGCAGTGGTTGACGTGGCTGAAGATGCTGGACCAGGAGGAGGATGGCGGCTTTGACTTTGTGTGCTGCTTGTACTGATGTGTTGATCCCATAGGCGTTTGTGATGTGACATCATGTGCCTTCGCATAGAAGTTGTACCTAGTTGGGTGTTGGACTTCCCACGACTCAGTTTCTTTTGGCACAGGTTGCAAATGACATCACTGTTGTCACAGGCAGACACACGAAAAAATTGCAACACTGCTGCGCTCTGCAATGACGGCATTCTGGTGGTGGCAAAAGCATGCGTGTACTGGCGTGCTGTCTGGCTGACCCCGGGTGCCGAGGCATGCTGTCTGACTGTGTCACTAGCTACTTGCGACAACCTCCCCCTGCTTCCAACTCGTCTCCTCCTCCTCTCTGTCTCCCCATATGAACTTTCCTCCTGTTCTTCTTCTCTTATAGCGGGCACCCACGTGACATCCACGGACGCATCGTCATCATCAACCGCTTCACTTATATCTGACAACTCAACAAAGGAAGCAGCACCGGGTACAACATCATCATCATCATCAGACCGTACGTCCATGTGTGTAATGCTGCCTGACTGGGACATATCTCTGTTATCTACATCCTCTGGCACTAATGTTTGTGCATCACTCATTTCTTCCAATGGATCTGTAAATAACTCTGCTGATGGATCAATGAAGCGGCTGTGGTGCTAGTGTTGGTGGGGTTGGCAGGCGGGCGAGTGGTAACTGGAGAGGTGCCCGAAGCTAAGCTGGAGGAGGATGGTGCGTGTAGGTTCCGAGCGGAAGCTGTAGAAGATTGGGTGTCCTGTGTTAGCCAGTCAACCATGTCCTCAGAACTTTTCAAGTTCACGGTACGTTGCCTCTGAAAACTGGGCATTATTCTAGGGCCAAAGGGAATCACAGCACCATGACCACGACGGCCCCTGCGGGGTGGCCTGCCTCTGCCTGTCATTTTTTTTAGATTAGTGGTACTATGCGTGCAAGCTACTGTGACACCAGATATTAGTGTCACTGTGCAGTAGCAAAAGTTGGCAGAGTAGGCGCTGTAGGCCTCACACAGACGCCTTTAGGCAGGCTACTGATATTCAATCGATTACAGTAAAAAAAGGGTTGTTTTGTTTCACTGCACACTAGGGTTGCACTAGATATGAGTGTCACTGCGCACTGGCAAAAGTTGGCAGACTAGATACAATAGGCCTCACACACACGCCTGTAGGCAGGCAACTGATATTCAATCGATTACAGTCAAAAAAGGGATCTTTTATTTAACTGTACACTAGGTTGCACCAGATATGAGTGTCACTGTGCACTGGCAAAAGTTGGCAGAGTAGGCGCTGTAGGCCTCACACACACGCCTGTAGGCAGGCAACTGATATTTAATCGATTACAGTAAAAAAAGGGTTGTTTTATTTCACTGCACACTACGGTTGCACTAGATATGAGTGTCACTGTGCACTGGCAAAAGTTGTCAGACTAGATGTAATATGCCTCACACACACCCCTTTAGGCAGGCTACTGATATTCAATCGATTACAGTAAAAAATGGGTTGTTTTATTTCACTGCACACTACGGTGGCACTAGGTATGAGTGTCACTGCGCACTGTCTAAAGTTGGCAGACTAGATGCAATAGGCCTCACACACACGCCTGTAGGCAGGCAGCTGATATTCAATCGATTACAGTAAAAAAAGGGTTGTTTTGTTTTACTGTACACTGGGTTGCACCAGATATGAGTGTCACTGTGCACTGGCAAAAGTTGGCAGAGTAGGCACTGTAGGCCTCACACACACGCCTGTAGGCAGGCAACTGATATTCAATCGATTACAGTAAAAAAAGGGTTGTTTTATTTCACTGCACACTACGGTTGCACTAGATATGAGTGTCACTGTGCACTGGCAAAAGTTGTCAGACTAGATGCAATAGGCCTCACACACACACCTTTAGGCAGGCTACTGATATTCAATCGATTACAGTAAAAAATGGGTTGTTTTATTTCACTGCACACTACGTTGGCACTAGGTATGAGTGTCACTGCGCACTGGCAAAAGTTGGCAGACTAGATTCAATAGGCCTCACACACACGCCTTTAGGCAGGCTACTGATATTCAATCGATAACAGTAAAAAAAGGGTTGTTTTATTTCACTGCACACTACGGTGGCACTAGATATGAGTGTCACTGCGCACTGGCAAAAGTTGGCAGACTAGATGCAATAGGCCTCACACACACGCCTTTAGGCAGGCTACTGATATTCAATCGATTACAGTAAAAAAAGGGTTATTTTATTTCACTGCACACTACGGTGGCACTAGATATGAGTGTCACTGCGCACTGGCTAAAGGTGGCAGACTAGATGCAATAGGCCTCACACACACGCCTGTAGGCAGGCAGCTGATATTCAATCGATTATAGTAAAAAAAAGGGTTGTTTTATTTCACTGCACACTACGGTTGCACTAGATATGAGTGTCACTGCGCACTGGAAAAAGTTGGCAGACTAGATGCAATAGGCCTCACACACACGCCTGTAGGCAGGCTACTGATATTCAATCAATTACAGTAAACAAAGGGTTGTTTTATTTCACTGCACACTACGGTGAAACCAGATATGAGTGTCACTGTGCACAGGCAAACGTTGGCAGACTAGATGCAATATGCCTCACACACATGCTAGCAGGCAGGCATATGCAATAAGATTACACAGAAAAAAATTATAAAATAAAAAGGGATTTTTGGGTTGCTGTCCTTGCAGCAGATATCAAAGGAGTCCTTCAGGTGTGTAGTTAAAGCTAAATATACAGCCTGGCTATCTATTTCCCTATTAAATCAGCAGAAAAAAATAATAAAATAAAATAAATTATGTTCTAGCCCTAAAAAGGTTTTTTTGGGTTGCTGTCCTTGCAGCAGATATCAAAGGAGTCCTTCAGGTGTTTAGTTAAAGCTAAATACACAACCTGGCTATCTATTTCCCTATTAAATCAAGAGCAGGTATAATATATCTCCTCTCTCAACGAATGCAGCTTCAGAATGATTCTAAAATGGAGGCTGTCATACAGATGGAAGGCTCTGGAAGGGAGTGTATGCTGCTGATTGGCTGTAATGTGTCTGCTGACTGTAAGGTGCAGGGTCAAAGTTTCCTCAATGATAAAGAATAGGGGGGCGACCGAAAAGCGCATATGTTCACCGTTCGTTGCGAACGTGAACATGCGAAAATCACCGTGAATACTTCTCCGGCGAACTGTTCGGGACATCACTAAACATCATAAGTCAAACACACACAGAGAAGCAATATAACATACAGCAATTAACATACATATGGGAATCAACATAACATAACAAACCAAATAACTACAAAAACCACACTGCAAACCCACTGAGCCCAATTCCACAACCACATAAATAAGTATAAAGAGGCAAGTTTGTCAGGGGATCATGACACGGCCCAGCATCATATGCATTTAATAAACAATTAATAAATCAACATGTGTACAAGTAGCTATGTTGTTAAAATGGCTGTTATGGGGAAATGTCTGTGATTTGCTCACACAGCAAGAGCATGATATACATGCACAAAAAAAACGGAAAAATGGGTGCGCCTTGCACACGCATTCTCAGGGGCTCCTTCACTTGATTGCCTAAGGACTCCAAAAAGGTAAATCAGGCACTGGGTTATCCTAACTAAAGGGATTTGATTTGTTTTCTTCTTCTCCATGAATGATGTCCTAATCTGGGTGCTGAGATATTGAACCCAACATTCACAACCTAGAGGGATTACTGTAGCAGAAAGCAGGATAATTATGGAGTGCACAATGCCCCCCATCTCTGGGTCATGACAGGGAGGTTGGCTAAGGAACAGGTAAAAACCCAACCACACAGTCCCCTGAAACAACTGGGCCCTGCCATTCTGTTCTCCCCGAGTCATTTTAACCAATGTGAAGCCTGTACCTGTAAGAGCTAAGTGTATCCTATGTCTGTAAGATCCAATGTGCAGCCTGTGCCTGTGAGAGCTAATGTGCAGTCGGTACCTGAAAGAGTTAATGTTCATCCTGTGTCTGTAAGAGCTAATGTACAGCCTGTGCTTACAAGAACCAAAGTGTAGCCTGTGCCTTTAGGAACCAAAGTTCCAAGCAATAACCTTTATCTTCCCTCTACATCACCACCATCCCGTTGGGCTCTAAATTGCTCTCTGTACAGTTAAATGCTATATTATCTGATGTAATTATTGTTTTTTATTTATGTCTGTTTAGTTTCAAGGTTTTGTATCCAAAAACAAGACCATGAGTTCAAACTGAAATGTGACAAATCTGAGTGCCAGTACGGATTAGACATTCAAATATGAACCCAAATGTACTATTTATTTACTGTACTACTGTATGGTGGAGGGCTTTAATCTCTCTTTTGCCCATCATATATTAAATGATTGTTATGGTGAAATACCTACTCAAAATATCCATTACACAAGCTAATGAACCAGCCCTATGCTGATGAGAGGCATTATCCTTGAAATGGCTTTACATGGGTGGGATTCCTAGCTTGTGTATAATCCAACCCTAGCTTTGCTCAAAGCTGTTTGATATACAGCATATGCTTAAGGGAATATAATTATGGATTGCAAGAGCGAAACCTTTGTGGGCACATTTGCATATCCCTGCCTAGGTTCCCAGAGTGCAGTGTAATAACTGTATTTCTTGTAATTCTGGACATTAAACAAGTTTTTTTCCACTTGTTTTAGACATTTAAATGTGAACACAAATGTACTATTTCTTTACTATATATAAATATATATATATACATATATATATATATATATATTATATATTATATATATATATATATATATATATATATATATATATATATATATATACAGATAGTGGGAGCAGAATAAACAGAAATAAACAGAAATTAAGCTGGCAATAATCCAGTTCAGTAAAACATCTTCAGCTATATTTGTACTTAACGAGATAAACAAACTTTATAAATAAAATTGTTATCAAACACATAAAACTAAACATCAGCTTGTAACAAAAACAAAAAAAGACTTTAATCCACAAGTTTGTTCCGTACTCGAACATAACAGCGCTGACAAATTCTCTTTTATTTTAAGAAAGCTGTGTACTCCTAAATAAAGCATAAGCCACTTTACATATTTCTTGTTAATATAAATTGAAAGACAGAAATTTCTGCTGAGTGCAATATCTTTATGAAGCAATATATATTTAAATCTGAAAAAGTCATACACTGCAGACAACAGCTATAAAATTAACAGCACAATAAAAGATTACTCAACAATTTATTTTTGTTTCAAAATCTTGATAACTTGTCTATTTTGCTGATCCTATTGTGGTTTTAAATGTACAGTTTAGAAAACAGTTTATTTAGTGCACTGTTTATGTAATGTCTTTCAAAGTATTTGGAAATGATTGTTAGCTGATCATTGTTGTTATATATTTAAGATTTGCTATTATCCATATGGTTTTCTTGGCAAAGATAATGGAGTGGGTGCTAGTCCCTTCTCCAGTGGACTGCAATTTGTCTGACCTCTCTGCTATGACTTGCCATCTTGGGTGACCCTACATGATATAGCTCACAGCTTCATTGAGGTACACAAGCCCCTTCACCACAACAAGGTAGCGATCCAGAAGGGGTTTTAAGAAGGTAGCTCTATCTTATTTCTGAGATACTTGTGTGGATCTACCTTCTGGGGGGGGGGGGGGGGGGGGGGCTGTGTAATTTATTAATTTTTGCATCTGAAATTGGTGTGTGCCTGTTTAAATAAGAGCACTTCTACTGAAGTTCCAAGAGGTGGCAGTGTGGAGCACTTTGGCATGCTGGGGGTGTGTATCAGGGAAGAAGGAAAGAGCTACAAAGTGGCTGCAAAGTATAGGGGGATGGTGTCTGTGTGAGAGGAATAAAGGAGATAGTACTTTTCCCTATGTGAGGTGAGTGCCAAGAGAGGATGCTGCTGACAAGGACTGGGTGGGGATGGATGCTAAGAGGGATGAGTGCTTTGGGGGATATGTTTATATATGTGTGTATATATATTGGAAAGGGGTCTTGCGGTAGAGCAGCAATGGGTAAGGGTCTTGGGAAGGTATGCTGTTATGGTGAAGGGGTCTATGAGAGCGGAGCAGATATGGGAAGGGGTTTGGGAAAGGAGCACTAATGATTTGGTTCCGGCAGGGCTCTTCTCTTCACTGTCAGAATTATTAACACACAAGAGATAACCCATAACATACCACGGACCAGTTGCTCAAACAGAAATTTACAGTGAATAATCCTGTGATCCTTGTCTGCTGTAGTGAATGAGGATGGCTGCAGCCACTATGGTCTGTCTGTGGGCATGTATTATGTGTCAACTGACCTGAACATGGAGTATAAATTCCACCAGAGGGCAAACAGGCTTTGTTAAGTTGTTGGCTTTTCCACTACAAAGTATACCTTATTTTTGTTCCTGTTTCAGATTTCCTGGTCTCTTTATGTTTATTGGACTTTCTTCCGGATTGCTGCATGGACTGACTTTTTTGTTTATCAACTGTGAAACTTTTGTAACTGACACTGACCACAGACTGTTTTGACCACCATTTATGCCTCTGACTCTCTTATTCTGGGACATTTGAATACTTCTGTATTGTGAATCCAATCCCCTAATGTTACCATCAACAACAGGACTCTCATTTTTACCTTTATGTGGATGTTCTGTGCCAAATTTTTGACGTTGATGGTGCCCCTTATACATTTTCATCCTGGGAGACTACCCACTTTGCCCACAGAGTAAAGCTGGCCCTGAGAGAAATAAAATATCAAGGTGAAATCTACGAGTTGTTATAGGTGACATGAATCTTAAAATGTAACATATTTAGACAGATTGTATCATGTTATATATCCTAGAAATTATGTCCAAAGCCAATGGGGTTTATCAAGTCATAAAACATTTAAATAAAAACCCTATATACAAATTTTTAAAATTAAGACGGGTATCCTATCTATCTATCTACGTATCTCCTTGCACCTATCTTTAGAAATGTATATAACTCCTAAGCCTATCTGCTTTCTTAAAATAATCTACACCATTCATGGATCCATGTACCTTCATCAGCCATGGGTTAGGGTCTTCTGCCTCTTGTCTTCATCAAGCAAGTTGAAACCTCAAAGCAACAAATAAATACCATGAAAATGGAGTGCCATATCAAAGACTAATAAATGCAAAATTCGTGAATAATGCACACATAATGAAGATCCCTTGAGGTTACAGTAACATGGATGCAACAAGTTTGGTGCAAATAATGTCAACTGCAAGCTGCTAGTATATAATGTGATCATTCCAGTTTCCTATCTCAATGTCAGTGTGAAGCACTAGAAAAACTATTGATTACTTTTCAACCTCTGTTCTAGACCAAGAATCAGTAGATCTATTCTAAGTTACTATTTATGATTTTCACCTGTAATGGGGATTTCTCCCTTATCTGCTACCTCTCCAAACCAGTTACAAATTACTCACATTACAGTGTCTGATCTAATAAAAATAAGTGAAAATACAATGATATGAAGAAAAGGAGTAAAAGAGAAGCAGCATATATTTATAAAAATGGGAGGCTAATTGATTTTAAATTGTTTTTTGCTCGTTAGTGTGTACAACTGGATCATTAGATTGTAGGTTTGGTGTTTTCAATTGTGTGTCTGTGTCTTGGAAACAAGCACTATGTGCATTTGATTATATGCTCAAAAACAGGGCCCTACATCCAAGGTGTTAAGTTTGTTTTTTGCCATGTCCTAAACCCCTGTACAGCGCTACGAAATATGTTGGCGCGATATAAATAAAGATAATAATAATAATAAATTTAAATGGGCAAGATGCATTACACTGGATAACTTGTGGATGGCATTGTCGCCTGAAAATCTATAGGGAAGGTTAGCTTAAAGAAGAAAGGTGTAAGCAAGGTTTACAGACTTTGAATAGTGGGTTAAAGGGTTAATACATTCTAAATCTAAATAACCAAATAACATTCCATAACATGTTATGTAGATATATATCAGAATGGCATCACAATATATGGTGCCGCAGTGAAACCTCTGTGCTATCCATGAGCTTGCCTTTCAATCTGTTGTGTTGCTAAACCATTTACTGTGCTATAGGCAACCCATGGTAGACATTTCAATGACCTATTATAAAAATATGCATTGAAAATATGCAAGAAAGATGAATGGAAAAAAAGGAAAATGCCTCAATTGCACCAGATCTTGCTACAAATAACCCAACATCCAACCTTATTCACCACTCGTAAGCATTTACTCTGCAGGTTTAACAGAGAAACCTGGGCAGTTTATAAATGCATTAAAGGTGATTTATATGAAAACAATGTGACAATAATGAAAACGATTAAAAAGAAAAAGATTAATGTAAACAAATTAAACCATTTATTTTCCTATTTTTCAGGCAGGGACAAATGATATACCTACTGTATTGTAATTATCACAAGGTTTAGTTGATTACATTGGTTTTCCCATTAATGTTGATATAATTGACTGTATACAGAATGAATAATTTTAATTCTCAGACAGTAAATTTTTATCATTTACGAATAGCTCATACGTATCAACACAATGTAATTATTCTTCTGTCTAGAAACAAGTATTTCCTGTGCACCAAAGGTTATTCTGTCTGAAAGAGATAAATAACGAAGTCTAACATTTAGCAAATATGTTTTAATGTCAAAACCTGACAAAGAGTAGAAAAATAATGTTTCACTGATCATTACAACATTTTGTTATATTATGTCTTTGTCTCAGGGCAAGCTTTATAATATGTGGTGAACAGTAGTATTACTGTTTTGGTAATTATTAGTGATGTCCCGAACAGTTCGCCGGAGAACTATTCGCGGCGATTTTCGCATATTCGCGTTCGCCGCAAACGGCGAACACATGCGCTTTTCGGTTCGCCCCCTACACTTTATCAATGAGGAAACTTTGAACATCATTTTTTTTATTTTATAATTTTTTGTGTGTAATCTATGCCTGCCTGCCAGTGTGTGTGTGACAGGCTAACACCTAACAGCTTATATTGTGCTTATTTTCACTACTCATAACTGGTGGTGTAACATACATTGAAAACAACCATTTTTTTCCTGTAATCTAATTTCAGTTGCCTGCCTGTGTCAGGCTCACAGCTTATATTGTGCTCAGTGACTTAAAACAACACTTTTTTGACTGTAATAGATTGAATAGCAATTGCCTGCCTACAGGCGTGTGTGTGAAGCCTACTGCATCTACTCTGCCAACTTTTGCCAGTGCACAGTGATACGTCATATCTGGTGCAACCATAGTGTACAGTGACATAAAACAACACTTTTTTGACTGTAATCGATTGAATATCAGTTGCCTGCCTACAGGCGTGTGTGTGAAGCCTATTGCATCTACTCTGCCAACTTTTGCCAGTGCACAGTGACACTCATATCTGGTGTCACAGTAGCTTGCACGCATAGTACCACTAATCGAAAAAAAAAATGACAGGCAGAGGCAGGCCACCCCGCAGGGGCCGTCGTGGTCATGGTGCTGTGATTCCCTTTGGCCCTAGAATAAGGCCCAATTTTCAGAGGCAACGTACCCTGAACTTGAAAAGTTCTGAGGACATGGTTGACTGGCTAACACAGGACAACCAATCTTCTACAGCTTCCGCTCGGAACCTAGACGCACCATCCTCCTCCAGCTTAGCTTCGGGCACCTCTCCAGTTACCACTCGCCCGCCTGCCACCACCACCAACACTAGCACCACAGACGCTTCACTTGAACCATCAGCAGAGTTATTTACACATCCGTTGGAAGAAATGAGTGATGCGCAAACATTAGTGCCAGAGGATGTAGATAACAGGGATATGTCCCAGTCAGGCAGCATTACACACATGGACATAAGGTCTGATGATGATGATGTTGTACCCGGTGCTGCTTCTTTTGTTGAGTTGTCAGATACAAGTGAAGCGGTTGATGATGATGATGCGTCCATGGATGTCACGTGGGTGCCCACTATAAGAGAAGAAGAACAGGAGGAAAGTTCAGATGGGGAGACAGAGAGGAGGAGGAGACGAGTTGGAAGCGGGGGAGGTCGTCGCAAGTAGCTAGTGGCACAGTCAGACAGCATGCCTCGGCACCCGGGGTCAGCCAGACAGCACGCCAGTCAACGCATGCTGTTGCCACCACCCGAATGCCGTGATTCCAGAGCTCAGCAGTGAGGCAATTTTTTGGTGTGTCTGCCTGTGCCAACAGTGATGCCATTTGCAACCTGTGCGAAAAGAAACTGAGTCGTGGGAAGTCCAACACCCACCTAGGTACAACTTCTTTGCGAAGGCACATGATGTCACATCACAAACGCCTATGGGATCAACACATGAGTACAAGCAGTACACAAAGTCAAAGCCGCCATCCTCCTCCTGGACAGCATCTTCAGCCACGTCAACCACTGCTGCCCTGCTTGCCCCCTCTCAACCATCCGCCACTCCGTATCTCGCCCTGAGCAGTCCCTGCTCATCTGCCCACAGTCAGGTGTCTATCAAGGACATGTTTGAGCGTAAGAAGCCAATGTCACAAAGTCACCCCCTTGCCCGGCAACTGACAGCTGGCTTGTCTGAACTCTTAGCCTGCCAGCTTTTACCATACAAGCTGGTGGAGTCTGAGGCGTTAAAAAAATTTGTAGCTATTGGGACACCGCAGTGGAAGCTACCCGGCCGAAATTTCTTTGCACAAAAGGCAATCCCCAACCTGTACTCGATTGTGCAAAAGGAAGTAATGGCATCTCTGGCACACAGTGTTGGGGCAAGGGTCCATCTGACCACTGATACCTGGTCTGCAAAGCATGGTCAGGGCAGGTATATCACCTACACTGCAAATTAGGTAAACCTGGTGACGGCTGCCAAGCATGGAATACGTGGCTGAAATTTGAAGTGGGAGGACCGACCAAGCATCTTTTTCCATCTCCCTGTTCCAAAAATCCATGTCATATACACGTCCCCTAATAGTGGACGTAACAGGGATTAAACCAATAGGAATAGTACTACTTAACAGTACACACCTTATAATAACGCAGAGACAACGCAGAGAGAGGAGTCTGAAGAAGAGGAGTCAGAGGAGGAAGGTGGCTTTGAGGAGGTGAAAGACCAAACACAGCAGGCGTCCCAGGGGGGCTTGTTGTCACCTTTCGGGGACCCTTGGTGGCTGGGTGGAGGAAGAGACCTTCAATGACATCAGTGAGGACAAGGAACGGGACATGGCTAGCTTGGTATCCAACCTTGTGCAAATGGGGAGTTTGCGGTTGTGCAAAGGGACTGTTTGCAGTTGTTTGCGGTGCATTAAACGGGGAGATTGGTCCGTTACTGTGAAGCGGGTGTAACCCTTAAACTACCTGATCGATACAACATCATACCTGATGTTTTAAAGCATGTTATTCCAAACAATTTAGGAATGTTAGGTAATTTATGCCCTTTATGGCTTAAAACCAGACTCTGCATCAACTATGTAATTTTCCATGGGAGTTTTGCCATGTATCCCCCACCGGCATGCCACAGTCCAGGTGTTAGTCCCCTTGAAACAACTTTCCCATCACTATTGTGGCCAGAAATAGTCCCTGTGGGTTTTGAAATTCGCCTGCCCATTGAAGTCTATAGGGTTCGCTGATGTTCTCCCGTTCGCGAACATTAGATGGAAATTTGCGTCCGCTGTTCGCGAACCCAAAATTTGATGTTCTCGACATCACTAGTAATTATATGTATTAACCTTAGTTAATACACATTACTGAAATACTTTTAACTTTATGTAGGGCCACATTTTTATAAATGTCTTAGGAAGTTGAGAAATGCAAGTAAACAGTGTGAAGTGTTTAAAAGAACATGCTTAAAGTTATATGCAAGTGAGCTGGGTTATGAATGCCTCTGATAGAGGAGAATTAGTAGTGTATGATTACAATTATTTGCATGCACTATGCAACATGACAGTTGCGCGCCGACAGCAGAACGCCGATAACGGCGAGCCGACAATTTAGTGCTGTGGAAATGCGGCCGGCAAATGCGCACTGTTAAAAGTGCACAAGCTTGAACTATCTAGGTACCCTGATGCCCTCAACCCCCAACCCTAAGCCTAACCCTAGGACCTCTAACCCTTAGACCTCTAAGCCTATCCCTAACCATTAGACCCCTAGGTCTACAACCCTTAAGCCTAAAAGCCCTACACTCACGTTAGCTCAGTCCACGGTGCGCAGTTGTTGGGCGCTCAATTGTCTTGTGCATAGTTGTCGGTGCTCGCTTGTGTCGGCACATTTGTGACGTTGTGCAATTGTTCTGCGCACTGAGGACGGGACACCGTTTTTTTTTTGTTTTTTTTTAGCTTTGCATTAAAAAACTGTTGCAGGTGATGTTTACACCCTGAGGATTGAGCTAGGCTCCTGAGAGGGTTCATTTTTGTAAAAGTGTAACCTGTCTATCTGAGCATGCCCAGCTTTGTAGCCAATCAGCAATGCTGTATGCAGCCTGCTACACTGGGTCCTTAAAGGACCATAAATTGACATTAAAGTAAAAATGACTGAGCGGTTACACAGTTTTTCTTTAGACATACATCCTCTCCTTGCTAAATTCTGACAAATTATAATTGTTCTGAAACCAAACATTTCAGCTTCTTCTTTCTATTTATCTGTCTTTTTGGCAAATGAGCATGTATGCTTGATTTATGGTCCTGCAATGACCTGCAAATTTGAGCAAGAAAGTATGCCTTCATGGTCTCTGCATGTGTCTCTGTGTGAGTGCATGTGTCTTTGTGTGAGTGTCTGTGTGTATCTGTGAGTGTCTCTGAGTGTGAGTGTCTGTGAGTGTATTTGAGAGTGTCTCTATGTGTGAGTGTCTCACAATCAGTGAATGAAGGGACATAGACATTGGGTATTACGGAAATCTAAAGGAAAGCTGCAGCTCAATTTACAGAGCAAAAAGATACAATGTATTATGTATGCTAATTTTTCTGGGATTTTCAGGGGGTGTCAACATTCATAGAAAACAGTTTGCAAATGCAAGAAATTCAGCAAGCTTCAGGGTAACTGTTTAAATGTTTATTTTGATATTTTTTACATCCATACACATTTTTTCATACACTACTAATTCCCCTCTATCAAATTAATTCATAATCCAGCTCACTTTCATATACCTTTAAAAAACAAAACAACATTTTTTGTTAATCGAGTTTTTACCATAGACCAGCTATTCACCAGCTTTGTTTTCTTGTTTCAACAATATAACTAAAGACAGGTTTTTTTATACTGATCAATCAAATTTCTCATCTGCTTGCGCACGGCCGCAGATACTTATATCTCCTCTTTTTGATTTGATGGATTTTGTTTATATCTTCAGAAAACTAGATTTTTCATTTTACAAATGCCTGCCCCTTCTCTAGGTTATCAGTGCTGTTTTCATTTACTCACATTTCTGATTACACCTAATACTGTATGTGATAGCATCTAAATTTGCTCTTTTGAAATGTTTCCATCATTCCTGCAATTTCTTTTTTTGTGCCCAGCCAATTAATTTCTTAGTATGTCTCCTTGTTTGGAAGATAAGTGTTTTAAAATCTTTACTTGTTTACTGAACCATACTGACTGGTGATCACTAGACCCTAAACCATTAACTACATATACATTTAAAACAGTATCATTGTAAAATGTAGCTATCTTGTGAGTAGGTTCATTAACATATTATGTAAATGATACCTTACCCAATTCGATGTCAGAAATTTTCAATGTCTCGTGGACATTCTGGTAATAATTGTACATCTACGTTTCCATAAGCCATTTACGAAAACACAATTATATGGAATCTTATTGTATAAGTATTCCCTTGCCTCAATATTGTTGGAATTTAGGATAAACCAAGCAGTAAGTTTGGTTTGTCGATGTTACTTTTGTGCCAGAACATTTTCTTCATTGCCAGTATGAACGCAAACAAAATTATCTTTGTGGCAAATGTACAGTTAATCGATATACTGCATGTAATCGATCATGTATTTCAAATTTCAGAAGCCGTCACATTGCGTCTGGCGCACTGACATAATTAGCATCTAAATGAGATGCCAGTTCATCATGCAGTAACCCATTGTCTTGTTCATTTGGGCCACTTTTTATCACGACTTTTTATCACGACAATATGTCTATCATTTGTAGACATATTTAATTGATTTAATAGAAGTGCAAGTTTCCACATTTATGTGTGAATTATACTTCATTAAGAGATGTGGATTATATGGCACCACATCTACAATTTTTCCTCAAATTATTGCCTTTAGACCTTTTCTTCATCTATACAATGGATAGCCATCACATATTTTGGAAAATCTTTGGTTCATTTCTTATTTTCCATATACAGTGATTGTGGATTTAGCTCTCTGCATGGGTCATGAATCATACGATGTGTTGCAATTTCATATAGTGTGGCATGTTTTTGTGGATGTGGTAGTTCAGCAGTAATTACTGAATCTACTTTGTCTGCATTATTCAATTTATGATTTTTGTCAAGTATTATCAGAATATGTGCATGTGGAAGGCCTCTTTTCTGTAATTCAATTGTATAAACATAAGCCAAACACCAAATTAGCTACTGATGGTTATGTCATGTATTAAGGCTGTTAATTTTATTTTGAAGACTCGAGCCACTAAGTCTGGTCTATCAGAAGCATTTTGACCATGGTTGAAATTATCATACATTTTTGGCCATTGGGGATTACATGTAATTGTAATGAATAAATCTGGTTTGCCAAATTTTGTTCAATAGCCTTAGGATCATTGTATCTTTCTCGCATATTGCAAGAAGATTCTTGGAAGGAAGATGGTAAAATGATGGCTCGGCAGCTGCTAGATTTTGGTTTCTAGCCACTTCAGCAGCATTTTCTGCTAATGTTGCACCCATAGATGCAAAATAATTGGCACTATTATAAGATCGTATATTTTGTTTAAAATATAATAACTGACCCAACTTCCCAAATTACAAATATTTTGTAAATGTGTTGGGAATTGTTCTTTTTCAGGAAGTTTTACTTTTCCCTTTTGACAACAACTAATGAACTTAGCATCTCTTGTTTTTTCACTTAGAAAATGATAAGCCCTACAAAATTGACAAAGCACATTCAATATACCACAATTATGAGGTTCTACACTAAGATCTGTAAATAATGGATTATCCTGTTAAGAAAGCTCAACATTACAATCAATATCTGCATTGTTATCATTACCATATTCTTCAGATGTTTCTTGAACAATATTTTTAAGTTTCCTATCTCTCTTACGCAGACTTTTAGGATCATCAGTGTGTCTTCTCTTGTAAATATGGTCACGCTCTTGTTCTCTTACTCTTTTTTTAGTGTCCTCCGATTGTTTCTCTCTCTATCTTTGGTTCGTTCCTGGTGCAGACGTTCTTGATATTGTTTGCTGCCTTCTGGCTTCTCCTCCATTAAAATCTGTAATTATAAATATGAATCTTTATTTTCAACTTAACGATTATGTTAATGTGACATTTGGATGTGAATTAATAATTTAAAGTAGCTTACCTCTACCACTTCCTTTTCCACTGTTCTCTATGCAGTGTGCCTTTTCTTATCAATTCTCTGCCGCTCTTCTTGTACTCTTTTCTTGATGTCCTCCGACTCTTTAGTTCTCCATCTGTGTTTTCATTGCCTGTCCATACATTGTTTGGCTTCCTTCCTGGTTTCCATCTTTTCAGCCTTAGTAATCTGATATGTAAAATGTAAATCTTTATGTGTAGCCTACATATTATGATAATGAAGCATTTTAATATTGGGGAATCATTTATTTTAAGTTATTGGCATTTGGAATGGATTAACATATCTTATTTTCTGTATGGTTTCTTGCAATTGTGCGCAGTGTAGTGGGGCATGGCATGAGTGTGGCAGGTTTGTGGCAGCAGTGCAGGAAAGTGACCCGGGTGAGTCACTAGGAGGAGCACAGAGAGTGCAAGCTGTGATAGAAAGAGGGAAGTGTGTGATAGATACTGACAGTGCAGAGTGCATGAAAGAGAGAGTGCGTGATAGACAGAGAGTGTGGGAGAGTGCAGTGTGTGTGTGTGTGTGAGAGTACAGTGTGTGTGGGGGAGAGTGCAGTGTGTGTGTGGCAGAGTGCAGTGTGTGTGTGTGAGAGTGCAGTGTGTGTGTGGTGTGTGTGAGAGTGCAGTGTGTGTGTGGGAGAGCGTAGTGTGTGTGTGTGTGGGAGAGCACAGTGTGTGTGTGTGGGAGAGCGCAGTGTGTGTGTGTGGGAGAGCGCAGTGTGTGTGTGTGGGAGAGTGCAGAGTGTGTGTGAAAGAGAGAGTGCAGTGTGTGTGTGAAAGAGAGAGTGCGTGATAGATAGAGTGTGTGGGAGAGTGCAGTGTGCGTTTGTGTGGGAGAGTGCAGTGTGTGTGTGTGGGAGAGTGCAGTGTGTGTGTGTGTGAGAGTGCAGTGTGTGTGGGGGAGAGTGCAGTGTGTGTGTGGGAGAGTGTAGTGTGTGTGTGTGTGGGAGAGCGCAGTGTGTGTGTGTGGGAGAGCGCAGTGTGTGTGTGTGGGAGAGTGCAGAGTGTGTGTGAAAGAGAGAGTGCAGTGTGTGTGTGAAAGAGAGAGTGCGTGATAGACAGAGTGTGTGGGAGAGTGCAGTGTGCGTTTGTGTGGGAGAGTGCAGTGTGTGTGTGTGGGAGAGTGCAGTGTGTGTGTGTGTGAGAGTGCAGTGTGTGTGGGGGAGAGTGCAGTGTGTGTGTGTGAGAGTGCAGTGTGTGTGTGTGTGTGTGAGAGTGCAGTGTGTGTGTGGGAGAGCGTAGTGTGTGTGTGTGTGGGAGAGCGCAGTGTGTGTGTGTGGGAGAGCGCAGTGTGTGTGTGTGGGAGAGCGCAGTGTGTGTGTGTGGGAGAGTGCAGAGTGTGTGTGAAAGAGAGAGTGCAGTGTGTGTGTGAAAGAGAGAGTGTGTGATAGACAGAGTGTGTGGGAGAGTGCAGTGTGCGTTTGTGTGGGAGAGTGCAGTGTGTGTGTGTGGGAGAGTGCAGTGTGTGTGGGGGAGAGTGCAGTGTGTGTGTGTGTGAGAGTGCAGTGTATGTGGGGGAGAGTGCAGTGTGTGTGTGGGAGAGCGTAGTGTGTGTGTGTGTGGGAGAGCGCAGTGTGTGTGTGTGGGAGAGCGCAGTGTGTGTGTGTGGGAGAGCGCAGTGTGTGTGTGTGGGAGAGTGCAGAGTGTGTGTGAAAGAGAGAGTGCAGTGTGTGTGTGAAAGAGAGAGTGTGTGATAGACAGAGTGTGTGGGAGAGTGCAGTGTGCGTTTGTGTGGGAGAGTGCAGTGTGTGTGTGTGGGAGAGTGCAGTGTGTGTGTGTGTGAGAGTGCAGTGTGTGTGGGGGAGAGTGCAGTGTGTGTGTGGGAGAGTGTAGTGTGTGTGTGTGTGGGAGAGCGCAGTGTGTGTGTGTGGGAGAGCGCAGTGTGTGTGTGTGGGAGAGTGCAGTGTGTGTGTGAAAGAGAGAGTGCAGTGTGTGTGTGAAAGAGAGAGTGCGTGATAGACAGAGTGTGTGGGAGAGTGCAGTGTGCGTTTGTGTGGGAGAGTGCAGTGTGTGTGTGTGTGGGAGAGTGCAGTGTGTGTGTGTGGGAGAGTGCAGTGTGTGTGTGTGGGAGAGTGCAGTGTGTGTGTGTGTGGGAGAGTGCACTGTGTGTGAAAGAGAGAGTGCGTGATAGACAGAGTATGTGAGAGAGTGCAGTGTGTGTGTGTGTGAGAGAGTACAGTGTGCGTTTGTGTGGGAGAGTGCAGTGTGTGTGTGGGAGAGTGAAGTGTGTGTGTGATAGAGAGGGAGGGGTGTGTAATATAGAGAGTGCAATGTAATATAGAGAGTATATTGTACAAGACCACCTGCCGGGGGGGAGATACAGGGGAGGAGGAGGGGGGTAGAGGAGGGGGAAGAGACACAGGTGGGGGGACAGGAGGTGGCAGAGACATGGGGGAAGAGAAAGTGGAAGAGACACAGAGGAGGGAGAGGGGTGGGGGAGGAGGGGTAAGAGATACAGTGGAGGGAGTGGTGAAGAGATACAGGGGAGTGAGAGAGGGGGCAAAGAGACACATGGGAGGTAGAGGAGGGGAAGAGCCACAAGGGAGGGAGACAGGGGTTAAAGACAAAGGGTAGGGGGTAAAAGATACCCAGGGGAGTGAGGGAGTGAAGAGGGGGGGTAAGAGAGACAGAGGAGGAGGGGGGGAGAGACACAAAGGGGTGAGAGGAGGGTGTGTGAAAGAAACACAGGGGAGGGTGCTCCAAGTGACACAGGGGAGGGGTGAAGGAGGCGCAATTGGTGTATCGTGTCGCGTAAATCCTCTAAATCTAGTTAAATTTGCGTTCCAGCTCACTCACAGACGTCCTGGCTGTTGCCCCATAGTGTCTGTGATGTTTTTGTAATTTTTTTGTATTTAGTGTGTTTTTCTGTTTTTTTGTTCTGCCGCTAATCTCGTAAATGTTTGCGTCTCGTATCTTTTTTTTTTTTCTAAGTCCCGCGTCTTTGCGAGGCTTGCATCAGCTAAGTGCTACGGTTTAGCTGCTCACAACGCATACGCACCTAGCAAAGCTTGATAACGTCTCGCAGTTCGACAACTATATATAACGATATATATTTTCTGGTAATAAATCAATGTCATAAATAAATAAGTAATTTACCTAATTTTCGTAAGTATTTTCTAAAAATCATAGAGGTAAGTTTGCATGTTTTCAAATACATAATCATAAAATGTACTATTTATGTAATTACATTTTTTTTTTTAATAATGAATTAATAAATTATTAAATTATAATACTTTACCTATTATCTTTAAATGTATTTCTTCAAATTCATCAAGAGTTAACAATATCTTAATACAATGTGTCCTCTGATAACGTCCAGTCATAGTGTCAGCGCGAGGACAAACTTGCATATGTTCAGTTTAGTGTATTTCTGCCATTTCATGGTGTAAATCATAGTTTGAGCGACTTACGTGCTTGGTGACTACAAAATGAAGGACGTTACGTGCCTCATGATGAGCAGCTGCGTGTTTGGTGTTCTGCCTCTTTTTGAACCAGTGTGATCATTTTGACATTTTTTTTTCTGCAGCCATTTTTTTCCTAGCTTAGCCGATTTCGTATAGACTATGAACGCCATAAATGGGTCAAATTCGCTTGCAACCTCAGTCCCAGGCTTCCTGGCTCTCCCACTGTTCTGTGAGTGAGTGTGTTTTTTTTTTGTTTTGTTTTTATTATTGTGGTTGTTTTTTAATTTTTTCGAGTTACGCGCTTGCAGCAATTTAATCCGTTAAATTAGTATCCTGCATGCCTCACGATCATCACCAAAGTGCTCAGTTTGCAAGTACAATTGGGGACATCAACATGAGCGCCTTGTGTGCTCATGTCTATGCTGTTTTAAAGTCCTGTGGCCCACAGGATGAGCGCCTGCAGCGCTCATCGCGAGGCTGTGCAGCCTAACTCCCGTGCTCATCGCGAGACCAGCCCAAGTCCTGCATGTCTCGTGTACCTCAACTGCAGCCTAAGTCCTGCATGCTTCAACTGCTTGCCTCGCTTCATGAGGCTCGCAGTGCAATGAGTGCCTTTGGCACTCATTGCAGCCTAAGTCCCGCATGCTTCAACTGCTCGCCTTGCTTCGCGAGGGATGCAAAAGCGTGACCAACATTGCAAACGTCACCAACATCACAAAGATCCACAACTATATAATTATATATATATATATATATCACATATTCTAATTGTCTAACTGCGAGTTGTCGTCACACTTGCGGCCTTGCAGGATGACAACTCGCAGTTTGACAACATGCTCCCTCCTTCCCCGCATCATCCTCCTCCTCACCCCTTATCATCCTCCTCCCTCCCCGTTATCCTCCTTCTTTCCCCCCCCCCTCTCCTTTTCCCTCTCTCCTTACTCTGATGTGAGCACCTCCTGCTTCTCTCCCCAGCAGCATGTCTTCTTCCTGTGAGCGTCCGGCATATGTTAATGACATCACGCAGGGGCCTCTCTCCTCTGCTGTTCACTTAAGGTGGATTCCTATATATTGAAGCATACATGCACTTTTTCTCTGCTATGTGTAAATTATCTCCTGCAGTGCTACTGTAATAAGAGATTCAGTATCCCATCTGTATCCTCTGGGACCAGCATTCAGACAAAGTCCCACCCCTGCCTCTCTCCTCTTCTGTTCACTTAAGGTAGATTACAATATATTAAAAGCATACGTGCACTTTTTCCCTGCTATGTGTAAATTATTATATAAGTTGTGAGCAAACGAGTTGCTGCTAACGCTTGCGGGCTCACGCAGCGAGCCGCGTCCCTCGCATAGCGAGGGCCCCAGTTGCTGGCAAGGGGCGCTAAAGGCGCTTCTTGCCAGCAACTGCGACCCTCGCAAACTTTACGCCGGAACGCAAACAACATACGACACACGGCGCCGAAGGCGCTCCATGCCACCAACTGCGACCCTCACAAACTTTATATCGAAACGCAAACAACATACGACACACGTTACCACACATTACGACCTCGCAAAAATCGTCTGCAACCCACGAACATGAAAAAATGAAAAACACAATAAATACACACAACACATACATAAAAAGCTTACCTACAGCAAGAGGGGGCATCCAGGACCTCAAAAAATTAAGTTACACCTCAAAAGAGTTTAGACACTCAAAAATTCTCTAAGCGAGAGAAAAAATGGACGCCGAACAAAACGAAAACGTGGCTACAGCACTGTAAACACGCAAAACACCACAAGAAACACGCAAAACACCACAAAAGACCTACGGATATTCCGCAAAGACGCATACCACACATTACCCGCCATATTACAACAATGCGAAAGTACACAACTACGCTAACGGTTTGGTCTCGCGCACGCACACTATTACACTGCACACATTCATCACGCTTACACAGCAGCTCCACACCACTAATGCTGCAGCAACATCAAAACAGATTGTCAGCTCTTCAACACAATGCTTCCTGCATATATTACTTAAAAATAGGTAAAGTATATTAATTTATTAATGTATTATTATACACCAAACAGCATTAGCTCATTTACAATTTCATTGCCGTCATTTTTTGACGGGCAATTCGCTAGTATATATATATATATATATATATATATATATATATATATATATTTATATTTATATATAAATCTACTGTATACATCTGTGAACACAGATGTACTTTTTATTTATATATATATATATATATATATATATATATATATATATATATATATATTAATTGGATTAATTAATAAATACAATAAGTAAATAAATAAATAGTTGATTAATAGTTAATTAATAGTTAATGATACAATTAACAATTAATTAATTAATACCTAATCCTCATATTGCAGATCAGAGGAGATCTTAAAAGGTTGAACTTGATGGACTGAAAGTCTTTTTTCAACCTTAATTTCTATGTAACTATCAGCCTTATTAAATTGCAATTCATTACATTCTAAAGGGCTCTATATAAGCACAGAGCATATTTGTTTTTTACAGAAGTTTTTAGTTAGTGAAGACCTTGCTTTTGGATAGAAGTTCACTAACTAAAAACTTCTGTAAAAAACAAATATGCTATGTGCTTATATAGAGCCCTTTAGAATTTACTGAATTGTAATTTAATAAGGCTGTACGTAACTATATATATTCCTTTTATCTGTTTTGATAATCACCCAAATATTCTCTGAATAGATTCATTAGTCTTTAGTTAAGGAGCTTTGCATTTTCTTTTACATAAAGAGCAATATTTACTATGGCATTACCCACATCAAAGCATCGCAAAATGGGCAGTCCTGGGAATAGTGGCAGAGATGGCACGGATGTGTTTGACTTTTCAATGAGGATGTACGATTTCCTCCTTATTACTCTTTGCAACAAGTGCTATTCGCTCATGTATAACTGACATATTGAACACACATTGACCTCTATTCCATGCGCCTTGTAAGAACTGAGCTCTGGGCAAACCCCTTGAGCCATTAGCTAAAAAGTAGCTCCGATACGTAGCATTTTAAAACTCTCATAGTTGTGGGTCAGCCGTCCTTTTACGAAAGCTAATAACTCTTTTCGAATGGGATCCATGATGTGGTGGCTCCAGTTCTTGTTTGATGGGAGCCATGGATTGGAGTCCTCTTTTGCCTTCTTTTGGCAGCCATGTAATGAACCTTATAACAGTAGTTTCTGCTGTCCTGCTTTAGCTCTTTTTCTTGTGGTATATTTCTCTTTGAACTAAATTTCCCATGGTAATGCATAGTTACTTTACTGCGACAGTCGAATGACTAAATGTACGTTTTAGTGTGAATATCTGGCGTAGTATGAATTTCTTAGTGCATATTCACTTAGCACCAAAAAAAGGTAGTTTTGAAGAATCTTCAGACTTTGCCAATAGCAAAACAGATTAAATGTCCTCTGTAGTCCAAATATTTCTGCCATGCATTTAAGAGAGCATGTTCTATATGTTACAAAAGTATTTTTTTCCTTGGAAAACAAATTACACTAATTGATGAAAATGAACACTAAAACAATATACAGGCAGATAGAAACAATTTGCTTGTTTATCTGTTGTTTGCACTGTTAATTGTATTTTTTAACTGATTTATATTACTATATCCATAAGGCTCACTTCCACTCTATTTCCTGTAAGGAGGAGAAAAGTATCTCAAGCTGTCATATTTTAAATATAGGCTAGGAAGTAGGTACCTTTTAAGCTTAACTGTAGAAATGCAGTCAGTCTTATATGTTATTAAAACTTGCATGTCTGTCTTTACTTCTAAAAGTTGTTTATTGCTCCATCAAAATGAAAATAAAAACTACTATTCTGCAGTTACATTTTTCATAAAAAGTACAAAGTCTGAATTGAGTGTATTCAAACTTAAAATTGATTCTGCCAGAAGATTCATTCGAATTCAGTGCTAGCAATTATAAAGCTTTGTGACAATAGCTGTCTGGAATCTCAAAATGAGAATTTTAGGCTACATAGATCACTTAGACAATGGGGAACATTGATCTGGTAATGAGTGATAGCTATTACTGGAATTCAGAAAACAAGATAGTTTGGAAGTTGTGATACTTTTACCATTCAGCTAGTAATGGTAAATAGTTAATTCAATGGGACACACTGGTATTTTATAGTATTAATCATGCATTTAAAATGAGATGGTTAAAACATTCGAAAAGTAGCGTCTGCATCTTTTAATCCTTGAACAACTGTACCAAATGAAAAAACACACATTGTATAATTTATTTTTTCCAATGACACATTCATCATTTCCACTTCATACAAACTTTGATGGCATAAAAATGTATACTGACATGGTAGTAGTGCTGTTTCAAATTGTATTACATTGTAGGAACTATAACATGAACTAATCATGTAGAGTCAACCAAAATTAGTAGGTCATAGCACAAAAATTTGAGTCTATTGGCAAAGGAACTGGCAATCCACGCCAGTATCTTTGCCAAGAAAACATAATTGATAAGCTCAACCAAACACAAGATGTGCATGGCGTGCTGTGGTCATAGGGTCACTAAACAATAGTTATGGGAAGTTTTAATATGCGGTATCTGAAAGACTTCTGCTACTGGATCAGTTGATTAGCCAAGATTAGGTATATATACACATATATATATATATATATATATATATATATACATATATATATATATATATATATATATATATATACACACACACACACACATATATATATATATATATATATATATATATATATATATATATACAGTGGATATAAAAAGTCTACACACCCCTTTTAAAATTTCAGGTTCCTGTGCTGTAAAAAAATGAGACAAAGATAAATCATTTCAGAACTTTTTCCACCTTTAATGTGACCTATAAACTGTACAACTCAATTGAAAAACAAACTGAAATCCTTTAGGTGGAGGGAAGAAAAAAAAGAAAAGAAAAATAATGTGGTTGCATAAGTCTGCACACCCTCTTATAACTGGGGATGTAGCTGTGTTCAGAATTAAGCAATCACAGTCCAAATCATGTTAAATAGGAGTCAGCATACACCTGCCATCATTTAAAGTGCCTCTGATTAACCCCAAATAAAGTTCAGTTGCTCTAGTTGGTCTTTCCTGAAATTTTCTTAGTCGCATCCCACAGCAAAAGCCATGGTCCACAGAGAGCTTCCAAAGCATCAGAGGGATCTCATTGTTAAAAGGTATCAGTCAGGAGAAGGGTACAAAAGAATTTCCAAGGCATTAGATATACGATGGAAAACAGTGAAGACAGTCATCATCAAGTGGAGAAAATATGGCACAACAGTGACATTACCAAGAACTGGTACTCTCTCCAAAATTGATGAAAAGACGGGAAGAAAACTGGTCTGGGAGGCTACCAAGAGGCCTACAGCAACATTAAAGGAGCTGCAGGAATATCTGGCAAGTACTGGCTGTGTGGTACATGTGACAACAATCTCCCATATTCTTCATATGTCTGGGCTATGGGGTAGAGTGGCAAGACGAAAGCCTTTTCTTACGAAGAAAAACATCCAAGCCAGGCTACATTTTGCAAAAACAAATCTGAAGTCTTCCAAAAGCTTGTGGGAAAAGGTGTTAGGGTCTGATGAAACCAAGGTTGAACTTTTTGGCCATAATTCCAAAAGATATGTTTGGCGCAAAAACAACACTGCACCTCACCAAAAGAACACCATACCTACAGTGAAGCATGGTGGTGGCAGCATCATGCTTTGGGGCTGTTTTTCTTCAGCTGGAACTGGGGCCTTAGTTAAGATAGAGGGAATTATGAACAGTTCCAAATACCAGTCAATATTGGCACAAAACCTTCAGGCTTCTGCTAGAAAGCTGAACATGAAGTGGAACTTCATCTTTCAGCATGACAACGACCAAAGCATACATCCAAATCAACAAAGGAATGGCTTCACCAGAAGAAGATTAAAGTTTTGGAATGGCCCAGCCAGAGCCCAGACCTGAATCCGATTGAAAATCTGTGGGGTGATCTGAAGAGGGCTGTGCCCAGGAGATGCCCTCGCAATCTGACAGATTTAGAGTGTTTTTGCAAAGAAGAGTGGGCACATCTTGCCAAGTCAAAATGTGCCATGCTGATAGTCTTTTTGGGTATGAGTCTGAGTGCTGTAATAAAATCAAAAGGTGCTTCAATAAAGTATTAGTTTATGGATGTGCATACTTATGCAACCATATTATTTTATTTTTATATTTTTTCTCCCCTCTACCTAAAAGATTTCAGTTTGTTTTTCAATTGAGTTGTACAGTTTATAGGTCACATTAAAGGTGGAAAAAGTTCTAAAATGATTTATCTTTGTCTCATTTTTTTACAGCACAGAAACCTGACAAAGTAACAGGGGTGTGTAGACTTTTTATATCCACTGTATGTATATATATATATATATATATATATATATATATTTATATACGTATATATATATATATATATATATATATATATAAACACATATATATATATATATATATATATATATATGCACATGTCAAAATAGGCATGTCACTTCATATAATAACATGTTTATATGAAAGATCAGAATTTCCTTAAGATTTCCCTGTCGTATTAAATCTTTTCAGAACAATGTCAGAAAAAAGCATTGCTAATTTTACCTTAATTCATCGTTAGTCTTGTAATTCCGGCTAATACGGTTGTGTAATTATAGAGTTTGACAAACAAGCAGTTTTGTTTTTTATAATACTTATGTAAATAGTGATTGCCATGGTACAATTAGAATTTTGATCAGTTTTACAACTTAAATGTTTTTATTTCAAGTAGGTATGAGCACTGCTTGGTTTCTCTGAAATAATTATTGTAGCCCGTTACACATCAGACATTTCCTGTTGATTAGCAAGGCTTGGTGTATCACATGGAGAGATAGTTTAATTATTCAAATGTTGATGATAATGCATTGAAAATCACTCCATGGTGCCCACAGTAAAAGAATGCAAGCGATAACTACCCCAAAATTGGTGTTAAATAAAGGGCTTTTTGCACTGCTGGAAACATACTTATAAATGATCAGAAAATGCTAAATGTCCTTTGAATTTGTGCAATTAATGCAAATTACAAAATAAAAGGCATACATATAAAACATGAATGTTTATCAGTTTACATACAAAAAAATAATAGCATTCTGAGAACTCTTGGAATAATTTGACTTAAAAAACAACAACTATTCTCTATATCATTGTATATAATCAATGGCGTAGCTAGAGCTTTTGGATCCCGGGGCTACCCCTGAAGCTGATACACCTCCCACCCCCCCTTCAAACACAGGGCCAGCCCTGGGTGGCAAAAGAACACACAGACTTAGACACTCACAGACTTACACACACAGACACCCACTTACAGACTGACACACCCATAAACACAGACACAAACACTCACAGACACACACACCCACTCACAGACACACACTCAAAGACACACTCACCCCCCACCCCCCTGCTGTTAAACTCAGGGACAGTCGCGGGCGATAAAAGCACACACACACAGACTTACACATCCACTCACAGACTTACACACAGAAACCCACTCACAGACACACACAGAAACCCACTCACAGACACACACAGAAACCCACTCTTAGACTTACACACCCAGAGACACCCACTCACACAGACACCCACTCACACACACACCTACTCACACACACACCCACTCACACACACACCCACTCACACACACACTCACTCACACACCCACTCACAGACACACACTCACAGACAAAACCCCTGCGCATCCTCTTCCTCACCTGCAGGTGGCTCTGCTACTGGTCTCCCAACGCTCTGTGCTGTCACATAGATTAGCCATATATACTGATTGTTCACCAACCTCTTGCTGTTGTAGTGGGTAAATACTGAATTGTGAATAAAACTGTGAAAAGGCATCTTCATTTTTATTTTGGAAGTTATGGAAAACTAGCTGAGTGACTGGCAGGGGAGTGATGCAGAAAAATAATATTGAATGAGGTAGATGAGCCTGACAATGATGTTCATTACTGACTGGAGAGGGGACAGATTGGTATTTGGGTGGTCAACAAGGAGTAAGTTACAGTAGTCAAGGCATGTTATGTAACTAGATTGAGTGATTTGTTTAGAAGTTTTGTTGTGTCTTGCTGATATTATAATAACAAAAGTTACAACAGAATTGATTATTGATACTCATGCACAACCCATGGAAGATTGTTGCCACATACCCAAGTTTGATAGAACTATGAGGAAGACGAAAAGGAGTAGACTTAGATTTGAAAAGGGTTGGAAGGGACATTGCACACCGGAGGACAGTCTTGAACTGAAAAGAAAATCATATAAAAAATAAATCAATCAAAAGAAGTCAGAGTTCCTGTCATGATGAATTGCAGCCACGGTCCACCTCAGTTCTTTTGCATTATAAGCCTGAAAAGTTGTGCATACAAATGTGCTTACAATCTATAAATGCTTCAGGTATCTACTTAGCCAACTGTAAAGAGTTTGCTATACTAGAATCCCTTCAATGATATCAGACACATCTAAAGTATCTAGGAAAATGGACAGCTCTATAACCGTAAGTTTTCCCTATGCTAAAAATTCAAACTCTGCTACATTTAAAGACTGCAGGAGATCGTTTTCTTTCAACAGTCTTTTATTAGAAGGCATACCATAATACAACATTGTGAACAAATGAGTTTTCTCAGTTATAATACATTAACTTTCTCAATAATTTTTTTTCCAACTATTACAATTACAGTTTGTTGGCCTCTGAAAATGTAATATGTTAAATATACGGGGTGTTTTGCACATATTTTGTTGTATCTAGACTAAACATTGGCCAAATTTTTGATTATGCTTGTGCAGCCATGCTAACTAAAGAATATACAAAAGCATATTTTTTTTCCAATCGGACCCCCTGACACGTAAACTTCACCCTGGGGGGGTCAGATAACCCTTGCTGCTGGGATCCAAATGAAATTCCCCATGGCACAGCACCTAAATAATTAACCACTGCTACAGAGTTCCTGAAAGGGAATTAATTATTTAGATGACGTGGATCCTTTAAGGACCCGCGCAGCAATGGGGTTAATATGTAAATGCTGTAAAGGTCCTTTTAGGACCTCCACAGCAGGGGTAAGGACACTTGTGGCAATCAATAAACAAAAAGAGTCAGAGGCACTCATCTAAGAATTAACAAGATTTAAGTAGATTTGCTCTATAGGTCTGGTTACGTACTCAGAGAGCAGACTCTTTTAGCTAATTTGTGCCCTTCACAGGGATAAATATCCTGTAGTATATCAGCGTGGTATATCTTAAAAGAGTGACCAATGACAAAAATACCAGGCAATTCGACCCTGAATAGGTGAAACAGCAAACCCCAAATGTACATTTCTGCCTCTCTTGGGCCTCATCAGTAAGGTGCAGCTGTACTGCCTAACCATTAACATGGGGTCTGTATAGACCCCCACGGTATCCCAATTAACCCTTACCTACCATGTTGGTCTATTATGACACCCATGGTAACCTAAATTAACTGCATATAGTGTAAAAATACCACACAACGGCATTTCTACACACATTGAAAAACCGGGGGGGGGGGGCTTTGTTCCCCTCATCCCACCCACACATGCCTTGATATAATAAATACTAAACATGGCAACAACCTTATCATACAGTTATAACTACATGCCATTAATGCCACATTTATTACAAACCCACTTACTCCCAAAGGGCAACGCTAACCCATACATACAGGGGTACCACAGCTATGACCACCTGCACAGGGAAATAACAGTCCAGATACAATCCATATATCCATGCAATCTGTGCAATGTTTTACCTAGAAGGGGCTCCATGTCCCCCCCCCCCCTATGCCCTCCCAGGGCACAGGCTGATTGAATTACTCCCCAGAGACCCCAGTAGCCCCTGGGCATGACAGTATGTTGTTCACTCTTTTACCATAAAGTTTTCAATTCATTGAAAACATTTATGGGAAGGGTGTGATTGAGGCAAGTTGCATGGAAAACATTAGCAGAAATCCAAATGTCTCTGTATGCGGGAAGGTAATGCAAAAAGATATTTTAGAGCAGAAATTAAAGAAAATAAATAATTGGGAGTAGAATAAGGCTTGTTTTTATAATTTTAAATCTTATTATTCATATTTTCATTAATAATATATGCCAATTACTAAAAAGATGTAAATTTAGACATTTTACAAAAAGGAAAGAAATACACCCTTTTTTGACCAGAAAGACTCCCTTATTGAATAAATTCTTCAAATAAATTTTTATTCACGTATTTAAAATAGAAAAGTTAAAACCTATTTAAAACACTAACAGTGCAGACTGATACTTCCTGATCGTTCAATTATAATAAAATTGTCAACATTCTTTGCTATGTTTTTGTCAATGTTAACAATGTGCTTGTATTCTGTTATATTATCATTTACTTTTACAAAAAAGAAATGATACCTAGGAATCCAATAATCATATGCTTCAGTAAATGCTTTTGGTAATACTGTGGATTCTTGTAGTAGCTTTGGGAAATATAGGACTATCTTTTAACTGTGAATGTTAAAGTGCTAATGCAAAAATTAATAATAGCTAATAAAGTGTAAAAAACGATGTTTTTCAGATGTGAAACTAGAGAAGTGTAGATTAGAGGGGATGGTCCCTAGCTATCTATTATGGTGGAGTTGGGGATCTATCACTTACCCCTGCTAATTAGTTCAACTATCTACGCTATTATAGTGAAATATTACTGTGTATGTGATAGTCATGCGGGCCCACCATTTACCCCTTAAAGACTAAAAATAAAAATTGTGGACTCTACCTAACTACACTTCTATAAATCCCCTAACATCCCCAAGGCAATCATAATATCAGATTTTGTATTGAAATTTGCAAAAGGATATAATTGTAATATCTAGCACATTATAAAAAAAAAAAAAGAGGTATTCATAACATATAAGCAAAATATACATTCTCATTAATATAGTTATATTTAAATATTAGTCTTTTTATAAACAGATTATCCAATTCTTATTTTTGTTTGTTGTGAATAGCCTCCGGATGGCAAAGGATTAGAACAGGCAGGGCCTGGCAGTCCAGGATTCCTCCGCTGTCATCAGTGACATCACAAACCAGAAAGTAACACTGTCTTTACGGTAGCCGACGCGTGTGTTTCGCTGCTGCTTCGTCAAGGACCAGTATCAAATTAAGGTGGAAGTGAGTGTTTTTATAGTTTAGATGATTCAATTTACTTATTAACCCTTTAATATCTTTCTTACATACAATTTGTCAAAAAACTCAACATGTCTAAGACTGAACTCTTAATCTTCCCATCCTCTACTACAGCTTCAATTCCTCACATCTCTCTCTCTGTCAACAACGCCTTCATCACTCCCACCTCCCAAGCCCGTTGTCTCGGGGTTCTACTGGACCCTGCCCTCTCTTTCATCCCGCACATACAGTCTCTAACCAAATCCTGTCTTTTCCATCTAAAAAACATATCCAAAATACGCCATTACCTTACACAAGATTCTACTAAGATTCTAATACACTCTCTCATCATTTCTCGTCTTGACTATTGCAATTCGCTCCTTGTTGGCCTACCCATCACTCGCCTCTCCCCACTTCAATCCATAATAAATGCCTCCGCCAGACTCATCTTCAGTACACATCGTTCAGTGTCAGCAGCTCCTCTTTGTCAATCACTTCACTGGCTTCCCTTAGCCTCCAGAATAAAGTTTAAAATCTTGACCCTAACTTATAAAGCCCTCAACAACAGCACACCCCCATACATCTCTGCTCTCATCTCCAAATACTCCCCCACACGCCCTCTTCGTTCTGCTAACGACCTTCTTCTTTCTACCACTCTTGTCACCTCCTCCCACTCCCGCCTCCAGGACTTTTCTCGCGCTGCCCCAATTCTCTGGAACTCACTACCTCGCTTCACCAGACTATCCTCCTGCCTTAAATCCTTCAAAACATCAATAAAAACGCACCTCTTTAAAGAAGCCTATAACCTTCCTCCCTAACATGCTCAGCACTACTCTCTCCCACATACCACATACAAACTTTAACCTTTAGATTGTAAGTCTGCGAGTTTCAATCCTGCGCAGTGCTTTAAGGAAAGCGCTATGGACACTGGATTCCAAGCTCAAAGACAGTGCCATCCACTCTTTGCAATGTATGAATCTTTAACTTGTCATTGCCTGTAACTTAATTTATGTATAGCGCTACGGAATATGTTGGCGCGTTACAAATAAACGATAATAATAATACTTTGTTAAGTATGGGATTTATCCTCATCCTAAGAATAATAGAAGAAAAAGAGGGAAACAAAGTGCTTAATTCTAAAAGAAGTGTTGGAAATGCCTGGATCTCCATTAGAAATATCAAATCTTAGTACATGTGCCCCAAAGAATAAGAATGGAAAGATTCTCCAAAAGTTCCACAATACTTCACACTTTCGTATATCTGTCTGCTATTAGAGAAATGAACTCAAGTAGCTTACCACTTCATATATTTAAAATGTGAAGTGAAACTGAAATATGTTAACAACACTTTGCTGTTGTTTAGTCGTTCAGTCGCGTCTGACTTTCTGTGAACCTATGTAACCCAGCATGCCAGGAACATCTCTCAGTCACTACCCCTCTGAGCTCCATCAAGTTCATGTTCATCGCTTCAGTTACCTCACCTATCCATCTCTGCCTCTGTCGTCCCCTTCTTTTTGTGCCTACAATCTTTCCCAGCATCAGAGTCTTTTCTAGGGAATCCTGACGTCTCTTGATATGGCAAAAATTTTTGAACTTCAGGCTCATGATCATACCTTCTAGTAAACAGTTTGTCTTGATTTCCTAAAGTACTGATTTATTGGATCGTCTTGCAGTCCAATGCACTTAAAGTAGTTTTTGTCAACAACACAATTCAAAGGCATCAATTTGACGGAGACTTCTTTATGGTCCAGCTCTCGCATCCATATGTTACTACTGGTAATAACATAGATCTAACTATCCAGACATTTGTTAACAGTTTAATATCTTTAGCTTATTATCTTCCTTTGTTTGAACATATTCCCTACTGTCTAATTTAATTTCAACAATTCTGCAATCATGTTCAATTCTGCAATCATGTTCTTATCTCATTTTACAGCCTGGGGAAGTATGCCCCTCATAAAACCATGTTAAAATAATTTTGTGGATGTTTCACTGAGAAATAAAATAAAATTAAATTATTGCTGCATGGAGTGATCCCAACAAACAAAAATGTAACCCTTCCCACATCTGTCTGTGTAGGCAGGGAATACTGGACTCACCTAAAACAGGAAAAGCTATGGGTTAACTGCTCAGTGCAATGTAACCTGAGTTCAGGGAATGTTGTGCTATCAATCAAGCTGCACTTGTCAATCTGCTAATTAGTCATTCAACATGCAATGCTATTATTCGTTTAATAAAAAAAAATAGAGATTATTTTAATATACAATATTGTGCTCTTTTACACCACGAAAAAAATGTAAACTTAGTAATGTGGCTCTTTAAACAATACATAATCATTTATACTTATAAAACTATCAAACAATATCCAATTGTGCTCCTAAACATTTCTCCTCATTATCAATCCCTCTATTACCAATTAATTCCTTTCATACAGTGATTTTACTATTTTGCTTGAAGCAAATTAAAAAGGTTTAAAGTGACATAGCTGGCCCATCACTAGTTGACAGAATGATTAAAGGAAAATAATCTGTCACATTTCTAAAGGCTATGGGCCTCATTCTATTATTGGCCGTAAATCGTCCGTAAGGCTGCGATTCCTTGCGGGGGTCCCGTTACCTCGCAATTCAATTATACGGCCCCGCATATCTTGGAACCGGCCGTAAGCTCTAAAATTTTTAAAGTCAAAAATAAATTCAAGCCTGCACTGTACAGCTCTGTAAATGCTAGGGATCATATTGGGGGACATGAGGATTAAAAGTAACCCCCTCTCAAGCTTGCACATCAGCCCAAACCCGAGTTCAAATTAACTGTTTATTTTCCGGCTGCGGCGTGGGCGGGTCTGAGGTGCTCCAAGCACTCTGGACTTTTTACATGGATATTTTACGGATATTAAAAGAAAAATATTTTACGGATTTGAGTATAGGGTAATTATGTGCTATTTTTGCTAACACCGAATATCACTTTATAGACTCTGCAAAGTGCAGGATGGCTTTATTTGGGCTATTTTATGTGCTTAATTGGTGCTAGCGGGACCTCTTTCCTGCAAGTAAGCTGCGGCTCGCTTTTAGCCTTGCAGAGAGGGTTCCCCGAGCAATAGAATAGCAACCGGGCTTTTCTTACGGCCGATTTCCTTGCGGCCGTTTAAGATCAAAGGATTTCCTCCGGCGCGAGCGGCCGCAAGAGATAGCAAGGCACCGTCCGCAAGCCTGCCGGAATCCAAGGCCGGAGGGGAATAGAATAGCCGAATAGCTTGCGGCCGTTCCTTGCGGCCCCGCAACGGCTGCGGCAGCTAATAGAATGAGGCCCTCAGTCACACAAATCCATTGCACAAATCAAAACCAACCTCCCACTGATGATAGCTATTAAGCTTGAAACAGCTGTATGAGAGTGGGTTTATGATTTGTGCAAAATCCAATACTTTGCTTTAAAGATGTGGTACATGCATGTTGCATGGAAAGTGGAAAAGTATTTTTGATATCATTATCACAATACAAAGAGAAAAAATAAAAATACAAATATTATTTCCCGAAAGACATGATAGATGACGTAAATTGGGATATGTTTAAAAATATAAAGAGGGTGAAATTGTGTAACTTACATGCTAATGGAGGAAAATTTGTATTGATTTGAAATGTTTTTGAGTTTTACATTTCTTGATTTTAATATCAAAATGGCTCTCAGTACTGATGATTGTATAGCTAGTTATTTCCTAAATATTCTATTGTTTTTTTATTTTCTAAATATTTGTGGATGGGCTTATCACATATATAGTTGTGAGCGTACGGGCCGTTGCTCACGCTTGCGGGCTCGCATAGCGACCCCGCAAGAACTGCGTTTCTCGCGAAGTGGGGGACGCAGTTCCCCGCAAATGCGGGTCCTCGCGAAGTGAGGGCCCGCATTTGCGGTGGTGGGAGCATCCCAACGTCCCCGCAAATGCGGATCCTCGCGAAGCAAGGGTCCGCATTTGCGGAGGTGGAGGCTCAACGTCGGCTGTGTTAACACACACATACACATACACGACTTTTTAACAAAAAAAAACTCAAAGGCCCCTCACACCCGCTTACACCCAGACACACAGACGCAAGACTTAACAAAAAAACAGTAAAAAAGGCCCTTCACACGCTCTTAACACACATACGCACGACTTAGAAACAAATACACTGCGTCGTACACGTAAAAGCTAACTGCGTATATCGCAAAAACATACGGCAACATTGCAACAAAATACGGCCGCATCGGAAAAAAATACGGCCGCGAAAGACCCATTACAAACGCTGCGCATCAAAACATCACAAACACAAGAAATAAACACAACGAACACATAAAAAGCTTACTTACAGCAAGGGGGGGCATAAGGCACCTCCAAAAGTTCATTTACACGTACATTTAAGTTAAAAAAATGAGTTTAAACGGCCGAAAATCGGCTAAGCGACAGAAAAAATGGCCGCCAAACAAAACGAAAACGAGGCTTCAGACGTCACTACACTGCAGTAACTCGGAAAAATGAAACACATACTATGCGGAACGTACCACAGTCACAGTTAAACACCATTTTGAACACTACTACGCACAAAATGGCGGATGGAACGCAAATTGAAAGCTGGAACGCAAATAGCGCATGCGTATTGCGTTATAACGTTCTGAGGCACTTGAAAGTTTAAAAAAATACTGCCTACTTTCCAGAAATTTCTACAAGGTTATAAATACTGCCTACTTTCCAAAAATTTCTACATTTCTACTCAGGTGATGAACGGAGTGACTTCAGAGTTAACTGCTGCTCTTACTTCAGAAGATAATTGTTTCCTAATTTACTACTTTACATTGTGCAAATTACAACTGAGAGGTAAGCTATAATATATTAAATTTTATTATAAAGACACCACAAAAAAAAAAAATGTGATTTATGTAGTGACATGTCACACGCACATTTATGTCTATCATGTATAGTCACATGTCACACGCACATTTATGTCTATCATGTATAGTCACATGTCACACGCACATTTAGTTCTATCATGTATAGTCACATGTCACATACACATTTATGTCTATCATGTATAGTCACATGTCACACACATATTTATGTGTGTAGGCCCACAAAAAAAATAAGGTTCATTTAACAAAAAAAACAAAACAAAATTTCAAGATCAAAAAGGAGTTTATGTATAGTGACATGTGACACGCACATATATGTGTATTGCCCCTGCAACAAAATGATCTTAAAACAAACTAATTAAACAACTACATTTAAATGACATTAGAAAAAAAAGAAATTGTAATATTAAAATATGATTCATGTATACTGATATGTGAAATGCACATATATGTGTATCATCTATAGTTACATGTCACACACACATTTATGTGTGTTGGCAAAAACAAAAAATAAGGTTCATTTAACAATTAAAACATCATTCATCTATAGTGATATGTCACACGCACACAAAAAAATTACATTGAACTCTGAAAATGTGCTTCATGTATGTGACATATGTGTGTAGCCCCCCCAAAAAAATAATGTTAATTGAAAATAATTACAGAAGTATATTTAAATAACATTAATTTACTGCAATTCAATATATTACCTAAAACTCAATCTTTCTACTTCTTTTAATAACCAAACAGACTCTGCATCAACAGCGTCACTCAACAATTTGCACCGTGCATTGTGAAGCACAATCCCTTTTAAAGAACACCAACAAAGAAGAACAGGTAAGATAGAACAATACATTACATGCTGAAAAGGCCATGCTTTGCTAATTCAAAAATAAGAAATATACAATTAACCATTTCACTTTCTTTTTCAAACAGACACTACAAGAAGACCGGCGGATTAAGATTGGCAGGAGGGGACCCTCTGTCATTCGACACTTCAATCAAGGTAAAGTATTAAGTATAAAAAAGAAACGAACCATGAGCCTCATTCAATTGTGAGTTGGCCAATTGAATAGGGCTCTATATAAGCACATAACATATTTTTTAGACAGAACTTTTTAGTTACTGAACTTCTATCCAAAATCAAGGTCTTCACTAACTAAAAACTTCCGTCAAAAAATATGTTATGTGCTTATATAGAGCCCTCTTCAATTGTCAAAATTGCAATTGAATGAGGACCTATATATCTTTAATGCCTGAGGGCCTCATTTAAATGTGATTTTGCCCATTTCAATAGGGCTCTATATAAGCACAGAGCATATTTTTTTACTGAACTTTTTAGTTACTGAAGACCTTGCTTTTGGATACAAGTTCACTAACTAAAAACTTCTGTAAAAAAAGATGCTCTGTGGTCATATTGAGCCCTATTCGATTGCCCAAAACGCAATTGAATGAGGCCCCGACAATATAACAAATGCAGCAACCAAAGGCCCTCATTCAATTGCTATTTGACCAATTGAATAGCGGTCTAAATAAGCACATAGCATATTTTTTTGAAAGAAGTTTTTAGTTAGTGAAAACCTTGATTTTGGATAGATGTTTACGAACTAAAAACTTATTTAAAAAAAATATGTTATGTGCTTATTTAGACCCCTAAAGCCTCATTCAATTCCGAGTTGCCCAATTGAATAGGGCTCTATATAAGCACATACAAAAAAATTTAAAAAAACTTTTTAGTTACTGAACCTCTATCCAAAACCAAGGTTTTCACTAACTAAAAACTTCTGTCAAACAAATATGTTATGTGCTTATATAGTGCCCTATTCAATTGACAAACTTCTAATGGAATGAGGACCCTATTGAATTGGCCAAACTGCAATTGAATGAGGCCCAAAGTATGCAACATATGGTACACACAAAGTGGTACACACAAAACAGGATTGTAACAAACTCACACAAACACATAGCAAAGTAAATTAATATTCTTATTTAATGTTTAACAACCTATAAGCCTTAGAAAGAAGCCTAAATAAGCATACCAAAGGTGGTGCGCACCAAAGAGGATTGTACAAAAACTCACACAAACACATAGGAAACTAAATTAATTTTTTCTTATTTAATGTTTAAGAACATATAAGCCTTAGAAAGAAGCATAAATAAGCATACCACTTTTGGTGCGCACCAAACAGGATTTTAAAAAAACTCACACAAACACATAGCAAACTAAATTAATATTCTTCTTTAATATTTAAGAATCTTTACAACCTATAAGCCTTACAAGGAAGCCTAAATAAGTATACCAAAAGTGCTGAACAGAAAATAGGATAATGTTAAAACCAGTGCAATCATATACAAAATAATTCACAAAAAAATAATTACAGTATAAAAAAAATTATCTATGCAATATAAAAATAAATTTAAAGTACTTTGAAAAGGTTGCACAAACAAATAAATAGTAGAAAAATTCACCATAACAGATACAATACACAGAAATAATGTCATTTTTTAGTTAATACAAATACATTCAAATCAAATAACATTTTCATTTTTATTTTACAACAGATACTGCGTGAAGAACATCGGACCAGGAGTTTCAACTGAGGACCAGACCAGCGGGCGAGGACTTTCAACAGAGGACTACACCTTCGGACGAGGACTTTCAACACAGGACTACACCATCGGACGAGGACTTTTAAAACAGGACCAGACCATCGGACGAGGACTTTCAACAGAGGACTACACCATCGGACGAGGACTTTCAACAGAGGACCAGACGATTGGACGAGGACTTTCAACACAGGACCAGACCATCGGACGAAGGCTTTCAACACAGGACCAACAAAGATTCTGCTTGAAATCAAACTTCAACCAAGGTACAGTATAACAAGTAAAAAAAGAGAAAAATAAATAAATATCTTAGCTTTGTATCGGTGTCAACAGAATATAAAATTTCAAAAAAACCACCAGTAACTATAACTTTGAAAAAAATATAACTAACACATTTTTCTGCTATCTCTTCTTTGTCTTTTAGGGCCAATAATCTTTAACAGTAAATACAAACTTCAATGTAGCCAGAAAAAAATAATGCATACTCCAAAAAAGGCTCTAAACACAGACTCTATACAATTTCGCATTGGACATTTCCAGTCCTAGACCCTCATTGAATTGCCATTTGACAAATTGAATAGTGCTGTAAATAAAACCATAACATTTTTTTTTTAAACTTTTTTGTTAGTGAAAAACTTGCTTTTGGATACATGTTTACTAAATAAAAAATTATTTCAAAAATTATATGATGACCTTATTTAGACCTCTATTCAATTGACCAAATTGAAATTGATTAAGTATAAAATGTAAACACACTGTTGATAACAATTTTTGATGAAAACAAACTTAACATCTCAAAATAAACTAAAGATACATTATTTTATTTTTACAGATTAACATGGCTGATAACGGAGAGTAAACAAGAAAAGAAAAGACGCCAAGCTAGAGAACGACGACAGAGAGCAGACAGCCAGCAGACACCGGAGAAGAAGGAAATTCGACGAGAAAAATAACGCAAAAGAATTGCAAGCAAAAGACTGTCACCTGCAGAAATTAAAGATATGACAAAAAAAAACAACAAGCAAATAAAGCATTTACAACCTGTTGCTGAAACATCAGATGACATTTTAGCTGAAAAAATACAAGGGATACAAAAAAAAATTACGAAAAAAACAAAGCATTTAGAACCAGTTCATGAAACATTACATGACATTTTACCTCAAACAATACAACATATACCAAGAAAAGCCACGAAAAAAAACTAAACATTTAGAACCTGTTGAAACATTATATGACATTTCACCTGATGAATATGAAAGTCAAAATCCAATATGCTTTGCAAATTGTCCTTTACTCAAGTCTTTAGCAGTAGAGGTTCATAGTTGTGGGGACATGACTACTCAATGTCAGTTTTGTGAGGCTTATTATTTTAAACAAGAGAGACCCAGAGATGGCCAATTTATTATTTGCTGTCAAAAAGGCAAGTTCAAACTTCCAGAAAGGAAAGAATTTCCTATCTATTTACAAAACATTATGACTGAACCTACTTTTCCAAACTTCAAAATTTTTAAAACAAACATAAGATCCTACAATAGTGCCATATCCTAGGTCCTGATGGAATACATCCAAGGGTACTGAGGGAGCTGGGTTCTGTAATAGCCAAACCATTATATCTAATCTTTAAAGACTCGCTCACTACAGGGTCTCTACCAGATGACTGGAGAAAAGCAGAGGTGATACCTATATTTAAGAAGGGATCTAGAGCAAATCCGGGGAATTATAGACCAGTGAGCCTCACTTCTGTAGTTGGGAAGCTTTTAGAAGGGTTAATAAGGGACAGAATACAAGAATATGTCTATTTGAACAGGATCATAGGTAGCAGTCAACATGGATTTATGAAGGAAAGGTCGTGTCAGACCAATCTAATTAGTTTTTATGAGGAGGTTAGTAGGAACTTGGATCAGGGCAACTCAGTGGATGTAGTCTTTTTAGATTTTTCAAAGGCATTTGATACAGTGCCACATGGAAGACTAGTGAGCAAACTAAGGGATACAGGAATTGCAGTAAATATCTGCTCATGGATCGAGAGCTGGCTAAAAGACAGGAAGCAAAGGGTTGTTGTAAATGGAACATACTCCGATTGGTCTAATGTGATAAGTGGGGTTCCTCAGGGCTCAGTATTGGGTCCTCTCCTTTTTAACATATTTATTAATGACATTGAAGTAGGACTCGAATGTAGTGTCTCCATTTTTGCTGATGACACTAAGTTGTGCAAGGTAATAAAATCAGATAATGATGTACTTTCCCTACAAAAGGATTTGCATAAATTAGAGAAATGGGCGGCTAAATGGCAGATGAGATTTAATACAAATAAATGTAAGGTTATGCATTTGGGAAGGAAAAATAGCCAAGCAATCTATAATCTTAATGGAGCAAATCTAGGGGTATCAGATATTGAAAGGGATTTGGGAGTACTAGTGGACAACCACCTAGGTAACAGCGCTCAAAGCCAAGCAGCGGCTGCAAAGGCAAATAAAATATTAGCATGTATTAGGAAGGGTATAGAAGCCAGGGAAGAAGATATAATTCTGCCACTATACAAATCTCTAGTACGCCCTCATTTGGAATATGGAGTACAATTTTGGGCACCACCTCACAAAAAAGACATCTTAGAGCTGGAAAAAGTACAGAGAAGGGCTACAAAACTAATAAGGGGAATGGAGGGGCTAAGTTATGAAGAAAGACTAACCAAATTAAACTTATTTTCGCTAGAAAAAAGGCGTCTAAGAGGAGATATGATTACGTTATTTAAATACATCCAGGGTCCATATAAGGCTTTGTCAAGTGAGCTTTTTGTAGCAAGAGATTTTCAACTGACAAGAGGACATCCGTTGAGGTTAGAGGAAAAAAGATTTCACCTTAAACAAAGAAAAGGGTTCTTCACAGTTAGGGTGGTTAAACTGTGGAATTCTCTACCAAAGGAGGTGGTGACAGCGAATTCGATAGACAACTTCAAAAAGGGGTTAGATATATTTCTGAATAAAGAGGGCATTCAAGGCTATCCTAGATAACTAGCGAAGGAATATTGATCCAGGGAGAAATTTGATCGCCAGTTTCTGGGGTCAGGAAGGAATTTTGCTTTTTTTCCCCCTTATGAGACAATTGGCAAAGTTTCAATGGGGTTTTTTTTATGTTTGCCTTCCTCTGGATCAATTAACAATAATTAACAAATCAATAATAATAAATAGTCCAAATTAAAAAGATCAATAGAGATCTAAAAAGGTTGAACTTGATGGACTAACTCTTTATTCATTCTCCAATACTATACTATTAATAATTATTTAATCAATAATTTAATTAATAACTAATCCGCATATTGCAGATCAGAGGAGATCTTAACAGGTTGAACTTGATGGACTGAAAGTCTTTTTTCAACCTTAATTACTATGTAACTATGTAACTATCTATGGGGGCAACATTAGCTGCTAATGTACCAGGACATGGTCCTTACTGTTTTAAAGTCCAAGGACAAATTTATCATCGCACTTCCCATTTACACCCAGAGGAAGGAGATCAAAGAAAATTTGCTCAACTATATGTCCTAGATACAATGGAAGCTGTTGACCAACGTATGCAGATGGAAGAAAATAAAAAATGCTTACACAGTGTTTTTATAGAGCTAAATAACATTATGGACAACAATCCCTACAGTAAAGCTTATAAAAAATTGGCAGAAGTAGAAAATGAACAACTACTTCATGCACAAAGACATCAATTACCAATGCCCACGGTTAATATGGTGCTTAAAAGAGACAGACATACTGATAAACGTCGTTATAACGCCAACATCAAATGAGGTTACAATGGTGTTTCAGAATGATGAAGGAGAACCACCATTTAAAAGAGACATTAGAATATATCCCAGAAATGAGGAGCAACCATTCATTAATATGAGTATCTTAAGTCCAAATTTAGATCCAATGACATATCCCATCTTTTTCCCACACGGAGAAGCAGGTTGGCAACTAAAATTAACACTTCCCAGTTACCCAAATGCTAAAGCCAGAATCCGAAATAATGTTTCTATGCTTGAATTTAAAGTTGCTCAAATTGCCATTCGATATGGATTTAATCCAATTTTATGTGGTGGAAAACTAACTCAACAATGGATTATTGATTCTTATTTGCAAGTTGAGGCAAATAATTTAAACTTTATCAAATATCAACAAGATAAACTCCGTGTAGAACAATATTCTGGACTCATGGACTATGTTGCTGACGTGGCTACAAGGAGAGACATGCCAGCTGGCAAAGCCATCATTTTACCATCTTCCTTTCAAGGATCTCCTCGAAATATGAGAGAAAGATACAATGATGCTATGGCTATTGTCACCAAATTTGGCAAACCCGATTTATTTCTGACATTTACATGTAATCCACAATGGCCAGAAATTACACAAAATCTACTTCTTGGACAAAGTGCTTCAGATCGACCAGATTTAGTAGCCAGAGTTTTTAAGATTAAATTAAATGAATTAATAAGTGACTTCACTATAAATCAGTTATTTGGCAAATGTCTTGCTTATGTATATATCATTGAATTTCAAAAAAGAGGCCTTCCACATGCACATCTTCTAATAATACTTCTAGAAAAAGATAAATTAGATACTTCGGACAAAGTGGATGCAGTCATTGTTGCTGAACTACCAGATCCAGAACTATATGGTAGACTATATGAGATTGTTACTCATCGCATGATTCATGGACCCTGTGGTGACCTTAATCCACAATCACCATGCATGGAAAATTATAAATGTTCCAAAGAATTTCCAAAAGATTATAGAGACAAAACCTATGCCAATTGTGATGGATATCCACTTTATAAAAGAAGAGAAGGAGATAGTGCCATTATTCGTGGAAAAAAAGTGGACAATAGATATGTAGTACCCTACAATCCACATTTACTCATGAAGTACAATGCCCACATCAACGTAGAAGCCTGCACTTCCATCAAATCCATTAAATATGTCTACAAATATATTTACAAAGGCTACGATGCAGCTACTGTAGTCATCAAAAGTGCAGACAACCCTGAATGTAGTGAGTTAGTACGTGATGAACTTGCATCTCATGTAGATGCTCGCTATGTCAGTGCGCCAGAAGCTATGTGGCAGCTTTTAAAATTTGAAATGCATGATAGATCACATGCAGTATATAGGTTAGCAGTACATTTGCCACAACGACATTTAGTCTATTTCCATGCTGGAAATTAAATGAATGCATTGGCCCAAAGTGAATATCGTCACACTACACTAACTGCATGGTTTAAATTAAATTCCACTGATTCTGAAGCAACACAATACTTATATATTGAAATTCCATATCACTATGTTTTTGTGAATGGATTATGGAGAACAAGAAAAAGCAGAGGCAATAAAATAATTCCAAAAATTTACACAGTCAGTCCAAGAGATGTTAAACGTTTTTGCTTACGGATATTACTTTTAAATGTTCCTGGAGCACAAAGTTTTGAACACTTAAGAACTGTTAATGACATTGTATATGAATTCTTCCATTTAGCTGCAAGACATAGAAACTTACTATCGGATGATACAGATTGGGAAAGATGTTTAGAAGAAGCAGCACAATGTCAAATGCCACGATAGATAAGAGAACAATTTGCTTTTATTTGTATCTTCTCAAATGCCCCAAATGTATTAGCTTTGTGGGAGACTTTTAAAAGTAATATGGCTGAAGACTTTATGCGACGATACAATGAACCCATTGCACACTTAAAAGCGTTAATGGAAATCCAAGAAGTATTTTTAACTCATGGATTAAGTTGTGCAAGTTTTAATTTGCCTGATCCAGGTCTTATAGATGACATAAACTTTGAAGACTATGACATTCAAATACAAGCAGAAAGAACACAAGAAAGACTTGCAACGTTAAATACATTACAATTACAAGCATTTAATGCCATTAAAAATGCAATAGATGATGACATGGTGACAGAGCGTTATTTCTATCTTGATGGACCTGGCGGATCAGGAAAAACCTATCTGTATAATTTATTAATGAGTTCAGTACGAGCACAAGGTCAAATAGCAATTGCGTTTGCCACTACTGGAATTGCTGCACTTTTGTTAGAAGGTGGAAGAACTGTTCATAGTGGATTTAAACTGCCAATGCCTATTTTAGAAACTTCTGTGTCAGATATTCGCATGACATCATTACAAGCAAAGAAATTGAACAAATGTAAATTAATTATAATAGATGAGGTCACAATGATGTCATGCTATGCCCTCCAATGTATTGACCGTTTGCTTCGTGAAGTCATGGATAATACTTTTCCATTTGGTGGAAAGGTAATGTTGTTAGGTGGCGATTTTAGACAAACATTACCTGTCGTTGTACATGGAAATCAAACTGACATTATTGAAACATGTATAAAGTCAAGTACACTATGGAAACATTTTACCCATCTTCAACTGAAACAAAATATGAGATCAGAAGGCCAAACTGATTTCAATGATTGGCTTATTAAAATTGGAGAAGGCAGAACAGAAAAAATACCACATTTACCTGACGACACTGTAGAGATCCCACCTCATATGATTTGTCAACAAGATATTATATCCGCTATATTTGAAGGGAGCATAAATAACCAGGAATATTCCGAGCTTGCCAACCAAGTCATACTAACGTTTAAAAATAAGGATGCATTAATCCTCAATAATGAAATCTTTAAAAAAATTAATGCACCACAAAGAAATTATCACAGTGCTGATTCTGTACTTGCTGATGACAATGAAAGTCAGGCCAACTTTTCGATTGAATTCATAAACTCACTAACTCCTTCTGAAATGCCACCACATATTTTGCAGCTAAAGAAAGGTGCAATTATTATGTTACTGCGAAATATGAACCCCAAAAAAGGCCTATGTAATGGGACAAGATTAATTGTTCAACAATTAAAGGACCATTTTATAGACGCTGAAATTTTAACTGTGACCCATAAAGGAGAGAGAGTTTTCATACCAAGAATAGATTTAGCACCAAGTGAAAGTAGTCTCCCTTTTATACTTCAAAGAAGACAATTTCCCATTATTATGGCATTTGCCATGACCATCAATAAATCACAAGGTCAAACTTTCAAATCTGTGGGTATTTTCCTGGAAGAAACAGTATTTGCACATGGTCAATTGTACGTTGCGTTGTCACGGTGCAAAAATCCACAGGCTATTAAAGTTTACATTGAAAAGAATGAAAGTCAAGGTGATTTATTAGAAGATGGACGTATTTTTACTAAAAACATTGTCTACTATGAAGTACTATAACTTTTCAGTAAAGAAAGAAAACACAAGGAAAACAAATTAAAAAACATTCAAAAATAATAAACAAGAAACAATTTCAGTCATAATTTATGGAAAGACTCTTTATGGATGATTCACCTCACAAAACACTTGCCTTGCAACTATATATGTGATAATTATCTTAAAATGTTAATTAACTATTTTACTGTTTCTTATGTTACAAGTTGGGAAAACAATATTTTAACGGTCTTTACTTCAACATATTACAAAGTTCATGTTAACAGCTCAACCACGTTTTAAGACACAATGTAAATATTGTCTGTTATGTTAAGATTACTCCCTGTATTAATGTTTATCGACAGTTCATGTGGTCAGGAAGGAATTTATTTAATTGGGTATATTTTAAAGAGAGTTTTCACTGTTTGCCTTCCTCTGCATTCAATGTATATTGAAGTTAACAATTATTCGGATAGAAATTGCATGTTAAAAAACCATTGCCTCAAGTTTAAAATATTGATTACTTTAAAGTTAAAATGTTTTTACATTCAAATGTTAATACTTTTAATACAAAATTATGTTAAAAAATGTATTCACTATGTTACTGTTTATAATGTTCAAAGTTATACAAATGTTTTGTCAAGTTCCAAAGTTACACAAATACTAAAGTTAAAGTTTAAAAAAATATACTTTCAAGTTTCTTACTTACATATATTACAAAGTTCAGTTTAAAATTATGTACGTTTCAACAAGGGTTTTTACTATTTGCTTTCCTCCGAATTTTAATGTATATTGAAGTTAACAATTCTTCACATACACATTGCATGTTAACAAACCATTGCCTAAAGTTTGCAATAATGATTAATTTCAAGTTCCACTATTATTACATTCAAATGTTAATACAAAATGCTTTACAAATTATTGTTCACCAAAAGAACATTTTACAAAACTAAACATCTTTTAATATCACAATACAACTGTCACATATATATATTAATAACTAAACAACTTTCCTAACATACACATCTCATTGCCGTCATTTTTTGATGGGCAAGTCGCTAGTCTTTAATTAAACCTTATGCTTTTAGCCCTCCAAAACATTGTTATGTTAGAAAAATAATAAGAAAATTTTATTATTTAATAAAATTTACGAAATTTTAGAGTGGAAATTTAAAAAAGTCATAAGAATAATTTTACACATTTTAGATTAAATGAAACAGTTTTATTGGTGGCAATTTTTAATAGTAATGTCTCAAAACAAATTTTGTATAATGTATCTAAATATTTATTTGAGTAATAGCCAGAAAGATCTGCCTTGGTCAGTCAGCAGTCCAGCACAGAAGTGGTTTGGTCAACCGGGCGAAGTGCCCTAGATTGGAGTGTAATACTGATGAGACCCCTTTACATATATTCTGGAATTGCTGGTTTGCACAGGAGGTATGGAAAACTATTGGATCTCTTTTAAAGTGGGTGGATAATCTTAGAATTTTAAACCATGAAACTGATTTTTATGGAAGGATGATATGCACAGGAAAAGAGAACTTTTTAGAAAATTGGTTAATTATTAATTGATTTAAAGAAGCTTTATGAAAAGCAAGAAATATGTTATTATTAAAAAAAATGTCATTTTACCCTAGGACCGTATAAAATAGGCTTTTAGTTTATTATATATTTATTATTGGAGGGATTGTATACTTGGAACATGCTATTATAATTAAACATTTTCCTTAAAAATTTGTATCTCTTACCTTTTTATTATTTTTTATTCTTTTTATCCTTTTTTATCCATTTTTTTTAGAGAAGGGACAGGATTGGGTTTTAACACTGGTCATCTATAGATATCCGGTGAATTTGATCTCAAGAGCTTTGATAGCCCAAGGTTTCAAGCCAGTTGGTCTGACATCACACATACACAAATGTACACAAGGGTGTGGTATTGGAGAGTATACATTTGTTGTTTTGATCATTCAATAAAGGTTGAGAGATACCTTTCACAGTATTAACAGTGTGAGACAGTGTGAGACTATTTCTGTGTGTTGTACCCTGACTTGGGAAGTGGTCTTGCCATGGGCCACTAGTAACCTGTATGTAGTATTCTCTGCCTGTACCTTTTGGGTCTTGCAATCTTCAAAAGCCATTTTTTGTGCCACAGAGAACAGGAACTAAACAATTCTGCTGGGGTAGGATTGAACTAGGTTCATATCAAGCCCCCTTGAAGAAGCAGATTGAGACTTTGGCTGGCAGTAGTGGGATCTCTGAAGAAAACACAGAAGGATGGCAGATTATGAAGAGATGTCTGCAGCAGAGGAGGAGGAAGTGTCCAGATTGTACCAAAGATGCATGGAGATAATGCCTTCAGGTTTAATCAAGGATCAGCAGAAGGAACTCCGGATACAGATCATACAGGGGGTACAGGAGAAGTGGAGAAGGGTAAGCAATGGCCCTGTCTCAGTTCCTGCAGAGGGGAAATGCTTATCCCGGTAGAGACAGAGAATGTTCTGGTGACTGGAAAGGACAGTAGAGGAATGGGCCTTCTAAATAAATGGATGGCGTCCCTGGGACTATGGCCAGGTCACAAGCTAATGGAATGGCTGGAAGAATTAGTATGTGAGGAGGTCGCCCTGGAAGAGCAATATTCTTATTGGGTAGGACCTGTTGGGATACCTCATTGAGGACCTGATTTTTATTGGGGCTGGAAGAGGCACTTTGGGACATTGTACATGGGGATCCAGATTGTGACTTGGGGACAGAGAAAAGACAGCTGTGTCTGTTTGCTAAATGCTGTCACATGCTGTAACTGGAGACAGGCTCTCAGACAGCTAACCTACTTTGGCATTTGATCCAGCAGGAGCTACAGTTGGAGATGGATTATATAGACTTGCTGGATGAAGCATCCCTGGATGGGTTTTGGCCACCCAGCTGGGGGTGCTCATGCCAGTCAGGCATGGAACAGAACCACCTAACATGTACTACAGGGACCCAGCTCAATATTGCCAAGGCTGGGTCAGAAAATAAAGGTATGGACTGTGGGGAGAATTTTGATATCAGGGATTCTCAAAATAACAAGGATGCCTTCATCCATGGGGTTGATTGGGAAGAGGAAGAACTGGTTCCTATCTATAGGGGGCTGAGTTTCACCAGTTAGAGGCATGGGGACAGGACACAACCACAGCAGTGCCAGGTCCAGGGGAAGAACTGGGGCAAAGCAACCCTGCTCCTAGAGTAAGAGAAGAACCTTATGAGCACTGGGCCCTACCAACTGACTGTGAAAATAGTGGAGAGGTTCCTTGGATGACCATTGTCCAGGAGCCAGTCACAGACCCTGGAGCAGAAACAGAAAGTAGCCCTGCTCTTCAACCTGAACAAGAAGCAGTAGCAACTGCTTCTCAAGGGCTGCCTGTAACTACACACCAGGCAGTCTCAGAAGGATCGAGTCAGGAGGTTCCACCTGAGGATCCAGAGACCAAAGAGCCAGAGGGTACCCCAGATTGTGGTTTGTCTCCTGGTCTCCCTACATTGACTCCCCTGCAGCTGCCCAAAGCCACTGGTTGTGTACCTGTAACCCTGGAAAGAAGGGACCACTGGCCAGGCTTGTTGGGATAGATGTTGGCTACTGAACCACAATGGCTTGTGTCAGAATTGCCCATTAATCCAGCATGGATGACACCAGAGAATGTCACTAGCCCATGTTGCAACTCCAGCATCCTAGTTTATTCAGGAGAAAGCTCAGGCCTGACAAAGGGAACCTTGTACTCTTCAATTTTACCCATTGGCCTGAGTACTGATCCAGGATCAGCAGGACAGGAGGTCTCCCTAGCCTGGAAGGAGAGGGCTTTCTGGGTAAGGATCCACCCAAGTTTATGCTGGACTTACTAGCTGGGATGTACTGTTTCCCCTGGACTACCTTGAAGGGTCCCCCATGGCAGTTGTCTTATAAGTCTCCCCAGGGGTTTGGGATGGTCAGTAGGCCACTTGGAAGGAGTGAATATTTGCCCTGGACAGCGGGAGGCAGGGTACCCAGAGAGCCACTGAGGCTATCACATGGATGGACTGTCACATCAAGAGGACCGGTAACCACCTGCATAGATGGGAAGTTATCCGACAGGATACATTTCCCATACTATACTAGAAAGGAAAGGGGGAGAAATTGTCATGATTTAATTGTTTAAGGACTATTGTGTGGTTATATGTTGCCCGTACATGGTTATTATGTATCCTAGTTATAATACATTATAAGAGGGAAAATGTTATATAGAACATATGTGGAATTGGTAAAAATGCTCTGCTTAGAAGTTAGCTGCAGATCATTGCACACTCACACATACAGACCTTGGGTCAAGTCAAATGTATGTACTTCAAGTAGTCCTAAGCAAACACTTGAGTTTAACATAAAGGTTTTTTCACTAGCCAGCTATATATATCTGGTGAATTTGATCTCAAGAGCTTTGATAGCCCAAGGTTTAAAACCAGATGGTCTGACATCACACATACCCAAATGTACACAAGGGTGTGGTATTGGAAAGTATAAATATGTTGTTTTGATCATTCAATAAAGGTTGAGAGATAGTGTTCACATATCCACAGTGTGAGACTATTTCTATGTGTTGTATCCTGACTTGGGGAGTGGTCTTGCCATGGGCCACTTGTAACTTGTATGCAGTAGACTCCCTGCCTGTACCTCTTCAGAAGCCATCTTTTGTGCCACAGAGAACAGGAACTACACAATTCTGCTGGGGTAGGTTTGAACTAGGTTCATATCAATCCCCCTTGAAGAAGCAGATTGTGACAATATACATATATATATATATATATATATATATATATATATAGTTACATAGTAATTAAGGTTGAAAAAAGACTTTCAGTCCATCAAGTTTAACCTTTTAAGATCTCCTCTGATCTGCAATATGAGGATTAAATATTAATTAATTAGTTGTTATCTAATTATTAATCAATTATTTAATTTTATTTTATTTTATTTTTAATTATTAATTAATCCTGAGGAAGGCAAATAGAAAAAAAAACAAGTGAGACTTAGCCAATCGTCTCAAAGGGGACAAAAAATGTATTCCTGCCTGACCCCAGATACTGGCGATCGGATTTCCCCCTGCATCAATACTGTCTCTCTAATTATCCATGATAACCCTGAATTCCCTTTTTAATTAGAAATAAATCCAGTCCCCTTTTAAAGTTATCTATCGAATCCACTGTCACCAACTCCTCTGGTAGAGAATTCCACAGATTAACCACCCTTACTGTGAAGAACCCTTTTCTTTCTTTAAGGTGGAATCTTTTTACTTCTAACCTCAAGGGATGTCCTCTTGTCAGTTGAAAACCTCTTGGCACAAAATGCTCCCTTGACAAATCTTTATACTGACCCTGGATGTATTTATGTAAGGTAATCATATCTCTTCTTAGAAGTCTTTTTTGTAGAGAAAATAAGTTTAATTTTGTTAGTTTTTCTTCATAACTTAGCCCCTCCATTCCCCTTATTAGTTTTGTTGCCCTCCTCTGTACCTTTTCCAGCTCTAAAATGTCCTTAAGGTGTTAACAGTTGAAAGACACATTTGTGTTAATTTCTTGTTCCTTAATTATGACTTTTTCAAATACATATCTATAACATAATGGTCTCCTTGGTGATTAATTACCCTGCTCATATTCTTTACAATGTGTGTTTCCTTTTTCCAAAGATAAATGGCACCAATTAAAGTAAAAATGAAGCCATTACACACCTAAGAAACTTAGATCATATGACAAAAACAAAATATAAATGACAACATGATAATTCAGTTTATGATGAAATCGATAAAAAGAGTTTTGATGATTAAAGGTACTATGACGAATTGTTGAACAAATCTTCCTGAATTTAATTATTATTGTTATTATTGTTATTATTATCATTATTATTATTATTATTATCATTTATTTGTAACACACAAACATATTCCATAGCACTATGCAGGGGTTAAGTACAAGAAAAAAATGTTTTTACACAATACAAAAGAATGGAGCTAAAAATCTAACATTTTCCAAAGCACTAAAACAAGAATGAAAGCCCACAAACAAACATAATATATAAAACATTTTAGATAGAACAGATTTTTAATGCAACAACAGCACTAATATCAATGAAACATACTATCATGAATACTGTACAAACAGAAAGGCACATCTAATATCTGATAAAGATGTTTATTTATAGTTTGTAATGTCCAAGAGGTATCAACAGCATCAACTGTGCATTATCTCATCAGCAAATTAAGTCATATATCAAATCTGATGTCTTTTTTTTCCAACAATGAAATCCATTCATCACACAGAGCATATATCAAACTAAATTGGCTTTTAGAAGCACTAGGTAGACGACTGTGAGACTGTGACATTTCAGCTTCAAATTAATCAGATTATTTTCATTCTGTTTTATTAAAGTAATGTGTGTAAGAAGTCATTAGGGACATGATGCATATTGCACATATAAGTTATTTTTAGTATGTTCTACATTAAATGATCATTTCTGGAAGCATTGAAAGAATTGAACACTTAACATCAATTCGAATTTCCTTTGCTTATTATGTGTGTAACTTCTTTACTACTGTATATGCTGTACTTGCAATGCTTCATCTTGCAATGTATTACAAATTATTCTTGAATAAATGTATTCACTAATAGATATATTTCTAATGTAATTTATGGGCCCTATGCTAATCCCGCAATAGCACAAGTGCTGCAGTAGCATAGTAAATCCTACCTTGCTATACTATTCCCCCATCCCGTAAACATTGCGAGAGAACTGCTATGGGTTAGTGCGGTACGACAAAGCCGAAAAGTACTGCAAAGGTCTCCATTAATTTTTGCACTGACAAGAAAATTATGAGTTACTCCATTTGTCTTTTACACCAAAATACTATACAACTACGATAAGAAAATATATTACGGGTACCAAGGACCACTTAAAAAAGCTTGTAAAGAAGCAGCAGTCGTTAAAGTCAATATTGCACTAAAAATCACTTAAAAGGGACATTTTCACAACATTTTACTATAACAGTCCGATATCAACTAAATTCAATATCTGTTTATTAAAAAAAAAAAGGTTTTGGGTAATACACATCCCAGTATTCATGGGGTTAATACGAGTCAGGAAACCATTTTGCTTAGGAAAAAATGCTCTAATGTATTGTGTATATGTGTATATATATATATATATATATATATATATATATATATATATATATATATTGTTAAAACTAAATGTAACAAGGGTAAAAAAAGCTCCCGCAGCCGATTTACAGGTGTGCTGCAGTATAAACCGCCTGATATACATAGGAACATTGAAAGATAAATATTACAAATTGAAATAAATTGAACACATTTGCAAAAAGACCAGGATGATTATGCAGACTGTAAGGATCATCAGTTTCAGTTGGGCATTAATTCCTCAAGACAATCAGCCAATCCTAGCAGCATCAAGTGAGGGAAATGAGAGGATTATGAGGAAAATTATAGCATTCCCCCAGTAAGAGCTGAAGCAGGAGCCCTAAACAACATTGATTGTGATAAACCTCTTAATAAATAGGATCAAATGTACTGAAGGTTGAATTATTTAAGAATGATAACTGAACCTCTCAGTTGTTATCCTATGGGACATTTGTTCCTATATATACCCAGAAATTATATAAATAGTCTGTGATTTTAAAAGCCCCTTCTGTATTGCTAACTTGTCATGGTGAAGGGGCTTGTGCACTTAAATGAAGCTGTGAGCTTTATCATGTAGGATGACAAATAGCATCAGAATTCAGAGAACTCCATTACAATTAATATATTACAGTCACAGAGACACAAATGTGAAAAATCTAAATTATATATATATATATATATATATATATATATATACATTAATATGTTTGACCTCAATGTGTTTGGCTACAACTGTCCTGGAAAGTCCCACGCCATTGCTGGTTTGCACGTGGCATCATGTATACCATTAATGAGCATGTGATAATTAGTGATAGTCTGAGGCCCCTATTCAATTGAGCAATTGTTAGTTACTGGAGCCCGTAATGTAGCCCATAAACTAATTTGCTAATCAATTGGCGTCTTTTATCTACCAGCAAATAATTTGAGGGTTACAGGCTGTAAATCCCTGTGGTTGTCAAAATTGTAACTCCAACCCATCTAAGCCTTTGATCTTTTTAGCCTATAAATGTTACAATCGCAAATGCCTATTCAATGCTACAATTCCTCAAGCTCACAATTGTTTTCACACCTGTAAATGGCAAATGTAGAAGAAAATCCAACGAGTACCAGATAGGACTTGCAAGGGGTTTAAACACCTGATCTTAGCACTGTAAATGCAAATAAAACATCAATACTGCACTTTAAAAACGGGAAAAGTGATGAAAGACATTAGTATTAATTGCACAACAGTCTCAAGCTTGCAAAACTGCTATCAAAAATATGTTTTTTAAGTTTTATTTCCAATTTATATCAATCTCAGTAATAAAGGAGTTAATACATATTAGGCCACCCGCATGGACTATAACATTTCCTTCCTTCATTTTATTATTTTGTACATTGCCGGATTGCGAGTCTGCTCGCATATCTGACTTCTAAACGCTAATTGATTGATGTTTAACCTCTATGGTATTCTGACGTCATGATGACGGTCTCATTTACTATTGGTTGTTTATAAATCGGTAGTTACGAACTTGCTTAATTGATCATGATCATGCTCTAAAATGCTACTTATTGGGTGCATGATTTACGGTTTAGGCTTTCGACCAGGTAGCTGCGGACTTGATCAATTGAATCACTCTCTAACTGTTGCAAATTTCAAGCCAACATACGACCGGTATGAAGGCAACTGCTGGCTTGTAATTGAAACTAGGCCTTGATGTATCAATTAATTATTAACATGTCAGATTGTTAAAAACCCTTCAGTGGAATGATGAGGCACATCAATGTAACAATCTATATGTATCAAAGTATTAACTCACAATAATCAATAATGATCTTGTTCACCCATGCTTTGCAAAGTAGGGATGAGAACATTGAAATAAGTGTGTGAACACATATTGGATATTGTAACGGAACCCATCACTGTTTTACCCTGTTTTATGATTATTATGGTTAAAATATGATCCTACTATTATACTGCATGTATGTTGGTTGATGCTCTGCAGAATATTGTCCCAGACATTTGCAGCTACTTGGCATGGGAGATAATCCTGTTACAGCGACTCCGCATAAGATAAATAAAGTCTATTGTATACAGTGTTTTCATTCTCAGATAAGAACAAAGAAGTGTAATTGAATCAATGTCTGATTGTATCAAAGTTGCCAGGGAGGTGTGACCCACCTATTGTTCTCTTTATGTGTATTGTGCGGCCAAATATGGGCATGTGTATTACCTGTGGCCAAAGAGATGTATATATATTTCTGTAAAGATAAATAAAGTCAGTATTCATGACTCCCTATTGCGTGTCGTCCAATATGGGAGGTCGGGGAAGGTGAAACTGTAGTGCCTCTTGGGTATTTTACCGTATACCAGCGGAGATATTGGATTCGTGTTCCAGCTCCGTTACATTTGGTGGCAAGTGTCGGAATTGTTCCCACGGTCAGAAGGACAGCTACAGGAGACACCATTCCGTGGAGTACAAATTGAGGGCAATGCTAGTATCCGTACAGCGCCCCTGGCTACAGCAGGATGGAACCGGCTAGTTTTCGGACAGCGTTCCATCATGAGGAGGAGGAGGCGGCCGCGGACTACAGGGATGCAGACAGAAAGGAACTCATGGTTACAGTACCTCTTATTACCCTACAGACTGAGTTTCAAAGAGAACTCCAAAGCAGACTGGCCCAGGCTGCTAACCCACCTCCCACCATTAACCCCCCCCCCCAGCACTGCATCCGGGTGGTGGGAACTACCAAACCCCTCCACGGTACATCAGGTGCCACACGTGTAACCAGCAGGGTCACATGCAGAGAGACTGTCCCAGAAACAGAAACTGCTCCACGTGGAATACTCCAACTAATTCCCCCCCCCCAGCGGCAGTGTGTACCCCAGGGGGCCGAAGGTGTCGTCCTTCCTCCCCAGCGGCAGTGTGTTCCCCAGGGAGCTGAAGGTGTCGTCCTTCCTCCCCAGCAGCAGTGTGTACCCCAGGGGGCCGAAGGTGTCGTCCTTCCCCCCCAGCGGCAGTGTGTACCCCAGGGAGCTGAAGGTGTCGTCCTTCCTCCCCAGCGGCAGTGTGTACCCCAGGGGGCAGAAGGTGTTGTCCTTCCTCCCCAGCGACAGTGTGTACCCCAGGGAGCTGAAGGTGTCGTCCTTCCTCCCCAATGACAGTGTGTACCCCAGGGAGCTGAAGGTGTCGTCCTTCCTCCCCAGCAGCAGTGTGTACCCCAGGGGGCCGAAGGTGTCGTCCTTCCCCCCCAGCGGCAGTGTGTACCCCAGGGAGCCGAAGGTGTCGTCCTTCCTCCCCAGCGGCAGTGTGTTCCCCAGGGAGCCGAAGGTGTCGTCCTTCCTCCCCAGCGGCAGTGTGTACCCCAGGGAGCAGAAGGGGCCGTCCTTCCTCCCCAGCGGCAGTGTGAACCCCAGGGGGCAGAAGGTGTCGTCCTTTCCCCCCAGCGGCAGTGTGAACCCCAGGGGGCAGAAGGTGTCGTCCTTCCCCCCCAGCGGCAGTGTGTACCCCAGGGAGCAGAAGGTGTCGACCTTCCTCCACAGCGGCAGTGGGTACCCCAGGGGGCCAAAGGTGTCGTCCTTCCCCCCCAGCGACAGTTTACCCTAACCAGGGGAGACACCAATCTCCCAGACGGCGCAGATGGGACCGTGGTCTCTGCGCCCACAGCCTGTCCAGATCCCCAACTACCCTCACTGGGACAACCGGAGGAGGGGGTAAGTACAAATTCCCCTTCCCAGCTAACTCCTAATGTGCCCCAGGGTTAACAGAGGAAATGTTAACCCCCACTGACCCCCACCTTTCCCTGGCTACTGAGCCGGAATACGTCCTGCAGGTTATACCAGCAGAAGAGCTGGCATCAGGGCAGAGTGCCGCTGGCCTCTGCCCCTCAAGTCCCCTCAGCGTGTTGCCCCATCACCACAGCAAAGGGGAGATGTGTGACGAAGTGCCCTTCACCACTTTGGCTTGGAGAGGACTGTTTGCCAGCCTCCTGCCCTGCGACTATGGCCCTGGTACATATTGCCCTTTGGAACCAGTGTTCGGCCATACCAGAGTGTATGTCACTCATTCTGGCCCTTTACATACAGGGGGGTCATTCTGTACTTGCCCTGTGGGAGCGATGATACCACAGATAGCTATGCCATGGAGCCCATTCATATAATGAAAGACTATGGGAAAGACTTTAGCTACATGGCAATTGAACTGTGTGAAGAGGATCTGAGCGCTATTCTGTAGTTTTGTGCGCTCAGATCCCAGCTATCTGGTGATATGGGAAATGTGAGTAAATGTGAATTGCAGTAATGCTGATGGGTTGTCAAACTAGAGAATTGACCAACAAATACTTTTGTCCGGACATCCCCAGGCCGATCCGCTGGGATCAGACTGTGTATGCCGGCTTATGGTCACGGGGGAGGTGTGTAACGGAACCCATCACTGTTTTACCCTGTTTTATGATTATTATGGTTAAAATATGATCCTACTATTATACTGCATGTATGTCGGTTGATGCTCTGCAGAATATTGTCCCAGACATTTGCAGCTACTTGGCATGGGAGATAATCCTGTTACAGCGACTCCGCATAAGATAAATGAAGTCTATTGTATACAGTGTTTTCATTCTCAGATAAGAACAAAGAAGTGTAATTGAATCAATGTCTGATTGTATCAAAGTTGCCAGGGAGGTGTGACCCACCTATTGTTCTCTTTATGTGTATTGTGCGGCCAAATATGGGCATGTGTATTACCTGTGGCCAAAGAGATGTATATATATTTCTGTAAAGGTAAATAAAGTCAGTATTCATGACTCCCTATTGCGTGTCGTCCAATATGGGAGGTCGGGGATGGTGAAACTGTAGTGCCTCTTGGGTATTTTACCGTATACCAGCGGAGATATTGGATTCGTGTTCCAGCTCCGTTACAGATATATTAAGACATGTGATCACTTGTAACCCATGCTTGAGTCACTAGAATGTTCCTTCATTCTTTGTATGATTCCGGGATGCATATAAAAGATGATGACTAATATCCTAAAACATTAAAGTGAATTAATTGTTACGTATGGTGATGTCTCAAATCTCTTAACATGAGAAAAAAACACAGAGAAACATGGATAACAGTATAATAATTTCATTGTTTATTTAATACACAATGCACATAAACCTATCCAACCATGCATTAATATCATGGGTGTGGTGTGGGTGGATCCGAAAGGACAAGAGGCTGGATTTTATTTTTAAAAACCTAAAGGAATCAAGGTAATACTGTATAATAATAATGATGCATAGCATCTACTAGGTCCCCATGTCATCTTTACACCACAGTAATCAGAATCAGATGAAGAAAAATTGTGTCATTAAAATCTCCATATAATAGTAAATATCCACTAATCCGCATAGCACATACATCATGTCTTCATCTGCTCTATTACACAGATGAAAATACTGGATTATGTAACTACACACATACAGTGTGGTCAATCAAAAATGAAAAAAAGGTGGTCATAAGCTAAAAAAGGCTGTATGTACAGTACAGTGGGAAATACTGTAACTGTAATAGTAAACAAACTTACCTGTACTTCATCAACAAGCAGTGCAAAATGTTCTGTATCTTTCATTTGAAATCACTTGCCATCACCACAAGTAATGATGTGATCTTACAAGTATTGCTTAGATGTGACCACATTAAGTGACGCCAGAGTACTATCACAATCTCTATAGGAAATTTTAACACATGTATTAATGCTAGCTTGGAATAATTGTCCAGTTTTGGACTTTGATAGTCCTGCACCAGATCTGCATTGGTGGGAGTTGAACTTAACATCATATGAATTGCACATGATATACAGTATGAATAAATAATGGTGTGTCAGATCATTCTGTTGGGGGGGTGTCATTGATCGAATGGCTATCTGATAGTCGCTGTGTACATATTTCACTCACATTATTTGGTAGCGCTGCTTGCAGGTGAAGAGGATGCCTTCATGGACCTGAATTGCCTAAAAATAACAACAAAAAAGACAAAATGATTCCAATAGGAAAACAAAAATAGGGTTTGCAGTATCTCTTCTCAACATCAGTCCTCAGTGACCATAAATTGGTGAAATGTTAAACATAACCCTACATGTCTACAGAGAAGAGGATCGTGGATCATGTGATAGGGGGTAGCCATCTTCTTACAAAATATCTCCATTACATAGGCCATGATCCTCTACTTTATAGCCAGGCTAGATTATAACAACACTTGAACCAATAGATTGTCACTGAGGATTGCTGTTGAGAAGGTCCAAAACTATGTGCAGCCACTATCTCCTCCATCCTCTCACAGGGCCTCCACCCCCTGTACCGCTGCACCCAGTCCCTACTGTAGGGAAAGTTGCAGGTGGAGGCACCCCCCTGTAGTCAGCAGCACTGGTGGAGGCGGGGGCATGGAAGGAGGCAAGGAGTGGTCAGGCTGCTGAGCTGAGGGGGAGGCCCCTGGGATGGAGGAGGAGGAGCCCCCTGTGTGATGTCGATGCTCAACTAGGTTAAAGCTCACTGGTTCTGCACCACCTAGAGAAGCCTGACCACAAATAACTCCACCTGCTGGTAGTGCCGCCTCTCCTCCCTGTGGATCCTCCTCAGGCTGCAGCCCATCGAGGCCTGCTGGGAGAGTTGCTGGCCTGGATCCCCTGTATAGCATCTCTACAGTCTCTCATCAGGACCAGCATCTCCCCATGGTGGACTCCAAAGGTGGGCCATGGGATGCCTGTTGAAGAGGTGGCGGTTGTGGCTACGTGGGGAGCATATCCATCCGATGGTGGTGGTGGGAGGAAAAGCTGATGTTGGCATGGATCTGTCATTTGTCCAATAGCTGGGCCCAGGTGGGGAATCAACCTGTGGGAGGAGGAGGCCAGTGGGTCAAATGGCACTGGTGTGGATGAAGGTGAGGCCAGGCCCCCACTGACCACATCACCCTGGCCTTGGAATCCTCTCCTGGGCTCCTACTCCTGACACAGATCCTGGGAGGTGGGGGCACTGCCACTGACTCTGTGGTAGACCCAGACCTCATGCCAGCTGTAATGATAGAAGAATGCTATATGCTTAAAAACATTTTATGATATTGTAATTGATGTGTATTCCAAACTATCTGACATGCAGTTATCTTGTACCTGGATTATTGAATTAACAGTTAATGTTTTAAGCTGTCCTTTCCTGCATGCAATCATTTCTTTATATGATGAGCTTAGTGTTCTCAGCTCATGAAAATATCTTGTTTCTTACAGAGGTGTGGCCTCTGCAGCACATGCATATACATACTCTTCAGAAGTTACTACGTATTGCGTTATATTAACCAATCAGTGATTTTCTCTTACCAATAGTTGTTACCATGCTGCTGAGAGGTGTTCCCTGATGAGCTAGTATACTACACTTCACAAACATTCCAACAGAGTATGTATCTACAAATGGTAACAACTCCCATCCATGACTGTAGTTTCAGTTGGATGATGAATTGAAATAGAAAGTATATGTAGTCCAACCAATTGTAGCAAATAGAGTTATGTACAGAGGACAGCCCTATGCTCAGCATATGAATTAAAAGTTGTGGTCATTTATCTCAAAATCATGGAATACTGCCAACAGGTCCACCACTACAACTCTGACATCATCACCATGTGACACCTACAACCTGACAAGCGTGTTTCACATCATAGCTTCTACAGAGGCTGGAGAAGTTGGATGATGAATACACAGTTCTATCTGGTATTTGCTGAATCTATTTGTCATATGTCTGATGCTGCCCACCAGTGCGAGTGATATTTGAGGCTCCTGGATTTGATAAGCAATAGATGAACCATCTATCCCTAGTGAAATCCATGGAGCTGACATGTCACATTTGTTGTGAAGCATTTCCATGTGATTAGAGTTATCTATTTGTGTGTGGTGTACATGTGGGTGTATGTTGGTATATGTGATATTCACGTGGGAAGGAGGCTGAATCCAGTGTAGACACTAGCTCCGGGGATAGTCTCTATGGTCATCATCTCCTTCAGCAAACTCTCCCAGTCCTTGTAATGGATAGTCAATCTGGGGCCACCTTCTCCATCATCCTCCTGACCTTAGCCCGTCTGCCGTCATAATGATGCCTTACAGACCTCACATCACTATGTGCAAAACTGAACTCCGCGACTGCAACTGCTACCTCCTTCCATGCCTTGCCCCTAGGGCCGGCCACAACTTCCCTATCCCCTGTAATGATATGGGTGCAGGCACAGATGGCACTGAGGAGTACGAACAACTCCTGTGGCCTATAGTTAGGGGCCCTGTGTTTGGCTCCAGTCTCTTGTCCACCATACTGTGGACTGGGATCCATACCTTCCTGATCTGACTCAGTATTGTCCATCAGAAGAGATGACTGCAGAGGCACTCACCAAATCGTTGCCAAAGGAGCATTATTGTTTACTACGAAAGAAGCTGAATGTCACTTAATCATGCACATGCCATTGGGGAGGGATGTTGGGAAACACAACAGCATGTACTGTATGTTTAATTCTGTCCAGTTGATAAGAAGCTAACTAATTTAGAATGTTACAAGGTGATCTGTAACTGAAAAGTTTCAGTTAGCGTAGTCCCCCCAAATCGTGCGGGAGCGTAACAGCTGGTGGCAGCGGTGGGATATCTCAAGCATTTTTACCAGCAGCAAGGATGGCTACTTACAAAGACAGAGAGAAAGAGAGTCAGGTGACAGAAGCAAAGGACTGCAGAGTAATGTCCCTTCTAAAGCAATGGATGGCATTCCTGGGATTGTGGCAGGGTCATGAGTTGTCAGGCTGGCTGAAGAAACTGGTATGGAAAGAGATTGCCTTGGAGAAACAGTCCCCCAAAATCTGGCGGGCGTGACAATGTGCTTCTCTCCATTCCCTATCAAGTAGTGTGGGAGAGGATGTATCTAGGACACTGTACTTATAAGAGTCGTTAACTGTTTTCCTGTTAAAAAAAAAATCTAGCTACAAGGAAATGTGCTGATAAAGATTATCAGGACTTTGTCCCGAGCAGATCCTTTCTCTGGAAGCAACAATGCTAAGTAAGTTTTACATTTATTTTCTTCAAATGTAATTATTTTTTACAAATACTAATTTTCTAGCTAATCTGTAACTAAATAAACAAATGAAACCCAAATGTCTTACTTCTACTGCAACCTTTATTGAACCTTAAAAAATATTTTCGAGAAAATGCCTGGATATTTTCCCTATTCCTTTAAGCAAAATAGAATTGTTAAAAATCATCAATAGCCATTAGTGATGCTACAATAATAACACACTAAAGTCTAACATGAAATCATGTTTCAGTTTTAAGTCCTCCGATTACCATAAGCCTGCAAGAGAAGAATTATATTCCAAAAAGTTGCCTCCAGTATCAACAGAGAAACAAAAGAAAAGAAAGCATTACATGAAATAGAAAATGGGAGGATTGTTTTGCTTAAAGGGACATTGGCATCGCTTTTTTCTGCTTTGAGAGTATTATTTGAAGAAAAGAAAACACAGTGGTACATAATCAAAAATCTGATTTTAGATTCAAGAAAGAAAATAAATGCTTTCAATGTCATTTTAAACATTTATCTAAGGGTATTGCCTAGGGTGGATCTTATTAAAGGACCCCCGTAGTCATGTATTTGATTGCCAAACTATGGAAAATGCTTAAGAATGTAAAAAAGCTTAGTCACAAATTAATTGCCTTTTACCTGCAGTTGTGTTACAGTGGTATCTACAAATATTGTTTCTCAGGTAAGAGGAGACTTTAGAAACCCACAGGGACTCTTTCTGGCCACAATAGTGATGGGAAATTTGTTTCAACGGGACTAACACCTAGACTGTGGCATGCCGGAGGAGGATCCATGGCAAAACTCCCACGGAAAATTACATAGTTGATGCAGAGTCTGGTTTTAAGCCATAAAGGGCATAAATTACCTAACATTCCTAAATTGTTTGGAATAACATGCTTTAAAACATCAGGTATGATGTTGTATCGATCAGGTAGTGTAAGGGTTAGGCCCACTTCACAGTGACAGACCAAACTCCCCGTTTAACGCACCGCAAACAACCGCAAACAGTCCATTTGCACAACCGCAAACTCCCCATTTGCACAAGGTTGGATACCAAGCTAGCCATGTCCCATTCCTTGTCCTCACTGATGTCATTGAAGGTCTCTTCCTCCACCCAGCCACCAAGGGTCCCCGAAAGGTGACAAGCCCCCTGGGACGCCTGCTGTGTTTGGTCTTCCACCTCCTCAAAGCCACCTTCCTCCTCTGACTCCTCTTCTTCAGACTCCTCTCACTGCGTTGCCTCTCTCTGCATTATTATAAGGTGTGTTAAGTAGTACTACTTTTATCAGTTTAATACCTGTTACAGCATCTATCAGGGGGCGTGTATAAGGCCTGGATTTTTGGAACCAGGAGATGGAAAAAGATACTTGGTTGGTCGTATCACTTCAAATTTGGGGCACAGCGCGTGCAATCAAAGGTGCCACCATATAGGAGTGGCGTGTTTGTAAATACTACTCTTATCAGTTTAATACCTGTTAAAGCACCTATCAGGGGGCGTGTATAAGGCCTGGATTTTTAGAACCGGGAGATGGAAAAAGATGCTTTGTTGGTCGTATCACTTCAATTTTGAGGCACGGCACGTGCAATCAAAGGTGCCACAATATAGGAGTGGCGTGTTTGTAAGTACTACTTTTATCAGTTTAATACCTGTTAAAGCACCTATCAGGGGGCGTGTATAAGGCCTGGATTTTTGGAACCGGGAGATGGAAAAAGATACTTGGTTGGTCGTATCACTTCAAATTTTGGGCACGGCACGTGCAATCAAAGGTGCCATCAGATAGGAGTGGCGTGTTTTGTAAGTACTACTCTTATCAGTTTAATACTTGTTACGTCGCTTATCAGGGGGCGTGTATAAGGCCTGGATTTTTAGAACCGGGAGATGGAAAAAGATGCTTGGTTGGTCGTATCACTTCCAATTTGGGGCACTTTGTGACATTAGCTTCTTACGCTCAAACATGTCCTTTACAGGCACCTGACTATGGGCATAGGAGCAGGAACTGCTCAAGGCGAGAGACGGAGTGGCGGATGGTTGAGAGGGGGCAAGGAGGACAGCAGTGGTTGATGTGGCTGGACCAGGAGGAGGATGGCGGCTTTGAGTTTGTGTGCTGCTTGTACTCATGTGTTGATCCCATTGGCTTTTGTGATGTGACATCATGTGCCTTCGCAAAGCAGTTTTACCTAAGTGGGTGTTGGTCTTCCCACGACTCAGTTTCTTTTGGCACAGGTTGCAAATGGCATCGCTGTTGTCAGAGGCAGACACACAAAAAACTGCCACACTGCTGAGCTCTGCGTTGACCGCATTCTGGTGGTGGCAACAGCAAGCGTTGATTGGCGTGCTGTCTGGCTGACCCCGGGTGCTGATGCATGATGTCTGTCTGTGCCACTAGCTCGTTGCGATGACCTCCCTCTGCTTCCAACTCGTCTCCTCCTCCTCTCTGTCTTCATATCTGAACTTTCCCCCTGTTCTTCTTCTCAACACTCTACAGAAACATCACCCGCCTCACTTGTATCTGACAACTAAACAAAGGAATCAGCAGCGGGTACATCATCATCATCACATCGTACGTACATGTGTGTACTGCTGCCTGACTGAGACATATCCCTGTTATCTACATCCTCTGGCAATAATGGTTGCGCATCACTCATTTCTTCAAACGGATGTGTAAATAACTCTTCTGACTGATCAATTGAATCGGCTGTGGTACTAGTGTTGGTGGTGGCGGCAGGCGGGCGAGTGGTAACTTGAGAGGTGCCCGAAGCTAAGCTGGAGGAGGATTGTGTGTCAATGTTCCAAGCGGAAGCTGTAGAAGATTGGGTGTCCTGTGTTAGCCAGTGAAATACGTCCTCTGAACTTTTCAAGTTCAGGGTAACTGGCCTCTGAACACTGGGCATTATTGTAGGGCCAAAGGGAATCACAGCACCACGACCATGACGGCCCCTGCGGGCTGTCCTGCCTCTGCCTGTCATTTTTTTTTCGATTAGTGGTACTATGCGTGCAAGCTACTGTGACAACAGATATGAGTGGCACTGTGCACTTGCAGAAGTTGGCAGAGTAGACGCTGTAGGCCTGACACAGACGCTTGCAGACAAGTAACTGCTATTCAATGTATTACAGTCAAAATTGTATTCTTTGTTTAAATGTGCACTACTGACTGTTACACCAGATATGAGTGGTGGCACTGACTGGGCAAGTGAGCACAGTATACGATGTGAGCCTAAGACACACACGCTGGCAGGAGGGCAAATGAAATTAGATTACACAGAAAAAAAGTGTTGTTTTTTTTAAATGTAGAGTGCTGGTACACCACTAGATTGGATTGGTTGAACTTGGCACAGTACTTGTAAGCCTGACACACACACTGGCTAGCGGTCAGGCAAATGCACTTAGATTGGCGGTCAGGCAAATGAACTTAGATTTAAGAAAATACAATTATTGTTTTTTTAAATGTAGACTGCTGGTACACCACTAGATTGGATTGGTTGAACTTGGCACAATACTTGTAAGCCTGACACACACACTGGCTAGCGGTCAGGCAAATGAACTTAGATTGGCGGTCAGGCAAATGAACTAAGATTTTCCAAAATAAAAGTTTTGTTTTTTTAAAAGTAAGCAACTAGTAAACAAGATTGTATTGGTTGCACTGTGCACACACAGTATAAGCTGTGAGCCTGACACACACACATGCTAGCAGGGGCTAGCAGGGAGCCCGGCAAATGAAGTTAGATTAGACAGAAAAAAACAAACAAAAAAGAATGATATTATAGCCCTGAAAAGGGCTTTTTGGGGTGCTGTGTTTACAGCAGAGATCTGATGAGTCCTTCAGCACTGCACTGGACACTGAATAAACTTGCCTAGCAATTGACTTCCCTATTCAATCAGCAACACCTACACTCTCCCTCCTCTCAGTAAGACTGCAAGTTAGTTATGATTCCAAAATGGCTGCTGTCCTTGAGGTAGAAGGGTCTGGAAGGCAAGGTATGCTGCTGATTGGCTGGAATGTGTCTGCTGACTGTGAGGTGCAGGGTCAAAGTTTGCTCAATGATAAAGTATAGGGGGCGGATCGAACATCGCATATGTTCGCAATTCGCCGCGAACGCGAACATGCAAGGTTTGCCGGGAACAGTCCGCCGGCGAACTATTTGCGACATCTCTACCGCACGATCCTGAGAAATAATTATTGCAGTTACAATTTAAAAATGCAAAAGCTTTATTTATTTATGAATCATTTATTTATTTATTTTTGCATTCTAAAGACATTTTGTCCAATATTCTGGTGAAATGTATTTCTGTCTCGGACCCCTTTTCCAGATCCTGGATCTTAACCCATTGAACCACCATAAAGGATAGACAGCCACTGGACTGTAAGCAAAAACACCTCCATTGTATTGTAATATTTTTGTTCCATTGTTCACCAGATTAATGTACTCTATTTGAGGCCTGGCCCTCTAGACATGGATACAGCATTATGTGTATTTTGAAGTTGGCTTATTGTTCACCGGTGCCAGACAGAATGCCAGACTATTAGACCCAATGTAGAGTCAATCTCCTGTGTTGTCAATCCCTGTCATTGTTGTGTTGTATGCACCCCCCTCTGTAACCCCTATAAATATTGTTGACTTCCCCAAAAAAAAATCGGTTTACTGATGAGACTTTTAGAAATGGTATGTTCTTTGATTTGCTCCTGGTGGCTGTGATACTGATCCTTTCTCCACCCTACAAGTAACCTGTCTTGGTCACTACCACAGGAAGGTTACTAAGACTCTTGGAAATGCTGAGTGAGGCAGTTGAGATACTGCTGTGTTGAATGTCTTAATGAAGATATATGCTCCTAAAGAAAAGGGAGGTGACGTATCTTGAAGCCACAATTACACCCATTCTTAAGAAACCCACATCTGATCCAGCTTCTCCATCTAATTACCGCCCTATCTCTCTACTTCCCTTGGCTTCTAAACTACTTGAGCATGTCGTCTGCACTCACCTTACACAATTCATTTCCTCCAACTCCCTCCTTGATCCCTTCCAGTCTGGCTTCTGGCCCCAACACTCTACAAAAACAGCTCTCACAAAAGTTACTAATGACCTGCTCAACGCCAAATCAAAGGGTCATTTCTCTATCCTAATTCTCCTGGATCTCTCTGCTGCCTTTGACACAGTTGATCATCCTCTTCTTATCCAAATTCTCCACTCTCATGGCATCCGTGACACTGCTCTCTCTTGGGTCACATCTTATCTAGAAAATCGAACATTTAGTGTCTCCTTCTCTGGCATCTCTTCATCTCCTCGCCCTCTAACTGTCTGTGTACCCCAAGGCTCAGTCCTAGGCCCCCTCCTTTTCTCCATCTATACATCCTCCCTTGGTGCCCTTATACAATCTTTTGGATTTCAGTATCATCTATATGCTGATGACACCCAAATCTACATCTCTGCACCTGAACTACCCCCCTCTCTGCTAGCTCATGTGGCCAATTGCCTCTCAAGCATATCCTCATGGATGTCTGCCCGTCAACTCAAACTCAACATGTCTAAGACAGAGCTCCTTATCTTTCCACCCTCTACTACAGCTTTCACTCTGCAAATATCTCTCACTGTTGACAATGCCATCATCACTCCCACCTCTCAGGCCCGCTGTCTTGGGGTCCTACTGGACCCTTCCCTCTCTTTCATTTCCCACATCCAATCACTCACAAAATCTTGTCACTTTCACCTAAAAAACATATCCAAAATACGCCACTACCTCACACAAGACACAACTAAAATTCTTATTCACGCTCTCATCATATCTCGACTCGATTACTGCAACACTCTTCTTGCTGGCCTTCCTATCACCTGTCTGTCTCCACTCCAATCCATTTTGAATGCATCCGCTAGACTCATCTACCATACTAAACGATCAGTGTCTGCAGCACCTCTCTGTCAGGCACTCCACTGGCTTCCCATAGCGTCTAGAATACAATTCAAAATCATGACCCTAACATATAAAGCCCTCCACAATAGTGCACCCACATACATTTCTGCTCTCATCCCAAAATACACTCCCACCCACCCTCTTCGCTCTGCTAATGACCTTCTTCTCTTCTCCTCTCTCATCACCTCCTCTCACTCCCGTCTTCAAGACTTTTCACGTGCTGCCCCTATTCTTTGGAACTCTTTACCTCGCACCACCAGACTATCTTCCTGCCTCAGATCCTTCAAAATCTCTTTAAAAACACATCTATTCAAAAAAGTCTATAATCTTTAGCTAGGTTATCTTCATTATCTTCAGTATCTTCATTCACTATGCATCTCTCACTCTCCTGTACCTCACCCATACCCTTTAGAATGTAAGTTTGCGAGTTTTAATCTTGTGAGGTGCTTTAGGGAAAGCACAGTGTATATCAGATTGAAAGCTCAATAACAGGTTCTTCCATTATTTTCATTGTGGGGTATTGTTTATACTTGTACCTAACCCCTGTATTGCGCTGCGGAATATGTTGGCGCGTTATAAATAAAGGATAATAATAATAATAATAATATGCTCCTAAAGAAAAGGGAGGTAATATATCTATAAGATAACATATCTAGAAGATATATATATGTCAGCATTACTAGAGAAGATACAAGCTATTACTGTATGACTGAAGTGGATGTTATGATGCCTTGCTGATGAAAGTCCAGAAGACACATAAACTGTTACAGACTGTTATCAGCTCAAGTTTAAATATACGTCTACGGAACCTGTTATGAATTACAAAAACAATTAAAGCAGTTCCTGAGTTTTATAATGCTGAGCCTGAGTTAATATTTTCTTAAATACTGCATCTGAGTAGTGTCATTTTAAAGAGACATTGGTTGTCTTGGTGAATGAATCAAAAGAATCTGAAAGGTCTGCTGGGTGGGTTTGGCCACAACAGCCTTATCAAGCCCAGCTGAAGAAGCAGGTCCTAACAGTCACAATTTCCCCTACTTTTCAAATGAGTAAGGTGACCTATCCTATTATGTTTTACTTTTGCAAAGGGATTGTGAACACGCTTGTGTCACTGCTTTATTATACTGACACTAACACTGCTAGGAGATCAGAATGGGAACCCTGGGGGGGTTAGATCAGAAAGGGGGGCCGGGGGGGGATCATAATGGGGGAATACTCACCCGCCAGGTCCCCCATTCTGATCTCGCTGAAGACACGCACACATGCACAATCACCCTACCCAATCCATTTGCAAAAGTGGTAGCGCAATCAGTGCTACCATTCAGCTGAAGACACGCGCGCGTGAACAATCGCACTGCCATCAATCGCGCTACCATAATAGGATAGGTCCCCTTACTCACTTGAAATGTAGGGGAAATTGTGACTGTTACGATCTGCTTCTTCAGTTGCACTTGATAAGGCTGTTGTGGCCAAACCCACTCAGCAGTGTGTACATATACTGTATTTTTTATGGACACAAGGTTTCCATTAGAGATTGAATGAGGTTAGGGAGTTGGTGCTCACTGAGCACAGTTTAACTGGGCCTAGCATGGAGGGTAAAGATGGGGCTAGTGAGGATGTCCAGGGAGTTAGCTGGGTTTCAGTTACCAGGGACAGCAAGGCAAACAGGAGCAGGAGGCAGGCCAGTTCTGAGTTGGAAAACACCAAATAATTTGGCAGATTGAGCGAAACTTTTGGGGAAGTCCATTCTGGAATGACAATGCCAGATAGAGCTGTTCCCTCTAATAACAGTTCTATTGGAGAAGTGGGAAGGCAGATTTGGTAGTGCAACACACAGGATTTGGTGGTAGGGGACAGGGTGATTTTTCACCCAGATCAAAGCAAGCAAATGTTTGCTTTCTCCCGGGTGCTCGGGTTCAGCATGCTTCAAAACAAGAAGCTTACCAGGAAAAATGGACGAGTTAGAATTATTACCAATTAATGAAAAATAGGATTTATAGGCATTAATGAAACATGGTAGGATGAATCTCATGACTGTTAATCTGGATGGTTATAGCCTATTTAAGAAAGACAGGGTAAATAGTAAAAGAGGAGGAGGGATTTGTCTGTATGTTAAGCCTGAATTTAAGTCTTTAGTCAGAGAAGATATTTATGCTGGAACTAGCGATATTGTTGAATGCTTGTTGGTATAGTTTAATACCGGAGCAGAAAAATTCCAAAAGAATATTGGTAGGAGTATGCTATAAACCCCCAAATATAATTGAAAGCGAGTAAATGAGATTATTGTTACAGATTGGAAATGCAGCTAAGCATGGGCAAGTTCTAATAATGGGAGATTTTAACTACCCTGAAATAAACTGGATGAATGAGACCAGCAGTTCAGCTAAGGGGAGCAGGTTCTTGAGACACTCAGGGATCATTATCTGGCCCAGGTTATAGCAAAAACTACTAGAAATGAGGCTATCTTGGACTTACATTATACAAACAAGAAGGGACAGAGACTGGCGGAGCTAGATCATGGGGTCCCCAGTGCAAAAAGAAAATCCCCTGCTCCCAGCTATATAAAAGCTATATAAAACATGAAAAATATATAATAATAAAAAAAAAAAAAAAAAAGATATATATATATATATATATATATATATATATATATATATACAGTGGATATAAAAAGTCTACACACCCCTGTTAAAATGTCAGGTTTCTGTGCTGTAAAAAAATTAGACAAAGGTAAATCATTTCAGAACTTTTTCCACCTTTAATGTGACCTATAAACTGTACAACTCAATTGAAAAACAATATTTTAGGTAGAGGGAAGAAAAAATATAAAAATAAAATAATATGGTTGCACACCCTTGAACTAATACTTTGTTGAAGCACCTTTTGATTTTTTACAGCACTCAGTCTTGGCAAGATTTGCCCTCTTCAGATCACCCCACAGATTTTCAATCGGATTCAGGTCTGGGCTCTGGCTGGGCCATTCCAAAACTTTAATCTTCTTCTGGTGAAACCATTCCTTTGTTGATTTGGATGTATGCTTTGGGTCGATGTCATGCTGAAAGATGAAGTTCCTCTTCATGTTCAGCTTTCTAGCAGAAGCCTGAAGGTTTTGTGCCAATATTGACTGGTATTTGGAACTGTTCATAATTCCCTCTATCTTAACTAAGGCCCCAGTTCAAGCTAAAGAAAAACAGCCCCAAAGCATGATGCTGCCACCACCATGCTTCACTGTGGGTATGGTGTTCTTTTGATAATGTGCAGTGTTGTTTTTGCGCCAAACATATCTTTTGGAATTATGGCCAAAAAGTTCAACCTTGGTTTCATCAGACCATAACACCTTTTCCACTTGCTTTTGGTAGACTTCAGATGTTTTTTTTGCAAAATGTAGCCTGGCTTGGATGTTTTTCTTCGTAAGAAAAGGCTTTCGTCTTGCCACTCTACCCCATAGCCCAGACATATGAAGAATACGGGAGATTGTTGTCACATGTACCACACAGCCAGTACTTGCCAGACATTCCTGCAGCTCCTTTAATGTTGCTGTAGGCCTCTTGGTAGCCTCCCAGACCAGTTTTCTTCTCGTCTTTTCATCAATTTTGGAAATTCTTTTGTACCCTTCTCCTGACTGATACCTTTTAACAATGAGATCCCTCTGATGCTTTGGAAGCTCTGTGGACCATGGCTTTTGCTGTGGGATGCGACTAAGAAAATTTCAGGAAAGACCAACTAGAGCAGCTGAACTTTATTTGGGGTTAATCAGAGGCACTTTAAATTATGGCAGGTGTATGCTGGCTCCTATTTAACACGATTTGGAATGTGATTGCTTAATTCTGAACACAGCTACATCCCCAGTTATAAGAGGGTGTGCAGACTTATGCAACCACATTATTTTTCTTTTCTTCCCTCCACCTGAAAGATTTCAGTTTGTTTTTCAATTGAGTTGTACAGTTTATAGGTCACATTAAAGGTGGAAAAAGTTCTGAAATGATTTATCTTTGTCGCATTTTTTTACAGCACAGAAACCTGACATTTTAACAGGGGTGTGTAGACTTTTTATATCCACTCTATATATATATAAATATATACATGGGTCTGTGTCTATATATATATATATATACAGTATATATATATATATATATATATATATATATATATATATGTATTTAAGCGTACATATACAAAATGTATATGTGTACATATATATATGTATATATGTATATATATACACGCCTATATATATTTTTTATATATATATATATATATATATATATATATATATATATTAGCAACTTGTCCGTCAAAAAACCACGGTCAATAAAATTTGTAGCCATGGCAATTCTGTTTGGCACACAATGTTAAGCTTTTTATACTGTAAGGGCCTTCAGCGCTCATTGCAAGCCTTTCCTCGCATGTCCTTTGGCTCATCTCTATATCTTTTTTAGATACTAATTACTAATTAATTGAATAATAAATTAGTATAGTTTACAGTTTTCTAATTAATATATGTAACAATCAATAGCCTGAAGAGGTACCAATGGAGGATATAGTTTTATAAATGTTGTAACAGTGCATTAGAAATAGGCTGCGTGCGAGAGGGCAAACCGTTGGTTTATTTGTGTAAAGCGCTACTGTAGATGCGTAATGTTAGTGTCAAGTTAGGATTGTAAAATAGCGTTGATTGTCTATGAGCTACGCGGCTGGCGAGCATTTGCCATCCTTTGTAGTAGTGTGTTTTGTACCTCGTAGGTTCCTGTTTGAAAGTGGTACGCGGTTTGCGGTGTATTGCGAGGCCCAGGGTCGTGTAGCCACGTTTTCATTTTTTTGCATTTTTTTTCTCGCTTAGCAGATTTTCGAGTGGCGAAACTCACCAAAATCAAGTTACATTCTCATTCCCTCTAACTCCCAGATGTCCTGACTGTTCCCCGGTGCTGTGTGTGATGTTTTTGTTGTATTTTTTGTTATATTTTTTGTGTGTTTCGTGTTTTATGTTTTGCACAGTTCGGCTGTTAACTTCGAACTTCTTTTTACTATTTCATATTTTGTGCCGGGTCTCCTAAAGTGGTACGAGGTTGGCGGTGTTTTGCGCGGTCTAGGGTTGTGTATCCTCGTTCACAATTTTTTGTTGCTTAGGAGATTTTCCAGTGCCGAAACTTGTGTTTTTTGCTTTGCGTGGTTCAGCCGTTAACTTCGTATTTTTCCTATCTCGTATTTTTTTTTCTAAGTCCCGCGTTCGTCATGTGCTTGCAGCCTTGGGCAATCTCTCATTTCCTAAGTGTTTGGGGGCCCGCGTGTTTCATTGCCTCCAATACTCGCCTTGCTTTGTGAGGCTCACAGGCAATGGGCACCTTTGATGCTCATCGCCGAAGTTCTACAAATTTTATTGCTGTGAGTTAACGGCTCGCCACACAGGCGATGAGCACCTTTGGCGCTCATAGCCCAAGTGCCGCACATTTTAGTGCCTCAACGGCTCGCTACGAGAGGCTCGCAGGAGATGAGCACCTTTTGCACTCAGCACCTATGTGCTGCGAGTTAACGGCTTGCATCGCTACGCAAGGCGCACAAGCGATGAGCGCCTTTGGCGCTCATTGCCTAAGTGCTTCACGAGGCTCGCAAGTCGCCTAAGTCGTATGCACCATGCAAAGTGTGACGACGTCTTGTAATTCAACAATTATAATATATATATCACATATAGTAGTTGTCAAACTACGAATCGTCGTCACATTTGCGAGCTCGCAAGAACCGCGATGCAGTTTGGTCAGCATTTGCGGAAGGTGGAGACTCCAATGTTGGCTGCGCGTTAACTGCGAAGCGAGAGGCCGCATTTGCAGAGTTGGAGGCTCAAAGGCGCTTTACACGTGGTTACAAACACCCACACAAGCAACACTTTACCAACAATACGAAACGAAACAGTCAAAACACACAAAATAAACAGAACAAACACATAAAAAGCTTACCCACAGCAAGGGGGGCACCCAGGACCTCTGAAAGTGCAGTTACACCTCCAAGTCCAAATTCCCGAGTTCAGACACAAGAAAATCCCCTAAGCGAGAGAAAAAATGGCCGCCGAAAAGACCATAACGGCCGAACCGCGCGCACCTAAAAACAGTCAAAACACAAAAAATACATAAAAAGCTTCCCCCCAAGCAAGGGGGGGGGGGGCACACCCAGGACCTCTGCAAGTAAAGTTACACCTCCATTTAAGTCCAAATTCCCAAGTTCAGACACCCGAAAATCCCCTAAGCAAGAGAAAAAATGGCCACCGAAAAAACGAAAACGAGGCTCCACGACCCAGGACCGCACATCCACGTACAACTTACCCAAGAATTGATCCGAGATAAGCTCGGAAACCCGCATTAACCCCATGGTATCCAAGATAAGCTCAGAGACCCGCATTAACCCCACATTAACCATCCCAGTGGGGGTCCCTAGCGAAAATTCAAAATTCCCATGTTACGAGTCCTTAAAAAAAACAAAAAACGTAAAGGTCCTTAAAAGACCCATTATAAAAAAATTAAAAAAAATACACTCTGACGCACGGGGCTCTATACAGAGCCCCATCAACCATTAATTAACCCTGTCACTCATGGGGGTCAATATAGACCCCCATAAGCACTTAATTAACCCTGTCACTCATGGGGGTCAATACAGACCCCCATAAGCCCTTCATTAACCCGGCCACTCATGGGGGTCAATACAGACCCCCATAAGCACTTAATTAAACCCCTCACTCATGGGGGTCAATACAGACCCCGATAAACTCATAATTAACCCTGTCACTCATAGGGATCAATACAGACCCCCATAATACATTCATTTACTCTGTCTCTCATGGGGGTCAATACAGACCCCCATAATACATATAATTAATCCTGTCACTCATGGGGGTCAATACAGACCCCCATAAACCCATAATTAACACCATCACTCATGAGGGACAATACAGACCCCCATAAGCCCTTACTTAACCCTGCCACTCATGTGGGTCAATACAGACCCCCATAAGCCCTTCATTAACCCGGTCACTCATGGGGGTCAATACAGACCCCCATAAGCACTTAATTAACCCCCTCAGTCATGGGCATCAATACAGACCCATAAAAAAAACCTAATTAACCCTGTCACTCATAGGGGTCAATACAGACCCCCATAATACATATAATTAATCCTGTCACTCATGGGTGGTCCATACAGACCCCCATAAACCCATAATCAACCCTGTCACTTATTGGGGTCAATGAAGACCCTCATAAGCCCATAAAAAGCCATGGCACTTAGGGGGGTCAATACAGACCCCCATAAACTCTTAATTAACACTGTCACTCATGAGGGTCAATACAGACCCCATAAGCCCTTACTTAACCCTGTCACTCATGGGAGTCAATACAGACCTGCATAAGCACTTAATTAACCCCCTCACTGATGGGGGTCAATACAGACCCCCATAAACCCCTAACTAACCTTGTCACTCTTGGGGTCAATACAGACCCCCATAAGCTCTTAATTAACCCTGTCACCCATAGGGGTCAATACAGACCCCCATAAGCCCTTACTTAACCCTGCCTCTCATGTGGGTCAATACAGACCCCCATAAGCCCTTCATTAACCCGGTCACTCATGGGGGTCAATACAGACCCCCATAAGCACTTAATTAACCCCCTCAGTCATGGGCGTCAATACAGACCCATAAAAAACCCTAAGTAACCTTGTCACTCTTGGGGTCAATACAGACCCCCATAAGCCCTTAATTAACCCTGTCACTCATGGTGGTCAATATAGACCCTTAAAAGCACTTAACTAACCCCCTCACTGATGGGGGTCAATACAGACCCCCATAAACCCATAATTAACCCTGTCACTCATGGGGGTCAATAGAGACCGTCATAAGCCTCTATTTAACCCCATCAGTCCCATAAGGGTATATTATGACCATTATGGGCCTGTTACAAACCAACATTACCACATAAGTACCATGACGGTCCTCAAGGACCATCATGACATTAAGTATAAACACTACACTGCACTATACCCCCCAAAAACATTAAATATCAAGTAAACACCATCTACACTAACCTATTAACACCTACACTACCTACCTACACTACCTACCCCCTAATAACCCCCCACCACTCTAATTACAGAAAACAAAGAAAAATAAAGTCACCAAAAATAAAAAATCTGCATTACATAAAATAAAAATAAAAAAATCACAAAAAATAAAAAATGTACATTACAGAAAATAAAAAAGCCTAAGTCGCAAAAAATAAAAAAAGGAACATTACAGAAAATAAAAAAAATACATTACAATGCCCCCCCCTACTATAGAAAAAAAAATACATACCTGAAAAGGAAATGCATATAATACATACAATACAATACAAATAAAATGAAATACAATACCCACCTATGTAATATACAATACATCCTATTTATTTAATATACATCACCCAATCTATCTAATATACAATAAATACTATCTATCTAAAATACATCCTATCTATCTAATATACATCTCCAATCTATCTAAATAAATACCACAAACTAATATACATCCTATCTATCTAATATACATCCCCCAATCTATCTAATATACAATAAATACTAACTATCCATTATACATCCTATCTATCTAATATACATTCCTCAATCTATCTAATATACAATAAAAGCTATCTAATATACATCCTATCTGTCTATCTAATATACATCTCCCAATCTATCTAATATACAATAAATACTATCTATCTAATATACATCCTATCTAGCTAATATACATCCCCCAATCTATCTAAATAAAAACACAATCTAATATACAATACATCATATCTATATAAAACACATACCCCTAGCTAACATGCAATAAATGCTATCTATATATAAAATAATCTAATTCTAAGCTAAAATAAAATAAACCACTTACCTTTGCAGATGTCCCTTCAGATCAGCAACCTAGGGGAAAAAAAATAAAAAAATTAGTGCAACACATTTACATAAAATAAATAAACATTATAAACATTATATTCTACTCACCTTTCCAGCATGTCCCCGTCCTTCTTCTAAAAAAAACATAACATTAGTACACATACATAAACATAAAACAAAATTAAATAAACATAATCTACATTACAACCCAATGTACTGATTGGCTGAAGGCATTTGCGCCTTCTCATTGGCTATTGTCAATGTCAATCAGTATTGCAGCCAAAGGGAAGGCTCAGATATCTTCCGCCAATCACCACGTGGGGTGTATCCCATTGTGATTTGCTGATGGCAATAAAGCCTTCTGATTGGTTCAAATAAAGATTGACAGGTGCGTTATCCAATCAGAGTTGGATTTTGGGCTGTATCCCTTTCTCATTTGCTCACAATTGCCATCTTCTGATTGGCTGAATTTGATAGACAGCGTTTTCAGCCAATCAGAAGCCGCCATTGCCACTTTTCTTCCAGTAGGAGGCTCATTAGCGTCGGGGACATCCGCGAGTGCAGATCTCTGTTATTTTTTTTTTCTATTTTTTCTTCTACAGCACAGATTGTTCCAGGGCCCAGCAGGGGCAGAAGAGGAGAAGGCCGGGGACATCACGGGGAGGTAAGTACAATGTAGATTGTGTTTATTTTACTTTGTTTTATGTTTATGCATGTGTACTAATGTAATGTTTTTTTTTAACAGGGGCCGCACCGGAGAAGAAGAAAAGAAGAAGGACAGGACATGCTGGAAATGTGAGTAGAATATTTAGAATATGTACTATGTTTATTTATTTTATTTCTTTATTTTTTACTACAAATTTTATGTGTTGTAGTAATTTTTTTTTATCTTTTTTACCCTAGGTTGCTGATCTGAAGGGACATCTGCAAAGGTAAGTGGTCTTAATTATTTTTTTTTAGCTTAGCATTAGGGTTGCTATATAGAGATAGAATGTATTGTATATTAGATAGATTGGGGGATTTATATTACATAGATAGTATTTATTGTATATTGGATAGATAGGGGGGTGTATATTACATAGATAGTATTTATTGTATATTAGATAGATAGGGGGATGTATATTACATATATAATATTTTTTTGTATATTAGATAGATAGGGGCATGTATATTACATAAATAGGTTATATTGTATATTAGCTAGATTGGGTGATGTATTTTAGATAGATAGTATTTATTGTATATTACATAGATTGGGGATTTTTTGTGAGTTAGGTTTTTTTATTTTATAAAAAGATATTTTATTTTTGATGACTTTAGTTTTTTGTTTTTTGTAATTAGAGTGATGGGGGGTTATTAGGGGGTAGGTAGTGTAGGTAGGTAGAGTAGGTGTTAATAGGTTAGTGTAGAGGGTGTTAGGTTGATATTTAATGTTTTATGGGGGGTATAGTGCAGTGTAGTGTTTATACTTAGTGTTATGATGGTCCTTGAGGACCGTCATGGCACTTATGTGGTTAATGTTGCGTTGTAACAGGCCCATAATGGTCAAAATATACCCTTATGGGACTGATGGGGTTAAATAGAGGCTTATGAGGGTCTGGCACTTATAGTGTTATTACATGCATTAGTGTGTTAGAGGGGTCTATTTAGTTGAGGCACCAAGTACACTCACATTGTGTGACAAACAGCATTTCAGCACATTCTTTTATTGACCGTAATTTTTGGACGGGCAAGTTGCTAGTATACTTATATATATATATACCTATATCAATACTTTCTTACATGCCCGATGCTGCAGTCCACTTCCTGGAGTGAGGAGGGGCCTATGGCAGGCCAGAGGACCGAGAGGCCACAAAGTTCAGAGGGGGGGGTGCAGTGGTCCAAGGGTCTGCAGGGGCCCGCAAAGACTGTGAGGGCCACAAAAGGAAGAGGGTTTGCGGGGAGCCTCAGGGGATTGCAAGGACCAAGGGGGCTACAAGGGGCTGAGGGAAGCTGCAGGGGGCCACAGAAGGCTGAGGGGGAACACAGAGGGCTAAGGGATGCTGCAGGAGTATGCAAAGGGCCACAGGAAGCGGAAGGGATACACATGGGGCTGTGGCGGTCACTAGGTCTACACGGGGCCCTAGGGCCGCTAGGGAAAACAGTGGGTCATAAGAGGTCACAGGGGATCATTGGGAGGTTCAAGGGGGTCATAAGTGGCTGTTAGGGCCATAGGGGCACCGGGACCTCAGAGGGGCCACAGGGGATCCGCGGGGAGGCAGAAGGAGACCCATGGGGGCCACTGGAGGGCTACAAGGGCCACAGGGGACCAGTGGGCCACAGGATATATACAGGGGCCAAAGGGACCTGTGGGGACAACCAACAACCTGTGGGCACCATGGGGGCCACAGGGGGGCCACAGGGCCATAGAGGACCTGCGGGGGCCTCTGTGCCTTGCACCATTTTCACCAGCGGTTGATCTGCCTCTGGAGACTGCCTTACGTAAGTACAAGGAAATCAACAAGGCTTGCAAAAAGAGCTATTAGACTGGCTAAAATAGAAAATGACAAATTAATTATAAAATAAAATAAGGCTAACCCTTAAATAAGGCTAACCCTTATTTTTTAAATATATTAATGGGAAGAAGGTCAGGAAGGAAGCTATAGTTACATAGTTACATAGTAATTGAGGTTCAAAATAGACTTACAGTCCATCAAGTTCAACCTTTTAAGATCTCCTCTTATCTGCAATATGCGGATTAGTTATTAATTAATTAATTGTTAATTAATTATTAATCAATAATTATTGTTATTATTTTATTAATACTTAATTGATCCAGAGGAAGGTAAACAGAAAAAAACAAGTGAAACTTAGCCAATCATTTCAAAGGGAAAAAAATAATAATTCCTTCCTGACCCCAGATACTTGCGATCGGATTTCTCCCTGGATCAATACTCTCTCTCTAATTATCCAGGATAACCCTAAATTCCCTTTTTAATTAGAAATAGATCCAGTCCCCTTTTAAAGTTATCTATCAAATTCGCTGTCACCACCTCCTCTGGTAGAGAATTCCACAGATTAACCACCCTTACTGTGAAGAACCCTTTTATTTTCTTTAAGGTGGAATCTTTTTACATCTAACTTCAAGGGATGTCCTCTTGTCAGTTGAAAACTATAGAAACATTACAATGTGACACAGGCCGTCTGATAATTAGTGACCAGGAAAAGGCAGATGAGCTAAATAGGTTATTTTCTTCGGTATACACCAGGGAGGTAGGGAGGTACCAGTGGTTGGGACACCGCAACATAAGGGGACTACATTAGCTTCACCAAATAATTGGTTAATGCAGGAAGAAATCCAAAAGTCCTGATGGAATTCCTCCAAGGGTACTTGGTTCTGTAATAGCCAGACCAATATATTTATTTTTTCATGATTCACTTATCACATGATCGCTACCAGGTAACTGGCGAAAAGCAGAGGTGATAGCTATATTCAAGAAGGGAGCAAGAGCAAATCCAGGGAATTATAGACCTGTGAGCCTGCCTCACTTCTGTAGTGGGAAAGCTTTTAGAATGTTTAATAAGGGGTAATATTAAAGAACATGTCTATTTGAACAGGATTATAAGTAGGAGTCAACATTCTTTTATGAGGGATAGGTCATGTCAAACAAATCTAATTAGTTTCTATGAGAAGGTTAGTAGGAATCTGGATCAAGGCAACTCAGTCAATATAGTGCCACATGGAAAACAATTGTGCAAACTAAGGGATACAGGAATTTCAGCAAATATCTGCTCATGGATTGAGAGATGGCTAAAAGACAGGAAGCAAAGGGTTGTGGTAAATGGAACATATTCCGATTGGACTAACCTGGTAAGTGGGGTTCCTCAGGGTTCATTATAAGGTTCTCTCCCTTTTAACATATTTATTAATGTCATAGAAGTAGGACTGGAAAGTAGTATCTCCATTTTTGCTGATGACACAACGTTGTGTAATTAAATTAGATAATGATGTACATTCCCTCTAAAGGGATTTACATAAATTAGAGGAATGGGCATCTCAATGGCAGATGAGATTTAATACAAATAAATGTAAATTTATGCATTTGGGAAAGAAAAATAGCCATGCAATTTATAATCTTAATGAAGCAAATCTAGGGGTATCTGATATTGAAATAGATTTGGTAGCTCTTGTGGACAACCACCTAGGTAGCAGCGCTCAATGCCAAGCAGCAGCTGCAAAGGCAAATGAAATATTAGCATGTATTAAAAAGGGTATAGAGACAAGGGAAGCAATAATTCTATGCCACTCTCCAAATCCCAAATATGCCTTAATTTGGAATATGGAGTACAAATTTAGGCGACCCTTCCTAAAAAGGCATTTTAGAGAAACAGAGAAGGGCTACAAAACCAATTAAGGGGAATGGGGCTCAGTTATGAAGAAATATTAACCAAACGAAACCTATTTTATTTAGAAAAAAGGTGTTTAAGAGGAGATATGATTACATTGTATAAATACATCCAGGGTCAGTATAAAGCTTTGTCAAGCGAGCTTTTTCGGATTTTCCCCTCCATTTGCGGGTTATGAATATGGATACTTTTGTGAGCTCGGGGAAATTGAGCAATTGAATAGGGTGACAGATCAAAGGATTCTGGATGGTGTAAATTACGGGTTTGATGGCCAACATTTTTTCAAGGTCGAAACTTGTAACCCAACCCGAGCCGGCAAAAAGAAGCCAATTGAATAGGAAATTTGACTGCGACCTCCATTTGCGAGTTTGGATCTCAAACTCGCAGCAATTGAATGGGGCCCTATGTAACTATGTAACTATGTTATATTTGTTTTTCTCTTTTTAATCCATAAAATGCCAGAGATTATTTCTATAAATGATAAAGTGTTTAAAGCTATATACAATGCCAACTCATACGAGTCTGGACTCTGTCAGACCTGATCCAAAGCAGTAAGAGACACTTAATTCAGCACAATTTAGACCACACCACTGTGAAGATCTTCTAAAAGCTTTTTGAAATACTGTTTGAATTTGTAGCTGAAAAATCAAAAAAATAACAAATCTTTCTATGCAGGAAGGGAATGCTGGACTCAACTAAATAGGGCTGTCTTGGGTGAACTGGCCAGTGCAGTCCTGAGTCCAGGAAAAAAATTCTATCAATCCCACAGCAAGTACAGGACTTGACTAACTGTTATTACTCACGCAACAGCCAGTGGGCAGGATAGACTTTGTATGCAAACAGAGACTTACAACTCAAAATGTTGTAGCTGTTATTAGTGTAATTTAAAAAAAGATAATTTTAACATCGAATATTGTTCTCTTTCATACCATGATCACAGTGAGGTAAACAGACATTTAACACTGTTTTATCCCTTAGTGATTCCAATCCAGGTATGATGTCAAAAAGCAGATGAGAGCAGGGAATGAAAAGAAGCAACAGGAAGATAGAAAGGAGGTGTGTGAGACTCAAAATGGGGAATAGGAAAGCTTAAGAAAATTAAAGTAGGGAGAACATATTTAAATGGGTCTATGGGTCTAATCTACAATCTAATCCTTTAATAGAAATAAATTTAAACGGGCATCGCGATTACAACAAAAAGTTTGTTTCATCTTAAACATTAAAAACTGACTATACCTTATAATATCTATTTTTCTCTATGTATATTATTGATAAGATATTCAGCATGTTTTATGCTAATACGTTGTTTCCCCCATGTTTTTTGGCTGATGGCTTTTTACATTTGTGGGAGTAAATCTGATTTCATGATAACATTAGTGTATGTTTTTTTCAGAAAAAACAAACAAGCACCACTAATTAGAAAATTGAAGGAGGTAATTAGTATGCGGGAGCAGATAAGTTGCATGATGATTGTCAAAATACGAGACCAGAAGGACCAGTATGCTCTGGAACTCATATCTGGTGATTGCAGCCAGAGCACAGAGATTTTCTTTTGAAAATAGCGTAACTGTTATTAATTATTATTCTATATTTGGAACACGCCCACATATTCCTTATCACTGTACAGGGGTTAAGTACAAATCTAAACTTTTTTTTACATTGCAAAAGAATGGAGGGCCCTTTTATTGAGTTTAATATCAACCATACATAATGCTTTTCCCAAAGCACTAAAAGATTTAAAACAAACTTACAGTCTAAAGGGTATGGGTGAGATACAGCGGCAAATGATGCATTCTACATATAAAGACGGAATGAGCTTCATTAAACAGATACGTTTTTAGTGAGGTTTTGAAGGATTTGAGGCAGGATGATAGTCTAGTGGCGCGAGTAAAGAAGTTCCAAAGAATAGGGGCAGTACGAGAAAAGTCCTGGAGGAGGGAGTGAGGGGAAGTGATAAAGGAGGAGGATAGAAAAAGGTTGTTAGAAGAACAAAGAGGGCAGTTGAGAGAGTATTTTGAGATGAGAGCACTAATGTAAGAAGGTGTATTGTTGTTGAGAGCGTTATATGTTAGAGTCATGATATTGAAATTTATTCTGGAGTCTAGCAGATGCATTTAATATATATTGGAGTGGAGACAGAAAGGTGATGGGGAGGCCAGCAAGGAGCGAGTTACAGTATTCAAGGCAGGATATGATGAGAGAGTGAATTATAATTTTATCTGAGTCATGTGTCAGATTTTTAGGTGAAAATTACAAGATTTTGTGAATGAAAGAGAGGGCAGGGTCCAGTAGAACCCCAAGACAACAGGTCTGGGAGGTAGGAGTGATGATGGCATTGTCGACAGAGAGTGAAAAGTGAGGAGTAGAGGCTGAGGAAGAGGGTGGGAAAATTAGGAGCTCAGTCTTTGAGTTGACAGGCAGACATCCAGGAGGATATGCTAGAGAGGCAGTTGGAAACTTTAGCTAGAAGAGAGGGGGGGGTAGTTCTGGTGCTGAGAGGTAGATTTGAGTGTCATCTGCATAGAGATGATACTGAAATCCAAAAGATTTAATTAGGGTGTCAAGGGAGGATGTATAGATGGAGAAAAGAAGGGGGGGCTAGGACTGAACTGTCTTTTAATATAGTTTCCCTGAGATAATGAAATACAGCTCCTCACACTTACAATCGTGCATGTTGAAATAATTTTTGATTGTTTTAAATACATGCACTTTCAATGATAAATTAAATTAAATAAAATATGTGCTTACATGTGTATATGATTGCCCACAGACTGCTGCATTACTGCAACCAATCAGGATCAGCTTACAGCGGTGTCCCCCCCATTCAAGCCAATGGTAAGGTTTTTGACAGACTGCTAATATTTCTAGTTTGAAGGGAACAGGTTCCACTTTTTTTATTACTGACGGGAAATGTAGGTTTTAACTCTCTTGCCTCTCTAGAATTTGAGACCAGTCCAGGGGTTAGTGTTCTGTGCTCCACTCCAATGCTCCATGAAGCTCCATGCAGCTCCATGTAGTGATTTAAAAATAAGCCTTAACAAATCTATTTGTGCATGCATGGAATACTGGACTCACCTAAAACAGGACAGCTGGTCAGTGCAGTATAACCTGAGTCCAAGGGATGCTGTGCCTATCAGTCACAGCCTTTCCCCATAGAACTTCACAAGTACATGCTGCACTCGGCAATCTGTTAATTATGATGCAACAGCGAGTGGGTAGGATAGACTGTATGTAAACATAGATTTAAAACTTTAGATTTCTTATCTGTTAGTGCATTAAAAAATAGACCATTTTAACATACAATCTTGGGATCTTTCATCATGAAGAACACTTACAGTGAGGTTCTAGTGTTGTACAGTGTAACATTGTAATTTACTTTCTCTTGCTTTGCTAATTTTCTCCTGTAATTCATAAATTTGTTCCCATCAGTTTGTCACTTGTGATAATCTTCCTTCACCTGTCACATTACAAGTTAGTTGTGTATTTCCCAATTTCTTTTTGTACCAATATATTTAATCTTTGTATCATGTGTTTAAGTACTGCTGTTAGAGACATTGCCCACTGGTGCTTAATTGATAACAAAGAATTGCCAAGGACGTACTCATGTTTGAAGTTTATTCCCCTTGCACTAAGAATAAGAATGACACAGATGGTAATCATAAAGATGAAGCCATTGGTGACTGGATGGAGGGGGTTGAGTTCAATATAACTGGCAGCAAAAATAAGTATTTTTCTCTTACATTTTATAAATACAAGCATTAGCAAACACAATTCTTTATTTGTCATACACCAGAAAACATCACTCAGTCAGGGCATTATCTGATAAAATTGCAAAATCCCAATCTGTAATTGCAGGTCTTATTCCAGTAACTCTCCATTCATATTCAGTAAATCACTGTGTGCTTTTTATACATAACATTGGAAATATATTTGTGTATTTATTTTTTATGCTTGCATTTTTGGATTGTGCACAAGTTTTATAATTAAAATATGGTATGATAATTATCTCAGCACAATCAACCAAGCATACGCTGTCAAAGGTGATTTGCAACTTACAATTAGCAGAAAACAAATATTTCAATTTGTATATTAATATATACAGGCAAATGCTGATAAGGGACTGTGGCAGAACAGAAAAAGCTAGACCAGAGCTAACCGCTGCTAATAAGACTCTGTGAACTGCCAACAGGATTCTATTTTGCACCAGCCAACTGGAGCTTCCAGCAAAACCCAGTACCCTCATGGCTCAGGAGACTTCAAGACCATAGTAGAAGGGCTGTAAGACTTAGAACATGATACTTAAAGATCATGAAGTATATCACAAACATGTATTTTCAAACACTCTTCTTTATTAATTATTATTTATTAATGTATTATTTTATTTATTTAGGATTGAGGTGGCTCTAGGTTGTATCTACTTTTCATGGCCAATCAGGACTTCTATAATGACTTTAGAATTTTGGGCTCCCTATTAGATTGAATGGAGAGTCATGAACAATAGTTAAGGTCAAGTAGTTTGTAACACAAGAAAAAGGATCACTTGACACCTATTTTGACAACCTTGTTAAGAATACTTGATGACTTAATCAGCCCTGTGGATCTCCTATTGAAGTCTATGGAGGCTTATTTACTGCTTTATGTGAGGTAGAATACACCCAAGACCCTCGTCCGGCCCTTGGACTGGCAGCGACCTGAAAGCATCGACTGTTCATTCTTAAATTGGTACTAATCCAAAAATATGTTTATTAGGCCAAAGTAATATTTATCCCTCAAAACACACTCTACACATAAAATAACTGTTCCCAAAATAAAAATGAAAAATCGACCCAGAGCCAAATGACCTGGTGGACAGGGGTCCTAAGAACCGAAGAAATGTAACCAGGGGTTTGGGGAAAACATCACACAAAAACACATGTCAACAAGTGACATAGAGCCACATTATATTTGAAGCCTGTAGCGGCATCGACACACCCGCAAAGGCTGCATGCTTACAATTTGGCTGTGTTACAGAGCTATTAAATTGAACCATGCCACGAGTTACGGGCCAGAGACACAAGCTCGTAAACCATTCTTGCGCCGGTTGGATGTGCCGCCTTGAACATGATCAATTAGACGGAGCCAATGGCAAATGAGATTGTCATCATTACGTCACTGAAAAATCGAGGTTCGATTTCAAAGCCTTGTAGGTTTCAATTACGAGTTTCGATCGGACCCACATTCCAGAAATAATGCAATATTAAAAAATCAGTAAATATGATATTCTAGTCCATGTGAGTTCCATTATATGTAGTAACACATTGATTGCCGGGATCGATAAAACATGGAAATTAAACAGAAAATAATGTCTTTTATATTGCAGATTTGCGAGCTTGAGAATGTTGTGCTATTAATTTTATAACCTAACATCACTTTCCCTTTCATTATTAGTACAGTAGTGTGTATATTTGCATTCACAGTGCCACAAAAAGGACTTTAACCCTCTTGCGGGTCTTCTCTAGTACCCATTTGCTTTTTAGCTCCATTTGCAGGTTACAGGGTTGAACACCCGTGGATTCGTTGCAATTTAATAGCGAAATTAGAATGTAGGAGTTACGGGCTTGAGAGAACAAAGGATTTGCAGGCACATAATTCAAATTTCCACGTCCCGTAGACTTTTCATGCCCTTAATCCGCAAGTCGTTGGCGAGTTGCTTCACTCGGCCAATTTAATAGCCGCAAGTCTTGCAGGCTACGTTACGAGCTACGGTTTTACACGTTGAGGGTATTTAATGTGGCTGAAAGTCTTTTCAAATGCTCTTATGGTCATTATAATACATCAAAGTCAAGTTGCCACTTCTATATTTTTAAAAATATTCACTCATTGACTATGTCTCTTCAGCTGTATCTCTTCTCTCCCCTCCTCCCTTTGCCTCTCATGCATGCTCTCTCACACTCTCATGCACACATTCCCTCTGAAGTGTACACACTCTTACTTGCATATATAGTTACGTAGTTAGATAGTAATTGAGGTTGAAAAAAATACTTTTAGTCCTTCAAGTTCAATTTTTTTAGATCTTCTCTGGTCTGCAATATGAGGATTAATTGTTAATTGATCCAGAGGGAGGCAAACAGGGAAAAAAAACAGTAAAACTGCCAATTTTCTCAAAAGGGGGAAAAATATAACATTCCTTCCTGACCCCAGATACTGGCGATCGGATTCCTCCCTGGATCAATACTCCCTCTCTAATTATCCAGAATAGCTTTGAATGCCCTTTTTATTTAAAAATATATCCAGTCCCTTTTTAAAGTTATCTATCAAAGCCACTGTCACCACCTCCCTTGGTAGAGAATTCCACAGATTAACCACCCTTACGGTGATGAACCTTTTTCTTTCTTTAAGGTAAATCTTTTTACCTCTAATCTCAAAGGATGAACTACATACACAGATTCACATGTCATACTCTCCCACACTCACACAGTCACAATACGGAACCAGCAGGACCGGCATGTTCTGGAACTCTTACCAGATAGGTCTTTGTGTCAGAAAGATAAGTATTTCCCCTGTAAGAAGAATATTTCTAGTCCAACAGAAGCTCTCCGAAATAACAACATACAACTATCATGCTTCTATTTGTGAACCAGACCAATACATTTTAGTCATGGGATAGGTGAACATTTTAAATGGAAGGGTAGAAAAGGGAAATGCAAACATTAATTAACAGACAACATTGCACAATTCCTACATAGCACACTTGAATTTCCTTCCCCTTTAGTCTCCTCCAATCAGAAGCCTACTCATGTGGGCTCTTTGCGATTGGGTATTTGGGAAGCCAAGTTTCCAGTCATGTAGAGAGCTCCCTGCTTGGGGAATTCAGTTGGACCAATCAGGAAGGCATCTCTTCTAAATGGGGAAATCGATGGGGTTGTCGTGGTAATAGCAAATCTGGTCTCCTTATTAATCATGCAGGACATAGTGGTCTGCTTATTTTAATCCTGTGTGTCATGCAGATGGTATGTAGACAAGCCTTCCCCTTGAAGGGCAAATAAGGGTTATAAGTGGCATGGATAGAACTGGGACAAGAGGCATAGGAATGGTGTACATATGATTGGTACTTCAAGTTTAAAACCATGTCTTTGCTCATAATATTTGTTGTTGTTTAGTCATTCAGTCATGTCCATCTCTCTGTGACCATATGGATCCAAGCATGCCAGTCACATCATGTGTCTTCACCACAACAAGTTAGCAATCCAAAATGGGTCGTTATATTTTGTTAATGGTGAAATATGATGGTCAGACAGACTTCTTATTGAAATATTAATATCTGGTTTATTCATTTATTCAGCCCATACAGGGAAAGTTGTTGTACTAAATATGAAATTATTATAGGGTTTTATATTTCCAATTGGAAAGAATATATAGGAATATAGGATTGTGAAGACCTGAGTATTGTAGTACAACATGATACATTTTTATTAGAAAACATATTTCCTTTGAATTCAAAATGATACATCTCTAGAAAGCTAGTCAAATAAAATAAAATATGTGTTTAATAAAATGGTATTGTTGTATATTACAATATGTATTTACTGGAATATATAAATATGTAATAATATATAGGGTTGTGTATAGAAAACCTTATGGATAAGTACAACCAGACATAAGATGTGCCTGGCATCCTGCAGTCCATAGGCTCACTGAGAGTCAGACACGACTGAATGACTAAACAACAACACAAATATATAGCATCTGAAATATAATATGACTTGTGGTTATGTTTTTATTAGCCAGACAGAGGAACTATCTGATTATTCAGACATTGTCTTGTATTGTAATTAAACTTGGTTGAACTCAAGGCTATTTCAAGGCAAATAATGTTTTTTTGCAGATGGGGAACGATGTTGCACAAAAGACTATTTGTTAGTATACACATTTTGTATCATATTTTTTTAAGCAACCACATTTCTCAGTAATTTCCAAATGAAAAACAATGAGCTAAACATCGTTTTTGGAAACAGAATGAATACATAATCTCTGCAAATGATCTGCATTTTCCAAACATACAGCAACTTAGCATATTTAAACAATGTCCGTATAACCTTCATTTCAATTTATTATGCACAATAGAATGAACCCAGGACGTTTTGCAGTACACAAAAGAAAATGATAAACCAGTAATTTGTATCATACTCTTCCCATCTCTATTAATTTGTCTGTGATTTCCAATATTCATAGCATTTCCATGTTCATAAGCTTCATTATTTTCTCATGTATTAGTATTTCTGCTTTGTATCAGCAGTTGATCATGAGAGCTCTATAAGAAATGTAAGGTAAAATTAGATTTTTTTTCAGCTAATTATTAATAGACAGAAAAGTGGCTAGTAATCAGATGAGCTTTAGAGTTGCATATAATTTAACTGAAGTTCTAACAGTTCTCGTTTATATGAAAATTATTAATCTGTATTCATACATTCATTTTAGCAATACAAAAAGTCGGAGGTGCTCCATCTTACAAGGAGAAACAGCAAACTACAGACGTACATTTCAGCCTTGTCAATATGGTGTAGCTGACAACTCCCTAAGGCACAGTGATCATGGCGTCCATGTCTGGAGTCCCCTATCACCCTTAGGGAGACAAAATTCTAAGTGTTATTTGCATAAAAAGTCAGATGTGCTTGATCTGAGAATGAATAACACCTGAAGTCGGGAGTTGTCAGCTACACCCTGCTGATGAAGCCCAATGTAGGCTGAAACGTGTTCTAGGTTTTACTGTTTCTCCTGTTCAGAGTAGAATTGCCTGGTATTTTAGGGCTGGATCACTCTTTGGACTGACACCAGACTGACATACTGTAGGATATTTCTCCCTGTGAATGGCGCTAGTGGCTAAAAGAGGTTGCTCTCAAAGTGGATTGTCATGTCCATAGAACTAACCTATTAAGGTTAGTTCATCCTCTGATTGAGCACCTCTATTTTTGTTTGTTGTATATGCATTCACTTTAGATGCTATTTGGTCTTCAAACGAATATAGTTGGATGCGTTCACAGGATGATTCAAGAAAGTTTGTGGATAGAATATTATAAATCAAATTTTTGAAAATAGTAATAATAGCTGTTCAAAAAGTTTTGTTATAAAACAAAATCACCAAAATGTTACTTAGGTGATAAGATTCCAACAAAATCTGTACTCCAAAATTAGTTTCCAACCCATACTGAAATATATAATTGACTCAAAGGGGACAAACTCAGAACATAGTCTAGTCTAATTTCATATAGAAAAGTAAAATTAGACAAGCATTTAAAGCCTTCTGTAATTGTGTTCCTCAATGGAAAGTGCCAGAAACAAGGCCACAGACCCAATGGGAGACAGATAGCTTGTGACAACAGGCACATCAAAGCAGCACATTGTATTTATCATCCATTTATCAACATAATAATGTCACATAAACAATGCTGAACATGTCAAGAATAACTAGCACAGTGTTTAGCCAGTTTAAAGGCTTTTTGAGGATAATCTAAAAAGCAGATGACACAATTTAGAGGTAAATTAAAGAATGAATCTGAACATATGCATGACAAGTAGAAATGATTGATCAAAAAATGTATGTGGCTTATTATTATGCCCACTCATTAACAATCTCAAATGGATTTATTTTTCCTGCTATTACAGAGGAATAACATTTCAAATTATATCGATAGGACACCAGTCATAATGACAGTCTAACACAAAATAAAAATAAAGTGTCCTTTGAATATACACCTTAAAAATGTGATATATATATATATATATATATATATATATATATATATATATATATATATATATATATACATAAGAATTGAAGAGCTTATGGTGTTTCCAAATCCCAAAGTTAACTGTATATCTCAGAAGTACTTACATAGTTAAATAGTTACACAGTAATTACGGTTGAAAAAAGACTTTCAGTCCATCAAGTTCAACCTTTTAAGATCTCCTCTGATCTGCAATATGCGGATTAGTTATTACATCATTAGTTGTTGATTAATTGTTGATTCATTATTAATCAACTATTTATTTATTTATTTTTCATTAGATTTTTTTTTTCAATTATTAATTAATCCAGAGGAAGGCAAACAGAAAAAAAAACAAGTGAAACATAGCAAATTGTCTCAAAAGGGGAAAAAAAATCCTTCCTGACCCCAGATACTGGTGATGGGATTTCTCCCTGGATCAATACTCTCTCTCTAATTATCCAGGATAACCCTGAATTCCCTTTTTATTTAGAAATAAACCCAGTCCCCTTTTAAAGTTAACTATTGAATTCGCTGTCACTACCTCCTCTGGTAGAGAATTCCACAGATTAACCACCCTTACTGTGAAGAACCCTTTTCTTTCTTTAAGGTGGAATCTTTTTACATCTAACCTCAAGGGATGTTCTCTTGTCAGTTGAAAACCTCTTGGCACAAAAAGTTGGCACTTCATAAAACTTTGAGAGATACCTCTAGAGTTTTAAGATCTTTGCTAAGAAAACCTTATGGATACACATGAATTTGCATGACCAGAGACATAACAAATGTGCCTGGTGTGCTGAGGATCATGGAGATTCGAACTAGACTGAATGACTAACCACAAAAAAGCCTAATTTTAAATCATATTTTAACTACAAAAAGTAAAAATGTTACCAAACTGTAATGATGTATGTCTCTAAACAATGCTTTGTATATCTTAGCAGGAGACATAGTGCTAGACCATATGATGGTTAAAATATACAAATTAGATATTGCCTGGGGTGATCCAATTAAATTAACAGATGAAGTCTGCTGAACACCTTTTACAGGAAATATCTTAAAGACCTCATTCCAATATCCTGGAGTAGTGGTATGGTGTTTTAATAAACCATAAAACATTTCTGGTTCCAATGGACCTGTTTTTTTCCCCATCTAAGAATTCAGTATTTGGTTTTCCATATTATGATTAGTTGCAAAGTGATTAGCATCTCCTTTCTGCTAATAAGAGTCACACATCATGGAAAAACGTCATTTATTTGGCTGAGCTACTCACGGGAGAAGCTTAGTTTTAGAGTAGTATAAGAAAGTCACATTTTTTTGTTGTTGGATGACCCATTTTCAAGGGCAACAGAGATTATTTGAGAGTACTAAGTGACAACATTAAAACAGGTATGGTAAGTATATTTTCTCAATACAGGATGATTTATTTTTGTAGCGTAATTAATATATATCTTAAAAAACAGAAGAACAAAGGACCACAATAGTGTACTATAATTAATAAATGTATTACCTCACATAAGCCAGTATATTCAAATAAAAATAAAAATATTCTATGTGTTTTGTCTTGCACAGACTTCCTATATAGCTTCTGAACTGGATGGGGATCTAAAATGCCCCACCCCTATTATTAATAGCCTTCCTCTCATTCCCTATCATGTTGTTGAAAAATGAATGTCTATACAAAAAAATATATCAAAATGTAGTGAGAGATCCATATAGTAAAACAATTGTTAACACAAAACGTGATTATTTCTGTAAACAATAAGTTGTGGCATTACACATATAAAATGGGGATACATATTATAATGAAGCATATAATAGTGCACCAGAATCCTAACAACTACTTCAAATTAGACAACAACATTGCATATGGGGCACTAAAGAACTTTATTTTTCTCTCTCCAAAAAATTCTTCATGAAGTTGTAGAATTAAAATAAATTAAAACAAAATAGTTTCAGCAGGTTTTTATTCTCTAAAGATTTAGTGTTTCTACTTAGTTTTACAAGTCATATTACTTCAACAAATTGTGAAATGATTCTATTATGTATATATCTTTAAAGTGTTTATTAATATAAACTAGCTATAACTTTTACAACTTGAATCTTAAAAAAACATTAAGGTAAAGATTATAGTTTTATGGTAGAATAGATCAATAACATATAATGGACCCCCACAAATATGCAGAATAGAATTATCTGCCTGGCTCCCTCACTTCACGTTCCTTCACTTTTGCTTGGTGACTTCAACATTGCCATTGACACTCCCACCTCCCTGGAAGCTGCTAAACTACTTTCTCTCACGTCTTCCTTCTGCCTCCCACAATTTGCAGATTATGCTACTCACCATGCTGGACACTCCTTTGATCTTATTTTCACCTAATGCAGCACCACCTCCAACCTAGTCCAACCCAATCCCTCTATCTGACCACCACCTCCTGCCCTTCAACATCACCACACCTTACTCTCTCTACCATTCTTGATCCCTACCCACCACAACCCATAGAAACCTGCAAGGACTTGAGCCACAACAGCTCTCTGCTGTGCTACAACTCCTTCTAAGCCCCATCACCAACCTCAACTGCCCTAACACTGCCACCTCATATTACAACTCAACTCTTTTTTCCGCCTTTGACAACCTTGCCCAATAACCACACATAGATGCTCTCTCTCTCATCCACAATCATGGCACACCAAACAAACATGTATCGCTTCCGCACTTCTGAACTACTATGGAGGAATTCTCTCACTTCAGCAGACTTTCTCCATTACAAGTTTATGTTGCGCTCCTACTTCTCTGCCCTCAATGTTGCCTAACAGCAGTATTTCAAATCATTAATACCAACTCTATGCTCCAGCCCCAAACATTTGTTCGCTACTTTCAACTCTCTCCTCTGCCCACCACCACCTCCCATCCATTCCTGTCTTACGGATGCAGACATTGCCAGCCACGTCAAGCAAAAAATGTAAACCATTTGCAAGGATTTCTGCCCTCATCCTGACTTAGACATTCCATCCTCTCAACTAATTGAAAACACCCACCCTTCTACCTTCCCTAATCCCACAGCCACTATGCACTCCTTTTACCTTGTAACCAAGGACAAAGTCTCCAGCCTACTACCAACCGCTTGCCTGTCCTCTGGATCCTATTCCATCTTAGCTAATCCCTCCCCTTTCTACCACACTAATCCCATCTCTCACACATCTCTTCAACCTTTCCCTAAACACTGGCACATTTCCATCCTCTTTAAAACATACCATAATTACACCCATTCTAAAGAAACCCTCATCTGATTCTGACTCTGCATCTATCATTTTATCTTTCTACTTCACCTGGCTTCCAAACTACTTGAGCGGCTCGTTTACAACCGCCTTGCTCCAATAGACTATCTCCCTGCTTCAAAACCTTCAAATCCTCACTAAAAACGCTGATTTAAGGACGCCTACCACCTTCCACCTTAACTTACATAACTTATTTTTTACTTTCCTGTTCCTCATCCAAACTTTTTAGATTGTAAGTATTTTTCAATCTTGCCAGGTGCTTTGGAGAAAGCACTCTGGACACTGGATTCTAAACTCAGAAAAAGCCCCCCTCCAATGTGTTAATACTGCTATTGTTTTTGCCTTGATTGTAACCCATGTATAGTGCTACAGAATATGTTGGCACATAACAAATAAATTATAATATGTATATGTATTGTGACGGAGTGCCCCCTAGAGAGCAGTATGGAGGTACAGCGGAGGGCAGACCAGCAAGGAGAGGGTTAACTCTAACCTGTTATGGGACTTTGTTGGACTAAAGTCTGGTTGAGAGCAGTTAAGCCTGTAGTTGGAGATTTAAAGAAGCTGCAGTCTGGTAGTGTTTTTTTTTGCCAAGACCCTGATGGTGTTCACTCAGGTAGGCCAGAGTCCCAGAGAGGCCTGGGACTACAGTTTCACTGTGAGTAACTGGAAGAACCCAGTATTTTGAACTGTTTGATTATTGTGTTTGCTGTCTGTTACTCATTAATAAAGTAATCAACTATTTAAAAGCCTCTGGCACTTTCCTCCTTTAAGAGAGTTAGTTATTACAGGGCAATGGACCTGCTAGCTGCAGTGCCTTGTCACAGTATACAGTATTACAGTATTACAGTATATATATGTCAAATTCACATTAAATTATGAGAATTAAACTTACAGTTAATCCAAGGAGTCTTGACTCAAATGGGGTATACAATATTTAAATAAATAATAAAAATAATAGCCGGTTTCTAAACCAGTAATCATGGAGGTGTTTACATTGGGATAGGGGTTGTCATGATGTCCAAAGAAACATTAAGCAAACATTAGTAGGAATCTGATCATCAAAGATACAATTAACATCCCTTACTGAAACCAACATTGTATTTTAACTTTATGATGCAATACATATTGGCATATTAGAGATCTCTCTAATTATGTGTATAGACTCAATGTGACATCCATGCATCAATTAGTAATAACCTGATGAAAACAGGAAGTTACACATTGACCTATAAAGGAAGTGATACAATGAAAAACAAGAAGTTACACATTCTTCTATCAAAGATACAATTAACCTATTCAGGAAGTGATACATTGACCTGTTCAGGAAGTGACACAATGTACCACACAGGAAGTGATACAATGAAATACACAGGTGCACTCGATAGGGTGTTTAAAGTCAGAACTCAACCATGGCTCAGACTATAATTTCAAGCATATGAGTAAGCCCCATTTGTAAGTCTTTCCCTAAAGATATTTATTGACCCTTTAAAATGTGTGGATTGTAGCTATGAGGTTCCCTGTGTAGGGCATCTGTTATATCAATTGCTTTGTGGAGAGATGTTGCAGCCTATAGCTTATAATAATATATTAAATGGAAGATCAATTACTAGGCAATACTGCTTACAAGTCCAGTTTGAAGAGAACAGAACTTACTGCTCTCTTGCCTCTCTGGAATTAGAACACTGCACACCAGTGATCTGCTCTGGTGCTTTCCGTGTAGAGATAAGAGGGAAAAAATAACACTTAACAAATCTATCTGTGCAGGCATGGAATGCTGTGCTCACCTAAGCAGGTCAGGTTTGGGGTTAATTGGTCAGTGCAGTCCTGGGTCCAGGAGAAACAACTCCTATCAATCACTGTCTTCCCTATAGACAATCATCACACTGCGCAAACTCAGCTATCTGTTATTACTCATGCAACAGTCAGTAGGCAGGATATACTTTGTATGTAAACAGAGGCTTAAAACTTTAGATTTGTTATCTTTTATTAGTGGAATTTAAAAAAATAGATAATTTTAACATGTAATCTTGTACTCTGTAACACCATGAAGAGCACTTACTGTGAGGTAAATCGCCCTTTAAAGTAAAATTAACTAAAATATTTTATAATTGTTTTGGGTCAATGACAGCCTACCATTTGCTATCTTACATTTTTGTGAACAATGTAACAAATTAACGACATACATTTCTGCTATACATTCAAGAACATGCAAGTATTTTCAGAGAAAATCTTTATTTTAGAAGACTTTGCTAGTCTGCACAAATCAACATGTTCAATTCCTTCTTGTTCAGTTCTTGAGGGAGCAAATCAGATATTTTTTATCTAGGTCATTCTGACAGGACACATAATTTATGTAAAAATATAAAATGCTCTATTTGCCATCATTCAGCCCTATTACTGTAAATGTACCCAATGTGTAAAACCGTAGCCTGTAACGTAGCATGTAAGACTTGCAACTATTAAATTGGCCCAGTAGCACTGCAAATGCAAATAAACACACACTACTGTGCTTATAATTAAAGGGAAAGTGATGTTAGGTATTAAAATTAATAGCACCGCATTCTCAAGTTTGCAAATCAGCAATATAAAACACTTTTTTTTCTGTGTTATATTGATCCCGGCAATCAATGTGTTAATACATATAATGGAACTCGCATGGACTAGAATATCATATTTACTGATTTATTAATATTGCTTTATTTCTGGAATGCGGGTCTGATCGAAACACGTAATTGAAACCCATAAGGCTTTGAAATCTAACCTCCATTTTTCAGTGATGTAATGGTGAGAATCTCTTTTGCCATTGGCTCCATCTAAGCCCGTAAACAGCCGCACATGCAGCGCCCGCAAGAATGGTTTACGGCTTGCGTCTACGGCCCGTAACTCGTGGCATGTTGGCATTTAATAGCACTGTAACACAGCTGAATTTCCAGCCCGCAGCCTTTGTGGGTGTGCCGATGCCATTACGGGCTTTGAATTTAATGGGGCTGATTGTCTAATAATGAACAAACTAAATGTAGGTATGAACACGTTTATAATTATAATTCTGTGGATAACTATTAACTAGTAATCCAATTGTATTACTGTGTAAAAAAAAGAAGCTCTATAAATGCAGAAGAATAAAAATGTAATATTTGGTGCTTATGCTGCTTGAGCTTGCAATACTTAATATCTATTGAAAGTGGAATTTGATTACTTCGCAATTTACTACAGTATCATTTTCCTTTATCCTTTATTGCTGTTCTTTTGCTCAATCACATTTCTACTGTTTCACGCTGCGAATGAACTGATGTTAAGACAAATTATGAAAGTAAGGTACTATTTGTTATTATATCTGAAAAATGTTACAGTTTTCTGCAAAAACAACTTAAAAATCAATATCTTATTAGATTCAAGGTTACTTGTGTGTTACTTGTGTGTTGAGGTTACTTGTAGCATAATACTTGTAGCATAATAAGAGAAAGGCAGATAGAAAAATATACAGTATCAGACAATCTCAGAAGATCATATTCCTTGCAACTTCTTTCCTGTAACAGACTAGTAAAGCTGTTATCTAAAATACTAACATACTAATGCTAACTAAGGAAATAACCGAAAGTGTCTGAGGTTGCTGAAGTTAGAATTGGCCTTTATACAAAATCTAATAATATCAAAAACATAAAATAATTGTCTGATATTTTGGGTCTGACCTATATTTTCAAAAAGTTAGGTTACTTTCCTTCTTTCCTGGGCTACTTCCAAAGCTTCATCAGACAGCTTTTTTGAAGACTGTTGCAAACTTCTGTCCATGTTCTTTATGCATTCTACTATAAATAAAATGTGGGGGGGGGGGGGAATATTTGATCCCCTGATGATTTTTAATGTTTGTCCACTGACAAAGAAATGATCATTCTTTATAGGTGTATTTAAACAGTGAGAGACAGAATAACAAAAAAATAAAAAATAAGAATATTGCATGTCAAAAAAGTTATAAATTGATCTGCAGGTCGATAAGGGAAATAAGTATTTGACCCCTTCAACTTAGAACTTGGTGGCAAAACCCTTGTTGGCAATCACAGAGGTCAGACCTTTCTTGTAGTTGGCCACCAGGTTTTCACATATCTCAGGAGGGATTTTGTCCCACTCCTCTCTGTAGATCCTCTCCAAGTCATTAAGGTTTCGAGGTTGATGTTTGGCAACTCGATCCTTCAGCTACCTCCACAGATTTTGTATGGGATTAAGGTCTGGAGACTGGCTAGGCCACACCAGGACCTTAATGTGCTTCTTCTTGAGCCACTCCTTTGTTGCCTTGACTGTGTGTTTTGGGTCATTGTCATGCTGGAATACCCATTCACAATCCATTTTCAATGCCCTGGCTGAAAAAAGGAGGTTCTCACCCAAAATTTAATGGTACATGGCCCCGTCCATCTTCCCTTAGCAGAAAAACGACCTCAAAGCATTATGTTTCCACATCCATGTTTGACGGTGGGGATGGTGTTTTGGGGGTTATAGGCAGCATTCCTGCTCCTCTAAACATGGTGAGTTGATGCCAAAGACCTTGATTTTGATCTCATCTGACCACAACACTTTCACCCAGATCTCTTCTGAATCATTCAGATGTTCTTGGCAAACTTCAGATGGGCCTGTACATGTGCTTTCTTGAGCAGGGGACCTTGCAGGCGCTGCAGGATTTCAGCCCTTTACAGCGTAGTGTGTTACCAATTGTTTTCTTGGCGACTATGGTCTAAGCTGCCTTGAGGTCATTAACAAGATCCTCCCATGTAGTTCTGGGATGATTCCTCCCCGTTCTCATGATCATTGAAACTCCACAAGGTGAGATCTTGCATGGAGCATCAGACCGAGGGAGACTGGCAGTTATTTTGTGTTTCTTCCATTTGCAAACAATCACACCATCTGTTGTCACCTTCTCACCAAGCTGCTTGGCGATGGTCTTGTAGCCCATTCCAGCCTTGTGTAGGTCTACAGTCATGTCCCTGACATCCTTGGACAGCTCTTTGCTCTTGGCCATGGTGGAGAGTTTGGAATCTGATTGATTGCTTCTGTAGACAAGTGTCTTTTATACAGGCAAAAAGCTGAGATTAGGAGCACTCCCTTTAAGAGAGTGCTCCTTATCTCAGCTCGTTACCTGTATAAAAGACACCTGGGAGCCAGAAATCTTGCTGATTGATAGGGGGTCAAATACTTTTTTCCCTCACTGACCTGCAAATCAATTTATAACTTTTTTGACATGCGTTTTTCTTGTTCTTTTTTTTTTGTTTATTCTGTCCCTCACTGTTAAAATACACCGACCATTAAAATTATAGACTGGCCATTTCTTTGTCAGTGGTCAAAAATTCAAAATCAGCAGGGGATCAAATACTTCCCTTCCCCCCCACTTTGTAAGTGTGTTTGTATATCTGTATATGTGTGTGTAAATATCTATATATGTCCCCGCTCAGCTTCCCAGAATGCAGTGTAATAACTGTTTTTCTTGAAACCCTGAGCTGGAAGCCGGTTTTTTAACTTGTTTTAGATTTTCAAATGTGAACACAGATGTACTATTTATTTACTGTACTACTGTATGGTGGAGGGCTTCTATCGCTTTTTTGCCCCCCATATATTAAATGATTTTTGTGGTGACCTACCTACTCATAAGGTCCACAACACAAGCTGAGATCCCGCTCCACGCTGATGATAGTCAGTAAGCTTGAAACAGCTGTACATGGATAGGATTCTCAGCTTGTGTATAAACCAACCTTGGCTTTGCATAAAGACTCTGTAATGCAGCGAGCATAAGCTTAAAGGAAGCCATGTTTGTTTATGGATTGAAGAGTAATGCATTTGTGGGCACATTTGCATGTCCCTGCTCAGCTTCCCAGAATGCAGTGTAATAACTGTTTTTCTTAGAATTCTGGGCAGGAAGCAGGCTTTTTTAACTTGTTTTAGACATTCAAATGTGAACACAGATGTACTATTTTTTTTACTATATATATATATATATATATATATATATATATATATATATATATATATATATATATATATAAAACCTACCACTACATATTCAAAAAAATATATTTTTCAGATATAGTTAGTGTGATTTCTATATTGCCCATCCGGTGATGTTCATGTGCGATGTCTTCTCTGAGGCTGTTGGAAGAGGGTGTTTACAAAGACCAGAGAATTATCTTGACAGAAAGAATTCTACTAATCTCTGACCTGCACCTTTTATACTCCAAGGCCAAACTTACCAGTTATTTCAGGTATCTTTTGGTTCCCTACTTTAGCATTCCTATCTCCTATGATGAGAGTAAAAACATTTCTTGGTGTTAGATCTATGACGCATTGAATATCCTCGCACAATGGGACACCTTCAGCCTCTTCAGCATCCATGGTTGGTGCATAGACTTGGATCACTGTGATATTAAGGGGCATGCCTTGAATTCAGATCAAAATCATTCTGCAATTTATTAGGTTGTAATTGAGTACTGCTTTGTCCACCATTTGATTGATCATGAGAGCTACTCCATTTCTTCAGTGGGATTTTTGACCACAGCAGAGGATCTGGTGGTTGTATGATTTCCCAGTCCATTTGAGTTAACCAATTCCAAGGATACCTATGTTTAATCTTGTCATTCATGTTCAAGTATGTCTACTTTGCCTTGCTTCATAATTCTAAACTTCCGAGTTCCTATGCTGAATTGTTCTTTGCAGCAGTGAACTTTCCTTTGCCCTCCTGCCACATCAGCAAAAGAGAATCCTCACTGCTTTGGCCCAACCACTTCAGAAGATTTAATGCTATTCATACTCATCTTTTGCTCTTCTCCAGTAATGTGGCAGGCACCTTCTGACCTGAAGGCCTCATTTTCCGGTGTCATATTTTTATGTCTCTGGATGTTTTTATCCATAAGGTTATCTTGTCAAAGATACTGGAGTTGGTTGCCAGTTTCTTCTCCAGTGGACAGTGATATGTCTGACTATTTATACTATCTTCTATAACCTACATGGTGACTCTATATGGTACAGCTCATAGCTTAATTGAAGTACACAAAACGCCACGCGATAACAAGGTAGCGATCAAGAAGAAGGAATTTAATCCTTAAAGTTCTTCACCAGGGTTATGCAAAGTCGACATTTCCTCATAACATTAAGGCTAATTTTCAAAGTAAGATTGTGTCAGTTGGGCATAAAGAAATTATTTTTGGTTTGAATGGAATTTTCGCTTATGTGTTCTCTCAACCAGATTATTATTATCCAGAGTAAAAAAGTAAATAAGCTTCATAGTATATTTCTTTGAGCTGTATATTGGCCTAAAGATAAAAATAAATGTTTTTAGTAAGGTTTTAGAAAAAAAATCTAAATTATTGTGTTTTGGAGAAAATTGACCCCCTGGGTTTAAATTCTTTAATGACACAGAAAAAAAACATTTTCACTTATTTAAGATTAGAAATATAAAAAATAACCAATTTTTCTTAAAGCTAATTTTTAGATTTAGATTCAATAAACTTGGCATTAGTTTGGATTTGGATACTTTATAGGCATTTTCCATTTTATCAAAATTGTCACACCACTTGATGTTGGTTTCAATATATTATTCTAAACTGACCTACCAAATAAGGAGGAAACCAAGCTTACCAAAGTTATCTTTCTTGCATGGAGCGCTGATCCTAGAAGGAATACAAACATATTTTAGAAGGTTTTATAAAATTTAAAACTTGCAGATTTTTTTACAAAATCTACACACTAGGGGGTCTTAACTTTTTGATGAATGGTAAAATCGTTGTGTCTCACTACTCTGAAATTAAACTTCAGAATATGTTTCTATTGGGGGTGAAGCTAGCAGCCAAGGAGAATTGATGTAAACAGAAAGGGTTCCTGCTCCAAAACTCACAAAACACCCTTAAATCGCAAAATCTAAAATCCAACCTGGACCACAACTCTAACATCCTATTCCGAATCGTGGCTTTTCACTCATTGATTCTGCCGGAATTTAGCGTGTCTCACTGGATCCACAACTGTCAATTTGCCTCCTAGCTGAGAGGGTGAGCCAACTGAGGAGGCATATCCGGATGCACCAGATTGTGGCAGTTGTTGCTGCTGGACCTCCCAGAGGTTGAGGAAAAGGGACTTATGGAGAACAGTGGGGACATTCTGCAACACTGAGGCTGACTCTGGGCTGGGATGTGAGTCAGTGAAACAAACCCCCAGGGATCTCGGGACACAACAAGAAGTTCCCCTGAGCAGAACAAAGTATAGACCTTCTATATAAAACTTTCTATTTATCTTTCCTAGTAGAGTTGTTTTTTTTCTGCAGCACTTCATCCTGTATGTAGAGATCCTGTGTTGAACCCAACTGTGACACAGTATATTTTCTTGTTAAAATATTACAGGGCAACACCACCACCAACTGGCTATACTTAAGAATTAAAGCTTGCTTAAATGATCATAGTTCTTAACAGAGTCCATCTCCTCTTATAATTAATACCAAGAGCACGATCTGTAACAGGCTCATTTTTTTTTTGTTCTCCTCTATAAATAACACAGTTTGCACAATGTTTATGTTTACTATTAATAATATCTAAATAAATAATTCTTTCTGAATCCAACAAAAAGAATATAACCAAATAAGTACTCACATACATCTGCCTATATTCAGAGAAAAAAAAACTCACTCTCTCCCATACACTAAAAATCATGATCTTTAATTTATCAAGGTCTAATATTTTTCCTCAGCTCACAATTACCAATGCTATTTGAACCTTCTAAAACATAACACTATCACACTTGAATATTCTTTTTTAAATAGAAGGTACACATGTTAATCTATTCTTCCAATTAATCTCAATTTCTACTCTGATTGTACAGATTTAAAAACACAATTACATAAACAAACCTGATAATTAGACCAGCCACATGAAAATGATTACTAACTCTGTTTGCACTCAGCAAAATCAATAATTAAAAATATGATCTTGCAAACAAACATTAAATAGAGGAGAATATTTCCTAAACTGTAAATCTATTTGAGCAAATTATTTTGCATTATCTGACTTTGCAGTAACGCAACAGTATTGACTTAGTATAACTGCAAGACCACATAGTGCAGAACAATACTACCATCTACTGGCTGCACCAAAAATGTGAATTCTGTACCTACTTAGAAATACCTAACATACTACTTCTCTCCCAACAACTGATCTAAAAGATCACTTTTGCCATTACAAATCCCCTTAGAATCAAAAGACTTGATTTATTTTCCTATCTCTTGTTGCAAAGAATACATTCTCCTACTTGTTTACAATCCTTGCTTCTAATATCTGGAGAAATAATAATATAACTAGATATTTGAGTTGTGACATATCAAGCCCCATACAACATATGTATGCTCAACTCATTAAAGAACTCATATTCTCCCACTCTCTTTTTCCCATTGCAGAAAACAAGTTAAAGACACCAAGATTATTCTACATTCTAAACCTTTAGAATATAGACCCTACAGTCTGTAATAATCAGAAAAGAAAATAGAAAAACTTAAAAAAAAAAAACTTTATAGTTACACTAAAATACCAGTACCACCATAGATTAGCATCGAAAACAAAGATCACATAGGATTCATGGAATATAACATCAAAAAATTGGGCTATAAATCTCCCACTATTAATTGGAAAGGAACTGTATAATTTTACCACATAAAGTTGCTTAAACTTCACAAAAGTTATACATCTGTTTTTTTTCACTTGATGACAACATATATTTACCTTCTAAGGTTTCTTAATAAAAAATGACAAAGATCGTCATAACAACTCACAACCAAAACCATTCAAAATCTAACAACTTACCAACTTACTTGATGAAAAGTAATTATATTCCAAAATCATGGGGGACATCTCTTTTTCAAGATTTGGAAAGTCTCTTCATGAGAATAAATTAATCCCTCAAGAGGGAATTACACAAAAGAACCAACAAATTCATCAACTCTGCAAGAGAACGGCTACAATATTGCAAAAAGCTAAAAGTCTTAAAGAAACAGATGATTCTCAGACTTTGGAACTGACTAAACTCAAGAGATTGAATCAGTGAATTGGAAGATCAACGTGAAGATGACAACAGACCACAACAAAACAATGTCCATACCTGAAAACTCCTTCAGGAAGTCAAACATTACACATTATGAGAAACTGTCCATCTACTTTTCAAGGAACTTCTTCCTGATACCTCAGATGAAGTCCTTTGATGGATTATATCCATAAACTACCAAGACCTCAAATAATTTCAACCATCATACCAAGAGATATAATGCTTAACATGCACTGCTTCACAAGAAGATCCTCAAAGCGAACCATCCTAAGGCTTTGTTTTTTGTTATTAGTATTTCTCTCCCAGGACACTTTAACATAGACGTGAATGTAAAAACATCACTGACACCCTCTGAAGAAATGGAATCAGGTATGTCTTGGGCCACCCATTCTACCTTATTGCTTTCCATGAAGGTCAGACTCACATACTCCATCAGGTTGAATAGATATCAACTTTCTTTAGACTTCTGAAAATTAAAAATACTTAAAATATTTTTAGCACTGAAAACACTGAAACCATGGTACAAGAAAAGATACCCCCCCCCCCTTCTACTCAAGATACCGTAAACAATTAAGTGAATTTCCAGGGTGGTTCAAAGAACATATATTAATTATACTGCAATCAATTAAACTCTGATGCAAAGCCTTCAACAAACACATTGAGACTTCAGTTTCCCAGAAGAAAGATTGACTCTTTTCTCAAGTTATTAAGTTTTTTTCTTTAAAAAAGTTTATAACTTTTGCTTACAAACTCATCATTTCCAATTTCCAAAGCAAAGCACTTGAGATGTACTGAAGCTTAGCCCAATTAAATCAGTTTAAAGTATTATGTATTTCTAAGGGAAAAAAACTTTATCTGTTACTAATACATGTTGTTTTGTACAACATTTTAAAGCAATATTCTTATACAGTTAGATGACAGAATGCAACTACTTACTTTTTTATTTTATTTTTTACCTTAAAATTGCAAATTTACAGCCTTATTAAATTGCAATTCGGCAAATCTAAAGGGCTCTATATACGTACACAGCATTTTTTTTTTAACAAAATTTTTTAGTTAGTGATCTTCTATCCAAAAGCAAGGTCTTCACTAACTAAAAACTTCTGTACAAAAATATGCTCTGTGCTTATATAGAGCCCTTTAGATTTGCCGAATTGCAATTTAATAAGGCTGTTAGTTCCATTAAAAATTATACAAATATTTAAGGTAGCGGGCAACGACACAGCCCTAAATATATCTCCATCCTCTGACTGACAAAGATACCCCCTTGTTCTGTTTAATAACCTAAATACTGTTACCAATGCTCTAAGAATGGAAAGTAATAAAAGAGGAAGAAGAAAATAATACGAAAGACAGGCAAGGAAATAATCATCACCACCTATCATAAGACAAACTGGTATTACAGGTACATTTAAAGAGGTCACTTGAATTTCATACTACCCTCCTTGAACTCCCTACTCCTGACCTTGTTTTCATTTCTGAGAGCTTTGCTGGACCTTTGTCCAGTTTCTACTCATTTAAGGTCCCATTTTATTTCCAAATCATTGATAGATATACATAACTCAATACATTTTTTATACCACCACAAAATAAGACCAAAATATAATTTAAAATCATATCACAATATGCACACAGCATTGATATACCACATAAAGAAGACTTGCTTTAAAGAGACATTCAAAAACTAAAAAGTGATATCATGTTCTTACAAGAAAACCCAAATAGTAAATATTACACAGGCTCATATTTCTCAGGCTTATCATTCAGCCTCTCACTCAAAACACATAAGTGCCACCATCTTTGATCAGTAAAAAATAACCTAATTTTCACACTTCTCAGATCAGGATAGTCACATTCACATGCTGAATGAGAAGTTGGGATCAAATCCCATCTCACCCAATGATCGAGAAACATGTAACAGCTCCTATAATATTATGTGGACATCCTTAGAGAGATCAAACCCCACCCGATAATACAAATCCAAAGCAAGCAGCTCACAGCTGCAAAATTCTCAGGAAATGGATTATCAATTCAAAAAAGATCTACAATGTTAGCAAAATTACCAATAATTTGGCTTGGCCGCATAGTCTCAATACAAATTAACGCCTTATATGACTGCTTTATTTATTTCAAACTCTGCCTATACCTATTCATTTAAAAGACTTGAAAACACTGCAAATCAAAAGAGACCATTTAATATGGTCTGGAAAATGCCCTAGAATTTGCCAAAAGAACACTGTACACCCCTAAATTCCAAGGTGGATTGGGACTCCCCAATGTTCTTCTCAATTATAAAGCTACTCAGTTCATCCATGTATAGACCTGTTTTTTACATATACATCAAAAACATTGAGTGGATCTAGAAAATGACCTAGTTTTACCAAAATTACTATCGTTCTACAAATGGCTTCCTATGTCATCCTAATCTCAAATAGATATACACTGTAAAATAAAAATATACACTCTGTATGAGTGGGACTTCTATAAACAAAGATTTTTCTGTTGGCCATGGAATTCTTATGATGGTTGGAATCTCAAGATATAAAGCCCTTTATTTAGACAATGATATTATTTATTTTAATACCTTTTAATAATATTTTGATAAAATCAACACCCATGGGGTCAAAAATAAACTTGTTTCTCATGTTTTTTATAATTAAGTTTCAAAATATGTTTCTATCACTTATTTAAGATTAGGAATGAGAAACATAACCCTGTTTCTTAACATTTCTGAAAATAATGCATATGGAAAGATAATGCATATGGACCCCCATGATACCTAAAAATAACCCCTATTTGCAATGGATCCCTATGTAAATTTCACCTCTCCTCAAGGGGGTGCAAAAAGACCCCAGTAGCCCTAAAGTTAAAATAAAAAAACACTACACAAATAAATAATCTAAATTACATATTAATAAACAGAGAATTACATTAAATTAAAAAAAATACTTAAATAATTAAACTAATTACAGAATTAAATAAACAAAGATTCAAAAATAAAGAATAAATTAACCCTTTACGGAAAGAAAACGTCTAACTTATATATCCTTTTTGCCCTCTAACGATGACCCATGATACCCATGTTCTTCTGCTCTGGATAAACAGGCTATCAATCTTTTATATAACTGAGTTTATATCATGAGGAGATCTCTCCCCCAGTAAATTAGCAGCACCTTTCTAGCTTGAATATTATATTTTCAGCTTCTGATTTGGCTGAAATTTGTGTCAATCATATTTCAGCTAATCAGAATTGAGTATTTGATGTGCCCCTGTTTAATAAGGCGTGGGAATATTTTAAACCAATGAGCATGCACAGATTGGTGGACCTATTTTGTTCTGATTTTCATAAATTCTGCTGTCACAATCTACGAATTGATGGGCTTGAAAAGTTCCTAGATCAATCCTAATCAGTAGAATAGTGAGGTCTGTTGTATCCCTGCTAGCAGGATATGGACCAGTACCAGGAAAATTACCACTGGGAACCACAGGCAGGCAGAAGCTGTAGAATTTACCGGCTGTAACTATTTCCCCGGGATCAGCAACACTAATCCCAAGCAAGGATTTGCATTCCCCCAGAATTATACTCACACATAGATTATGTATATCCAAGCTAGAAACTGATTTATTGGTCACAATATATCAAGTTTATGCATAACATTATCCAATAATAACAAATCCCAAACTTCAGTAAACACTACTCTAGCCAATCCCCAAAGTCCATACCCAGGGTCCCATAGGAGACATGTCCATTAAATGATGTAATCCTCCCTGATCACCCCCTTTAGACCAGGAGCTTAACAGATTGATTAGTCTAAACTATTGTTTGTTCCAGGCCTTTCAGGGGGGTTTCAGTCTGAACAACAGGGAAGACACTATGTCGGACCCTTACTTTGGTCTATATTCGTGCCCAGCTTTCCAACACCGGGACCTAGTGCTCTTTTTCCCAAGAAACTCACATAACATGTTTTATTTAACCCCCCGGGGAAAATCTGACAGTTTAACACCAAATATGACCATGCACAACTCTTACACCAATTAATACAAATATGAACAGAATATGACATACTACTATAACTTTGAACATAATTACCTATGTCATGCCATTATGGCTGTAACAGTGCCAACTTCCATGTGGCCCTGACATCATCCTTTAGAAACGGGAAGAATTATGCAGTATTAAACATTGTCGGCCCGTGCCCATAACATTTTAACAGTTCCAAATGTCCAGTGGTCCCCCTGGGCTGCTTTGAGGATCTTGGTTGACATAAAACACAATAACAAAGCAAGAACTGAAATAATTAGATGTAGCCATATCACCACTTATGTTCTGCACCTTTAGGTAGCAAAATAGTCTTCTTTTAAAATTTGCCAATAAATTATTTAAATGAAAAGTTTTAAATCAGGTCTCTGTTTTTAAATGATCTAAGCTAAATAAAAGTATTAATGTGAAAAAGGGAAGAATTGAGATGTAAACACACAAGTTACAGTTCTAAGCTCTGTCTGATATCTCTGTATGACAAACTGGGAGAAGTGGAGTCAATAAAATTAAAATGTAATTTTGTGACAATCATAACCTTATTAACTAAGGGCCTCATTCAATTGCTACTTTTTAGAGATCCGTAATCGCAAGTCTAAGTTGCAGGTTACTCTGCTATTCAATTGTCTTCCGATTGTGGCCTCCGATCAAGTTACTTGCTCCGACCCGCGATCATTACCGACACTAATTAATCATACTGTGAGAACAAATATTAGGATGTGTCTCTAATCATTATGTTGTGTTTCAGAAAGTAAAGATATTCGTGTCTGACACTCTGTGACGTCATGGATCATTACACACCATGCTGATCCACTTTGTATTCATGGCAGTGATACTGGAGTGGGTTGCCAGTTCCTTCTCCAGTGAGACACAGCATACAGCTCTTGGTATTCCTAGGTGGTCTACCATCCAAATACTGACCAGGCCCAGGGTGGTGTGACTTATTAGTTCCCTAAGGGGAATAAAACCCAGGTCACAGCGGTGAAAGCGCTGAATCCTAACCACTGGATCACCAGGGAACCCTGTGTACAAAGGTACAATAAAGTAGAGTTGGTATAATACTGGCTTCAGAGGCCATTAACCCTTTCTGATGCAATATGGACAATTGAGTGATGAAAGATTTTGGGCCATAGGATATTAGGTCGGGGAGAGAAAGAGAATGATATAGATTATATATGTATATGAGACAATAATAGAATGAGACCAAAATAGACAGAGAAAGAGATGTTAGTCATATCAATGCCCCTAAAGACCCATTACATTAATTAGTCTCCCAGGTAGAATCTTGAGTAGCTTTATTACAGCTTCATATTAAAACTTTAGCAATAAAAATTGACTCACTAGCTGAATGGTATTTATTGGCTACTGTCACAAGTTGCCTTATCTTTTAGTGAGCTACATGGATTTGCATGGATTAAACATCATTTTAGGCAACCAAATCCTTCAATCATAAAAAAATACTCTTTCAGACTAATATTTTTTCAGACCTGAATAATAATAATAATGATTATTATTATTATTTATTATTTGTGTAGTGTCAACATATTTTGTAGCACTTGGGGAAAGAAAATCCAAGGGACATGCAGTAATACAATAGTATTTGGGGACCCAGCCCTTATAATCCGTTCCTACAAAGTGATTGACGGCCCTGAAGACTACAGATTAAACTAGGTTTATGAAACAAAAGGTGAATGTAAGCTAAACATGTAAATCCTATTGAACTAAATAATAAATATTTCTAAAAATCTTAAATATAAACTTAAACATGACAGCAAAGTCGTTGACTTGTAAAACAAGAAAAGTTCTTCTACAGGTAATTGTGGAAATAATGACAGATTCTACTGTTTTTGTAAACTTGACTGTTTTGTAGATACATTAAAATAAGCCTCCAAACATCGCTGGATCACCTTTGGTTGCAAGCACATGACGAACGCGGAACTTTGAAAAAAAATACGAAACCCGGGCCTTAGGAAAAAAAAATACGAGATAGGAAAAATACGAATTTCTAATGCACAGTTTGGACATTCATGACACTATCTCCTCAGGCCAGCAACAGTCCCACTGGACATTATATGCTGCAGGAAAATAACAAGAGATTGTTACCTATTCAGCCTACTGATTGTTACATATATTAATTAGAAAAGGTAAAATATAATAATTTATTATTCGAATAATTAATTAATTAGTATTTAATAAAATATAGAGACTAGCCAAAGGACACGCGAGGAGAGGCTCGCAATGAGTGCCGAAGGAGCTCATTGTGAGCCACGCGATAAGCACCGAAGGCCCTTACAGTATAAAAAGCTTAACATTATGTGCCAAACAGCATTGCCATGGCTTCAAATTTTATTGACCGTCAATTTTTGACTGGCAAGTCGCTAGTTGTAATATAATGTCTTCTCCTTTGCTTCCCTATTCTCTCCCCCTCCACACCCTTTCCCTCCTTTGCTCCAAGAATTTACACATCATCATATGGCTTTTACATCATCTTTCTTTCTTCAGTCTCTCTTTAGTGTTAAAGTTTGAGAGCCTTTGAATCTTATATTGTGCATTGGATAAAAGCACACTATACTTTAGCTCAAAACCTCCAATTCATTGCCATGTTGTTTTAGTCGGAAATATTTATTTAAATTCATTTTAGGCATTTGAAATTATGATTGATAAATGTCAGATGGTACTGCTATAATTATATAATTGGCACAGGATGTTCATGTTTTTTTTCTGAATTACCATAAATATCCCTCCCCTATGTTGTATAATTTATAGTTCCCCCCTCTGGGGAGCTCAGTGAGGCTTGTATCCATGTCATGACATCACAAGCATAGTCACCTGACCAGTTGCAAAACTGTTCTCACTTAACTGCCAACTAAAGCAAGAAGAGCTTGATGAAGAACGTTTGGCCACCACGGGCTACTTTAATTGATCACATAATTCTTCATATCAAATGGAACAATGTATGTTAAGAGATAAGGGAGAGTAGAGGAATTGGAGTATTTTGTGGTTTTTAAACTACTTAGAGTGATGAAAAATAGATAACTGGCCAACTTATTTTAAAAGATTACCAACAAGATGGAGGTGTACCGACTGAAGGAGTGATGCATTTCATTTAAAAATGGTAAATAATTTTAAATATTAACATAAAATGTAGACAGTTTTGGTGTTCTGTTCATTGATGTAGAATATTCAAGTCATAACTGGATCACTATAAACATGTATTGCTGTTATTACATTATGTACTTTACCTGAGTGAGTACAATAATTGTTCTGAGAAGTTCATTCATATGATTGTAATAAATACCTTGCTAGAACTATGTATCTTACAAATAAAACATTGGTATAACTATAACAAATACTTTTACTAACGACAGCATTATGATGTTTTCATTTGCCCCTAGCCACCTTTGACATGTCATTGCTGCCACCTGACACTGAGCTATATTGCCAAATCTGGTAATTGACTTTCATCTTAAATCTCTGAAGTTTAACTATAAAAGTCTGATATCATTTGTATTATCTGAAAAGACCCTCCCTCTCTATAAATTTATGTGCCATATTTCCAAACTGATCCATGCAGCCAATTTACAAATAGATTATGCAAAAAAAATTGCATCTAGTGAACATTTTAATTTACTTAGCTGTTTGCATTTTAAGTCTGTTGACATTCAATTATTTTTAAATTAATTTCATATCCCTCCCAACAACAAACATAAATAAGCATAAGTATATGGATGTTTTGGGGTACACAGAATGTCAGACGGTGTCACTTATGTTTACAGAAATAAATATCACTGGATATAGGCGCCAATCTTCCCTGAAAATGTGCAGCCCTAGGCCTGGGCCTTGTTTCCCTAGGCGGAAATGTGTCACATAATACCGGCAAAGTTGCCTGATAAATAACATTATAAAGCGAAATAAACCAACACATAGACCATTTTTATCAAAGTGTTATTTATTTCAGTTCCAATCATTCATGAAAATATAAAAAAGAGGAGAAAAAGTCTGAAATCATTTACATACACAATAGAAAAGGCACAAGTTTATCCCAAAAATACATAAACAAGAAACAATTAACTACCAATATTAATTCCCTCACATGTTCATATGAATTTATAGTTTTATATTAATGTTTTACATCTTCCATGCAGTATTACTAATTAATAAGTAGTGTGATTATAAGACTCCATAAAATCTTCGTCTCTTGCAGACCTTCTTTTAGTTCTTGACTGTAGATAAATAAAACACAACATGTATTAGATAGTATTCTCGAGCCACATATTTGGTGTCATTTATATGTTGATTTTGTTGTTGTGTAAAATGTATTTGTGTAATGTTATGGCTGATAAGTGATGCTGCATTGGCTTTTGCTTGTGTTTTAAAAATGTCATGTGGCTTTAAAATCGGATAAACCACAAAATATAAAACCTGAAATAACTCCTCCTTAATTATTGCTCCCAACATTTAATGTGGCCAAAAATAGACACCTATACTCTTGAAAAATTATGCACTATTAAGCAGTGTTACTACCACTGAGTATGAAGTATGACCTAAGTTTCAGAGATACACACAGTTATTTGTGCACAATGCTCCATATGGACATATAATACATAAAATTGACACCCAGGCTTCTATTGTACTCCACAACACTGACAGAATAACATGTGAGGAACCAGAGAAAATGGGACATGGTCGGGACTGGAACAAGCATTTTGTCTTGAAATGTGAGACTTTTCTTAAAAAGATAAAAATTTGGGAGGCGAATAGAGTCAGGGGATTCCACTGAAAGAAGACCTGTCCGTCCAAAAGAGGGAGAGTATGGAGATATGTTCTTATTGAAACTTTAGATAATGCTATGAGTTAAAATGTGATTGGTTTGCCCAATGTCCGCCATGTTTTGTGATTTGGATTCTATATTTACAGAGTTGGGCAATATTCTAAGAAATACAGCTTAATGCCAATGGATACAGAATCCCAGAGATGCATCACAGTTGTCTCTGCTTCATAAAAGGCCACACCTTAAAATCCAATATTATGTTGTCCTTAGTCTTCAACTTACCAAAATCATATATGGCCAGGAATGTTGCAAACGGAACCGACTGATCTTTATGAAACTGAACAATTAGAGAATTCCCAGATGAGACGATTCTGGGGACAATGTCAGAACCACAGTATTTTCCTATTTGGGGGGATGTGGTCAGTGGGCCATTGAAAATTTGTAGGTAAGCAGTGGAGCAAGTGCTCCCTGGCCCCATGTAAAATTGATTCATATCCAGTGAAACCTTGAAATGAGAATAAACAGATTAAATAACATTATCATACCCTCAGTGAATTTGTGTATAAAGTCAGACAAGAGATCTGAAGATGTGTCTCAGCAAATAATTATTGCAAGAATCATCGTAGTCTATACATTTATATCATGCATTTGAAGGTTCATCTTTTGAACATTACAAAAAGGTATTTTTTCCTGAAAAATAAGTGTTCTATAGTGCTGGAAAATGACATTAAAATAACACACAACATGTCAGTGTTTGCATTCCAGTACAATTAAAAGTAAAAAACAATAAGATAACACAATTAACATATTCTCCATTAGTCTTTAAAGGTATATCAATACACATTATTTTCAACCTTTTTCTGTGATATAATTTAATTTTATTGCATTTTTTCCCTAAAATGATTACTAAACCATAGGGGTGAGCTTGGATGCAGGTAAGATAATTTTTTAGATTTATTGAAAGGCTGTCACACTTACCAATAGATTAAATGGAAGTCCCAGTAGTACCAGTCAACAAATAAAGTTTAAAGATACAATATGGAAGCCCACACAAACAAGAAGAGCCTGCTAAAATTAACATATTCTTTAATATGCTTTTTTGCTCATAGTTTACAAAATGAAGTACAACTAAACAGTGATTTAAATGTAATATTGGTAAGATAAAGTTTCATTTATTCTGCCTGAAAGATGTGATAGAGACCCTTTGACAAGTTCTGTGCCCACCTTAGATCCTGTTGGAGCTGTGATTATCCAGGTGCAGTCCATGGAAGAGGCGGAGTCCATAGGATAGAAATACCCAGGGGAGGTAGTAAAACGGGCACCACATTGCACTGAAAAAGTAAAACAGCTAAATCGTAATCTTCCAAATCCATTAAAGGGCACAACAATAAAGAACATTTAAGGGCAAGACATAATTAGAAACATAGGTTTTAATGTCAGTCAACATCCCCCCAACCCATGTCAGTCTGTACCTGAAACAATCCATGCTATAATAATCCTTAGACTAGCCTCATTTAAATCCAAAACAACTGAGAATAAATTAACTGCATTTACTAGTATTGCAATTGCGGTTTTCACCTTTCAACATCAAACTAACATCTCTTGCTGAAATATTAAATTTTTAAAGAAATCTTCTCATTTCACTAAACTTTAGTAAATGCCTTACCAATAAGGAGGGCTCTATTCCTTCTATCCTTCAAGCTATATATCGTAAGGAAGTGAAGCTATTAATCACAAATCAATTTATTACATTTTGGAGTAATTTTGTATCCAGCTTTTGAACTATTGCAAATTTCCTTATTAAAAATCAAATTTAATCTATAGATATTTTGGGGATATGCTTTGTAACTCTGCACAGTTATTTAACTATTTTTGATCTATACCTAAATACAGCCAGGACTATATCAAAATGTAAACTCTCAGATTTTAGAGTCATATGCAAATGGACAGACCTCAGCTTGACATCAGCCAACCAACTAACCATCCATCCAATATAAATGGCATTAAATAAAGCAGGTCCTGCAACTCTTCCCAGATGCAGGGCCATCGCTACCATGTGGGCGAAGTGGGCAGCCACCAAGAGCACAAATTTACAAGGGCCACCATCAAGGGCATAAAATCTTGCAAGGAACTTGAGCCTCAGTTTAAGACTGATCGTCCGTAATGTAGCAAACATACATGTCATGTTGGACTCTCTGTGATGTCTACTGGGGAAGATATAGAGGCTAAACTTGATACCAAAGAATTAGTTTGTGAGTCTGCAAATTGCTTGAAAGAAAACATGTTAGCAAAATGATAATACTCATATTCTAACTTTACTTTACAACTAACATTCACTTTAGTTTCCTTGTGTTACTAATATATATATACTAGCGAATTGCCTGTCAAAAAATGACGGCAATTAAATTGTAAGGTAGCTAATGCCGTTTGGTGTGTAATAATGAAATAAATAATACATTAATAAATGAATATACTTTACGTATTTTGAAGCATTGTGTTGAAGAGCTGGCAATGTGTTTTGATGTTGCTGCAGCATTAGTGGTGTGGAGCTGCTGTGTAAGCGTGATGAATGTGTGCAGTGTAATAGTGTGCGTGCGCAAGACGAAACCGATAGCGTACTTGTGTACTTCCGCTTTTTTTGTCAAATGGCGGGTAATGTGTGGTATGCGTCTTAGCGGAATATCCGTAGGTCTTTTGTGGTGTTTTGTGAGTTTCTTGTGGTGTTTTGCGTGATTAGAGTGCTGTAGCCTCGTTTTCGTTTTGTTCGGTGGCCATTTTTTCTCTCGCTCAGAGAATTTTTTAGTGTCTAAACTCTTTTATTTTGAGTTAAATGAAGGTGTAAGTTGCTTTTTTGAGGTCCTGGATGCTCCCTCTTGTTTGTAGGTAAGCTTTTTATGTATGTGTTGTGTGGATTTATTGTGTTTTGAATTTTGTAATGTTCGCGAGTTGCGTCCGAGTGTTTGCGAGGTCGTAATGTGTGTGAACGTGTCTTGTATGTTGTTTGCGTTGCGAGGTAAAGTTTGCCAGGGTCGTAGTTGGTGTGTTGTGTTGTTTGCGTTGCGGCATAAAGTTTGCGAGGGTCACAGTTGCTGGCAAAGAGCGCCTTTGGCGCTCCATGCCAGCAACTGAGGCCATCGCTTCCCAAGGGCCGCGGCTCGTATGCTCACAATTATATATGTGATAGTATTATAGTACTGCTATGTACTGCATGGACTTATAATTATAATGTCTATGTTATTTGATTTGTAATAAAACTTGACCTTAACTTTAATTGCACTGTTCTCATAACTTGGGTGCAATATCTAAGACCTCACCCAGGGTGCCTATTCGGCTTGGGCCTGCCCTGTCTAGAAGCAATCTGCTAATATAATTATTACTAATTCTACTTATTAGGTTTGTTGGCCATTTACTAGCTCATTGTATTAAGCAAAATTATAGGAAAATTATGTAATTGTCTGGAAGTATTCCTGGCAAAAATTACTTGTTAAAAATGTAAATTAGTAGAATTCAGCTACACTATAACTTTGGATGTACCTTTTCTGGATAGTTAGAATGATAAGGGCAGTGAGTGTAGTGGTTATTAACTGTTTTCAAAGTCTACATGGCTGTATGTCTATTATTAACACAGAATAGAATAGCAGTCAGTTACTCTCATCATTACCTGTGCTGTAGGAAGCCTTGAATCCAGTTGCCACAGTGTCTTTATCACTGACAAACTCCAGTAGCATCATGTTTGTAGAGGACAGAAGAGAGAGGAGCGGTCCTGTGCCACAGGCTCTGTCTAGAAGTACCGGGGATGACCTGGTGGCTCCATCGTAGACTTTAACATAATCTGAGACACAGCCAGGAGAGGACTGGACATCAAATGCATTGAACTGCATAAAAACCTGAAACGGTAAATGCAACTGAATTAGAACTCGTAGAAAGGAGAATCCCATGAGTAATTTTATCATGTTGGGTAAGGATTCAGTGGGTTGCATTATTTCCTCTTCTTTATCTGAAATATTTCATTATTTTATTGGGAATGTAACCTGAATATGTTATGAGTAGAAGAGAATGGTCATGTAGAAATGCTAGAATTTAAATGCAACTAGGAACAACAAATCGTCTTGAGAACATGCATACGGCCTAAAACATTTATGCTATGTAACATATATACTGATAAAGAAACAGAAATAGTAGTCCAATACCAGCAAGCCTGCTCACAGACAGATGATTTATCCCCTAGGGACCCCTCATGGCAACGTTGGCTTATAGCCCTTGTCAGTAAGAGCTAACGTAGGTAATCAAAAACAATACATACATGTCTTATGATAGTTTGAGAAATGATTTTATTGTCTCATTATGAAACTATTAACTGCTGCCATTTTTTCATGAAAGACCTTATCACAGAAATACTTGTTTATCATGCAAAATGTGAAATAAAATAACCAATGAGAATATTTTAGTGTTGCAAAATAACATATGGCACAATCTACATCAATGGGAAGTCTTGTTGGCAGCACCCAATATATAAAACCAAGGAGCAGTGAAATGCAAAGTTGCATTATGTGCTCCTGGAAAATCTTCCACCTGAGCAACAAATTATTTAGCACCTTAGCATTATATTAAATCTGTAACTGATTACCATAGTCAATGTTCTTTTTTTGTACCGTTAGTATAATTACCTGATTAGATGGGGCCCTGATAAGCCACACACAGCTGGTATTAGCGGGGTAATTACTTGGGTAGTTGGCAGACATTAGTGTCCCTTTTGAATCTGGAAGGAGGGTACTGCAGGCTCCTGGAAGAGTCACACAAATTGCAGATATTTTAGACAATGTTTTATCAAATAAAATAACTAATTCTGACATAGAGATAATATTATATTGAATAATTAGACTGTAACTTGTTTATTGTAGATCAAAGTCTTACCACAGTTGTACAACTTGTTTATTTTGGCAATGTCCAAGTTGCTCAGTCCATATCTCTGTCCAATAGGCACAGATGGGTCTGGTTTAGGAACAATGGTGGGCAGTCCAGCTGCTTTAGAAAAATCATACCTACAAAAGTAAGATTATCATCATTTATCATGTCATAATCCTATATTTATTAATCATTACCATATGTTGTAGGACTCTGGAAATTAGGATATGATCATTTTCTAATACATGACATTGATATTAGTTATTTTAGTCTATTAGTTTCTCTCAAGTCCATCATCAGCAAATTATTTCTGGGCATTAATCGATCTCTTCTCAGTTAAACAAATGTGATTTATAAAGCCAATGATAAAGCTATCTCTCATAAATATATATATTTTAAATAATCTTTTCCACCTGAGGTGCAGGATTTTTCTCCACCTATCTCAGTTTACAGAAAGACTTTGGAATCTATCCTTATTTCCATACATTTACATTCAACTGTAGAAGAACTTTTCTTGCCTTACAAGTCATCTGCACAGTCACCATTTTACTTTTTAGATTTCAGACTTCTACATATATATTCAGTCGCAGTTAAATATGGTTGACATGTTTTATCTGACACTGGTTTTATCTAATATAGTGTCTCACATGTTATCATATATAATATTTATGCATAGTTCAGTGTCATATAAATGTATATTTCTCACCTGCCATAGTGCATCACAGACGAGTAATCATACTCCAAGCCCAGATTGTTAGTGACCGATTTGCCAAAGTTTGTAATAGTGCCTGAGAGGAAAAAGCAGTGGATATAAAGAGCTGGTATATTTTCATGTACAAATCTATCTTGACATGAGTTGCTCTCACCAAAGTTACAAAGACCGACTGCCCCTGAATCCTCAGCACTGGCCATGTTGTGTACGTATTTGGAAAAATACTAGTAAAGACTCTTCAATATATTTATCACATGGGGTTGAAGGTGGAGATAAGCCAGGATTAGTGTGTCAAAAAGTGTTGTTATGCAGAGATAAAATATAACGTATCTTGTTTATGGACTCTATTTATAAAGCATGGCTAAAGTGTAACTCTGTATATTTAACTCCATGTTTTTCACCCCATGTATCCTTCCTATATTAATTATATCTCACTAGGGGGTCAGTCCTATAAGTGTCTCTAAAGTACCTGTAAATAAAACAAATGTTATGTGTAATTTGTGATGTCTTCATATCAGTAACATTAACATATTTGATTTATAGCTTCTAACTGAGTGCTCTATGGGTAGTTTTTGATGAAGGAATGGAAATGGCCGACCAGCTGGCAGCTTCACATCCCTACTGAAAGACTTTAGAGGCTTTTGTAAATCTCCAAACAGCTGTATAATACTCTAGCCCAGTGCTTCTCAACATGTTTGGTCTGATAACCAGCTAGTTACCTTCTGATGCTCATGAGGACTGACTTTGCGACCCAGAGCAGGGTGATACTACATGTGACATACACAATTGTCATCCACTTTTGTACTGATTTGAATATGGTAAATATTAACCGCAGATACATTAATCAATGATCTGTCCAAATCTGTGACTAATTATAGTGGTAAGATTCAAGTGTTCGTCTCTCCTCTTCCCTCTATGATGATAAAAGCCAGCAGATGAGGTCTATGGGACAGAAATCAGTGATAGTACCAGCTGTTGAAAACCACTGCTCTAAGCTACTTTAAATCACACTACGTAAAATAAAACAAATCCTTGTCAAATTACATTTTTCTTCCTCTTTTATGTCTTATTTTTTAGAGTTATGTAAATGCTGATGTTTAATACAGAAAATATCACTTTGTTGCAAAGTGCTTACTCCCTGCAATTAATCAACTCACAAGTTGACCAGTTAATGTCTACGTACAATTCTTAGTTGATAAACCACTGTATTTACATAACTTTGGTGACCTACTTGATGTTGTTATACCAACAAAAAAACCTTCATGATGTTATAAATGGAGTGTAGACAGATACTATATGTTGCATTGGTCTCTTACTTGGTATGACGTTGTCAGTCAGAATATTTACATAGTTGTCCCGGTCGCTCCGGCTCTGCTCGTGGTAGAATCCTAGGACATGATTCAGCTCATGTTGGACTATTCCCTTTTGCATACAACTGCTTGAATTTAGTGACACATCCTGGCGCCCCCCAATCTTCCCAACTGAGGACCAACATCTGGAAGAACGAGGTTGAGTGAGACTCAGGGTTTGTTCTTTAGATTGGGTTAGTACTAATTATTCCATTGGCATGGATCTCCAATGATGTCAGAGAATACTTTCATATTACATTTCAACGGAAAAAGATTACTATGAGGTGAGGAATTATGTGTCTTTTCAAATAATTGTTTATCCAAAAAATGCAAAATGTTGTGTGTAATATTTTCCTGCTCATATAAGATTGAGCATAATTTGGCTTCCATTTATTTCAAAATAATCCAATTAGTTCCAGGTAATACATTTGCATTAGAAATCATTATAGTAACCTTGTAAATTTATAAGTTTTAACAAACAGACACATTTTTGCATTTTAAGAAAAAATACATTTAAAGGATTTTTTTTTATAATATGATTAGTGAACCTGGAAGGATCTTGCATGCAAGATCTCCATTCAGTTATTTTAAAAGGGGACCAAATATATCAAAAAACAAGAGAGAAATGTTAATTGGTCCAAGAAAAAGAGGTAATGATTCAAAGTTGGAATGTTTTTTATTTTTTGATTTCTGTTTTCACTTTGTATCATATGGAGAGATGGTGCAGCTAAAGGCATCTGCATTAAAACTGTAGGATCTGTGTTTTCATCCTATTCCTTCCATATTTTATTTACTTTAAACATTTTTTCAAAGCATTAACGATACATTAATTTATGTAATACCAATCCTGTATAGTGTTTATATGTTTCATGTTTTAACTTGTAACCAACATAGAAATTAATATTTAAATAGAAAATAAGGATTGAAATCCACAACATAACATCTCATAATGAGTTAAGTATTCCACTAGGATATTCCTTTCCAGATGAACAAGAACAATGTATAAAAGATAGAGCAAACATTGGAAATGTAACACTTCTTTACTCATCCTTTACAGCTGGTTCATGTTAGTGCCACTGGCTGGTGTAGCTCACAGACTGATGCAAAGGAGTTTCAAAGCAGCTAAAACAAATACAAATCCTAGAGCTTGGTAACATACCCAGAGCCTGATATAATGTTCAGGTAGTCCGGTTCCACAGTGCGAGGAATAAAGCGCACACAGGTCAGAGTTGCAAAATCCTGCATGGCGCCCTTGATAACAGAGACAGAATAAGCATCTGAGGAGACACCAGAGAGGGGTTTTAGAAGAATGTTATGTCTTTCTAGAAATATGTATGAGGACTGAAATGGGAAGGAGACAACAGACAGGGGGCGTTGAGTCATTCTACACATAAGGAACATGGCGGAACAGTAAGAAGGGGCAAGACTTGCAAGAGAAAAAAATTGGTATATTTTGATAACAGAAGGCAGCTATTTCCTCTTGAGTAATAAACCTTCACTCCATAATATCTGGAACAGATGCTTGGACATAAAGAATTTCTCATTGTTTAAACTATTATACTAGATTACACTATCATGAAGATCTATCAGATTAGTTTGTACAGTTTTATTCTCTTTTGTTCTTATGGAAGAACAAAATATTAAGTATTAATATCTATTAACCTGAACAATGTGAGTACTGTAAGAATACTCACCAATGTTGGTGGCGATGGTGTACGGCACATTGACTATCGCACTGCTGTTCTTGTTCCATCTACAAGAGTCTCCATTATCGTTACATATCATGGCACTGCGGCCAATGTTTTTAGCTATGTCCCCCTCTTGCAACATCTTTGTGCTCCCTGTATACAAGCACAAATAATTTATTAATTCTATTCATACCCATACCAGCATCTAAATAATTAACAACCAATGTTAAAACAAAAGGGTAATCAGTAAATGATGTTGCCCATTGAACTGTGTGTTATAACTCTGTTCCATATATTTTAATGCGACTAAGTGCAAAATAAAAGAACTGTCCTCTGCTCTAGTCTTGTAGGACAATAGATTGGCTGAAGAAGATCTACCTTGATCTTCCATGCCTCAAACATAGCAAAAAACTACAAGTGATGAATAACTTACTAAACACTAAAATCAACTAAGTACCCATGAGCACCAATTTATTTTCCATACTGCTATGTTTGACACTTGCTCCTCTGGGAAACAATATTTCAAATATTTTAAATGTCTGTTGGTTACATCTTTTGGCAGATCAAGGCAGACATTTTACACTGGAGTTGTTTTGTTGTTCAACTAATCCTTATCACCTACTGTCATCTTGTTGTTCCCTTTCTGAATGTTTTCCATGAGCTGTGGCTCTCTGATGCCTGACCCTCAGCACACATTATATCTACACAATTACATTAGAATAAAATCCAAGACATTGAAGTTTTAGAATTGGTGACCGTGTTAAATGCCTTAATATAATCCAGACAAGCCATAACTGCTTCCACATTCTGCTCTATCACACCTATTCACCTCTAATTTAGTGGATGTTTCAGTTAACCCATGCTTTACCTTTGTTGCTTTCTATGATGCTACTGAAAATGTCCTTTGGAGGTTGAGTCACATTTACTATAGGAAAAGGAGAAAGAGAAGATATAATATTGTATAATTGTTATTACAACCATTTAAAGGTACAACCTTCTAGCAACCTTCCCTTTTTCTCTGTATGTATTCCAGTGATGGTGGCTCTTTGATGCCGGTCCCTCAGAACTTATTATATCTGCACAATTACATTTGAGTCCAATCCTATCCAAGACAGTGCACTCCCAGAATAAGTTTATTATGTGTGACAGTGTCAAATACCTTAAAAAAGTCCAGACCAATCATATCTGCTTCTTCATACCGCTCTATTACTCTGACTGATGAGTCACATCCATGTAATATATTGTTTGTTTGTTTGTTTGTTGTATACAATAAATGTTTTACCTTTGTTGGTTTCCATGTATCTACTGAAAACGTCCATTGCAAGTTGAGTCACATTTACTATAGGAAAAAGAGAAAGAGGAGAGATAATCATCTGTTTACATTATATATTATGTGCCACTTTTTGGGAGCAGCCTGATAATATTGTCCTGTTTTAGTTTAACTTGTTAGTGTTATTAAATTCTTAATTTAAAAGTCTGATTTTGACTGTTAACTAATTTAATTTAGTTGTTACTATGGTCAATTTTCTATATTATATTTTAAGTACCTAAACTATATATATATATATATATATATATATATATATATATATATATATATATATATATAAAACAATGGATCATACAATCTATAAGGCTTAGCAGCAGCTTAAATTGATTTACTTCTCCTTAAAACACCACTATAGTATTAAAGGATCACAGTGGTCATATTTTTAAAATGTACTTTTTTGAAGAACTGCACTTGAAAACATGAAGCTTGTGTTTAGAAAAATACAGATTCTAACATAATATTTTTATATATATTTATACTGCTATGGAATCTACCATTTTGTCTTTAGCAGATCAACTTCCTGTGGTGGGAGGAGACTTTGAATACACAGGAAGTTTATAACTGTACTTTGAAGAAGTGGCCAGAACTAAAACTGGTGGTCTTAGCAGGACTATAGGGAAACTGATTTGTTTGCAGGGACACCAATATCAGGCAAGCACAGCACAGTGTCGTATTTATCTTATGTACTCAGTGTGTTCCCTGTACTTTGGGCTGTGGAATAAGTTGACACTATAATTAAAAGATAATATTAATACAGTGTGTATAAATACCATACCTGTGTTTGCCAGGTTTGCATTGGAAATCTGAAAGAAATAATAAAACCATAAATGTTCACATGAAACATTTTGAATAATATTGCTCTTTATACATTTCCATAATACAAGAAATAACTGTTTATTTACAAAAGATGTTACATACAGTAATGATATCATTCACCCACTTGGTTGGTTTCAGGTACTGATCCAGACTAATGAAACTACAGCTTGTATTCTTAGTGGGTCCTTGTAACTAGACTAAGGTGTCACCATCAAAGCCTGCTTATCCCATAATATTAGTGAGTATGTATATTTGTAACAAGCATAGTATATGTTTTTAATGTAATTAACACCTATGAAGAAGCTTTAAGATATACAAGTTCCATAATTATCTTACCTGGCTTGGAGCTCCAAGAGTACATTGTATCAGGGAGGCCAGGAGAATGAGGGAGACTCTGATGTCCATCCTGCAGATACTCAGTACTTGTGTACAATTGCTTCACCCTGTGTCTTCTTTTGTATTCTGACCCCAGCCAGACATGAGCCTTATATTCATAAATTTGGTAATGTCTCAGCCAAAAAGACACAAGGATGCAAAGAGACAAAGGGAATGTTGAGAGATGCTTCAAGGGTCCCAAGACCGGAGGCACCTGATGACATTATGATATTATTAGGTGGCTACAGTTATGGATGGTTTGAACATTAGAGCTCTAATTATGACAGGTCTTCACTCATTTCTGAAATCCAGAACAAACTAAATTATCCACATGTGACAACCGGGTAGCACATTCCAGAAAAACAATGGTACCTGACCTTCATACCAAAGGGAAGGACGTCTCATATATAAACACCAGATATGAGAACAATAATATACATTTATGGCATTATTAGAAATAGATTTTGAGTCTAGTTTCCTTTGAGTCTTCAATAAAGACTTTCTGAGCACTGGTTTAATTTGCTGAATGTGAATCATTAAGCTTGTATTCCTAAGAAAATAAATGAAAACTGTTGTTGTTGTTATTGATAAGCCCACATAATGTAACTGTTTTACACAAAAATATTTTATTTAAAATGATTAAAATGACAGAATCAAAATAATATTGTAATAATAAGTAATGTTTGTGTAGAACATTAAACTGCTCTTTGATTGGTGTTTTATGGCCACTGCATAAAATATGTAAACATTTAAAAACATTTTTTTGATTAAACTGTTTTTTATTTTGTCAAAATGATATTAAGTGGATAAGCTTTAGTAAAACTAAAAAAAAAAAAAGCATTTTTCTTTTTTTAGACATTCAAATGTGAACACAGATGTACTATTTATTTACTATATATATATATATATATATATATATATATATATATAAATATATATATATACAGTATTTCACAAAAGTGAGTACACCCCTCACATTTTTTTAATTATTTAATTATATTCTTTCATGTGACAACACTGAAGAAAAGAGTCTGCTACAATGTAAAGTAGTAAGTGTACGACCTGTATAACAGAGTACATTTACTGTCCCCTCAAAATAACTCAACACACAGCCATTAATGTCTAAACCGTTTGCCGCCACACACGCTTGACACCACCTGAACCAAATACGTTTTTCTTGGTATCATCAGACCACAGGACATGGTTCCAGTAATCCATGTCCTTAGTTTGCTGTCTTCAGCAAACTGTTTGCAGGCTTTCTTGTGCATCATCTTTAGAAGAGGCTTCCTTCTGGGATGACAGCCATGCAGACCAATTTGATGCAGTGTGCGGCGTATGGTCTGAGCACTGACATGCGGACCGCCCACCCCTTCAACCTCTGCAGCAATGCTGGCAGCCTCATACATGTATTTCCCAAAGACAACCTCTCGATATGATGCTGAGCACATGCACTCTACTTCTTTGGTCGACCATGACGAGGCCTGTTCTGAGTGGGACCTGTCCTGTGACACCGCTGTATGGTCTTGCCCACCGTGCTGCAGCTAAGTTTCAGGGTCTTGGCAATCTTCTTATAGCCTAGGCCATCTTTATGTAGAGCAACAATGCTTTTTTTCAGATCCTCAGAGAGTTCTTTGCCATGAGGTGCCATGTTGAACTTCCAGTGATCAGTATGAGAGAGTGTGAGAGCGATAACACCACATTGAACACACCTGCTCCCCATTCACACCTTTGACCTTGTAACACTAACAAGTCACATGACACAGGGGAGGAAAAATAGCTAATTGGGCCCAATTTGGACATTTCCACTTAGGGGTGTACTCACTTTTGTTGCCAATGGTTTAGATATTAATGGCTGTGTGTTGAGTTATTTTGAGGGGACAGCACATTACACTGTTATACAGGCAGTACACTTACTACTTTACATTGTAGCAGAGGATTATTTCTTCAGTGTTGTCACATGAAAAGATATAATAAAATATTTACAAAAATGTGAGGGGTGTAATCACTTTTGTGAGATACTGTATATATAATCGCACTAAGTGCAGTTTCTAAGAATACCAAAAAAATGGAGAATTTATATAATAAAAATGTACTTTTATTAATGCTACATTAAAAAGGCATATGTACTTACACCAAATATGGGATTATTCAAAATGTATTTAAATCCAAAGCTCTGTCAGCAGCTGTGCCCCATATATAGGGTTACCTCCTATTTGGGAAGGTTAGGACAAAACTCAGGGTCCAATTCTAACTAAGGCCCTACCATAAATAATATGAGAGATAATACATACCAGGATATCACAGAATCCAATCAGAATAATACTATAGTAGGGCACTTTTTATCAATTCCAGGTATACAATATAACCACAAATGTAGTAAAAGAGGTATATGGAGTGCTGTTTGTGACAAATGTTAAGGGTCACAGTTCAGGCTTTTTACTTTCTTTAGAGAGTATGAGTACTTGAGTATATGGGCCACAGCTGATGACAGAATTTTGGTTTTAATTAATTTTAAAGAATCCAATATTTGGCATAAATACCTATGCCTTTTTAATCTTGAAAAAGTAAAGTTGTATTCTATAAATTCTCCCATTTTGTTCGGTGTTCTTGGAAATTGAGTTTAATTGGTGTCAACACCAGGCGAGATAATTTTTTATTCTCCTTTTCTAATCTCACTAAGAATCTGAATACATACAGTATTCGTCTATACTTGCAACAACTTATCCTGAAGAACTAACAATATAAACACAAATGACACAATCCAAAAGTAAAGTCCAATTAATTTATTCTCTTCTTTTCCATTTTGTTTTCAAACTTCCTAAGAATAAAACAAAAAGGTAAGTTCCATGTAGTGTAGATGGTTGTCAGTGGCGTCACCAAAATAAAACATATATATCTTATTCAAAATAGTAAAGCATTAACCTAGTTTTAGTCAACCATTTTATTGGTGGATGTTATTGGTATATTTATCAGCATCACCTTTTAGATCCCACATACTTCTGTAATTAGAATTGGTTTTCATTTAGTTCTGCAATCCAGAACAAATTACAATTATCCATACATGACATATAAGTATTTATTAGAGAACAGCATTGTAACCAACTCTTTACACTAGGGAGAGGGATAAATCAGATATAAATATAACACATTACAGAAAAATACATTATAAGAAAATTATTTTGTATTCTAGTTTTCATAGACCTTAGTAAAGATATTTTGAGCACATTTAAATTAAAATGGTATTTGTAATTGAGGAATTTCTATAATTCACAGAATGATAAACCCACATTTTGTAACTTATAACTGTTACTTACACAAAGCACATTGGCTCCTATTTAGTTGTCCAAATCACAATTACATGAGCCCATAATGGAGCCCGTAAATGTTACTGATTTTTAATTGGCTACTTTTAGCTACTTGCATTCCAATTGCAAGTTACAGGCTTAAAAGCACTGCGGTTGTCACAAACGTAACTCCATCCCTTCTCCTCTTTTGATATTTCAAGCCTGTAAATGTTACCAGCACTAAAGACACAAAATGCATATTTAATTAAAAAAAAAATCAACAAGCCCACAATTGCCTTCAAACCCGTACATTTTGGGATTGCGAGTCCGATTGCAGATTGGACTTCTAAACACCATTAATTGTAGTCTAAACTCCATGTTTTACTGATGTCATGATGACGGTCTCATTTACTATTGGCTCTGTCTAAATTGTAACATACGGGCTTGCTTAATTGATCATGATCATGCCTTGAAATGCTACATACGGGTTCATGGTTTGCGTGTTGGGGTTGTGAGCATGTAATTATGAGCTCAAGTCAATAAAATACATCTACAGTGAGGAAAAAAAGTATTTGATCCCCTGCTGATTTTGAACGTTTGTCCACTGACAAAGAAATGGCCAGTCTATAATTTTTATGGTAGGTGTATTTTAACAGTGAGAGACAGAATAATAATAAAAAAAAAAAAATGCATGTCAAAAAAGTTATAAATCGATTTGCAGGTCAATGAGTGAAATAAGTATTTGATCCCCTATCAATCAACAAGATTTCTGGCTCCCAGGTGTCTTTTATACAGGTAACGAACTGAGATTGGGAGCACTCAAAGGGAGTGCTCTTAATCTCAGCTCATTACCTGTATAAAAGACACCTGTCCACAGAAGCAATCAATCGGATTCGAACTCTCCACCATGGCCAAGACCAAAGAGCTGTCCAAGGATGTCAGGGACAAGATTATAGACCTACACAAGGCTGGAATGGGCTACAAGACCATCGCCAAGCAGCTTGGTAAGACGGCAACAACATTTGGTGTAAATTTGGTGTGTGTATTCGCAAATGGAAGAAACACAAAATAACTGTCAGTCTCCCTCTGTCTGGTGCTCCATGCAAGATCTCACCTCGTGGAGTTTCGGTGATCATGAGACTGGTGAGGAATCAGCTCAGAACTACATGGTAGGATCTTGTTAATTACTTCAAGGAAGCTGAGACCACAGCCAAGAAAACTATTGGTAACACACTACGCTGTAATGGGCTGAAATCCTGCAGCGCACACAAGGTCCCCCTGCTCAAGAAAGCACATGTACAGGCCCGTCTGCAAATGAACATCTGAAGGATTCAGAGGAGAACTGGGTGAAAGTGTTGTGGTCAGATGAGACCAAAATCGAGCTCTTTGGCATCAACTTAACACGCCATGTTTGGAGGAGGAGGAATGCTGCCTATGAAACCAAAAACACCATCCCCACCATCAAACATGGAGGTGGAAACATTATGCTTTTGGTTTGTTTGTTTTTTTGCTAAGGGGATAGGACAACTGAACCTCATCAAAGGGATGAAGGACAGGCCATGTATCATCAAATCCTGGGTGAGAACCTCCTTCCCTCAGCCAGGCCATTGGAAATTGGTTGTGGATGGGTATTCCAGCATGATAATGACCCAAAACACACAGCCAAGGCAACAAAGGAGTGGCTCAAGAAGAAGCACATTAAGGTCCTGGAGTGGCCTAGCCAATGTCCAGATCTTAAACCCATAGAAAATTTGTGGAAGGAGCTGAAGATTCGAGTTGCCAAACATCAGCCTTGAAACCTTAATGATTGGGAGATGATCTACAAAGAGGAGTGGGACAAAATCCCTCCTGAGATGTGTGCAAACCTGGTAGCCAACTACAAGAAATGTCTGACCTCTGTTATTGTCAACAGGAGTTTTGCCACCAAGTACTAAGTCAAAGGGCTCAAATACTCATTTCCTTCATTGACCTGCAAATCAATTTATAACTTTTTTGACATGGGTTTTTCTTGTTCTTTTATTATTATTCTGTCTCTCACTATTAAAATACACCTACCATTAAAATGATAGACTGATCATTTCTTTGTCAGTGGACAAACGTTCAAAATCAGCAGGGGATCGAATACTTTTTCCCCTCACTGTATATATGTAAAAAATGTCCAAACCGCAGACAAATGGTCAGTATGAAGGTAATTACGGGCTTGAAATTAAATGGGGGCCTATGTATTCAAAGAGAGTTTATTTAATGTTCAGTTTTATAAATATACATTTTGTAAAATAAATATTAATTAATATAAATCCACTAGTAAATAAACAATCTGCAGTCTACATAAAAATCTAAAAATAATCTACAAATATTAATATATCAACAATATTCTTAAATGTGTTAAATTTTCAGCAAAATCTTTTACATATATATATATATATAGATTGCAGTTTGACTTTGTGGTGAATTATATCAGCCCGGCCATATACTATACAATAGACATTACATTATCAGGGACTTGGAACCACTCATCATATGTGTATTGACACAATATACATAGTACATGTTTATATTGTTATTATTGTGTGTCCGTCTACCACTATTAGGAATGAGATAATCCATATATTATACAGCACTCATTCCTTACAAACATACGTTTTATGGCTGATATGAAACAAAATGCTTGTATAGTCTGCCCATTCTACCAAACTAAAAATCTTAGCTCAATATCCTCAGGATGACCTTATACATATCACAAGCCAGGTTGATTTAATTTACTTTGTTTGTTCCTAAAACTTCCAGTTTCAGTGATCTTCTACCTTTCTGTAAAGTAGTACTTTCCCACATCAATCTTCCACCTACCAATTTTAAATGACCTCTTGACCTCTATTTCTGGCATATACTTTCCTCCTGAACTGTAATAAATCCTTTGCTATATTACAGGGCTTCTATTATATCTCCTCCCTTGCTTCATACCTCTAAACTATACATACTAAGTCTTTGCTTGTATGTCATGAAGTCTTTCCTTTCATGTTTTGTTTTTCAGGCCATGTACCATTTTAGTCGACTTACTTGGAATGCTTTTAATTTATCAATATCCTTATGAAGATATGGGGCAGTATTGTAGGTGATGTCTGACTATGGATCTGTAGAGTGACACCACTATCTCTCTTTTTCTCTTTTTGCAGTGTAGCAATTAGCTTATTGTATTAGACAATGTCAAATTCTTCATTAAAACCTACACAACCTATAGAATATAAACTGCCCCATCATGGTCTGTCACATTCCAATGTAGATAATAATTTATTGTGTTGAAAAGTGTCAAAACATTGTTTTCACAGCCGAAAAGTCAGCCAGACTAGTCTAACATAACTCTGCCTCTCAATGTAAACAACTTCTCAATGAGCCAGGTGTACTGTCCTGCACCCTGACCTCAGTTGGGCCTACTGGGAAAGGCTCTGCAAATACACACTGAGAGATCTCTAGGGCCGAACACTAAAACTGATGAGTCTGGGTACTGATACCTATAGGACTGGGCACTGGTACCTCTGGGTACTGGCACCTCTAGGGTTTGGGCAATGATTACTCTAGGACTGGGCATGTTAGATCTTGTAATCAATTGGATTCTAGCTATTTGACAACTCCATACCACCATTTTTGTACATGGCTCTATTTAAGCATATGCTACCTGTATTTCACAGTTTTAGGCATAGCAATGGATGGATTATTCACAAACCAGGGGCCTCATTTTTAGTTAGTGAAGGAAGACCTTGCTTTTGGATAGAAGTTCACTAATTAAAAACTTCTGTAAAAAATATGCTCTGTGCTTATATAGAGCTATATTTAATGGGCCAAATAGCAATTGAATAAGGCCCCAGGTAATTTTACCACATACAGCACAGTTTCTAATTCTTTTATTGAAAAAATAAAATAAAATATATACAACAAATAAATAAATCAAGTCATCATATTTGAACTTTTCATACATAATACAAATCAAGGGCCCTATTAAATTCTCCCTCGTAGTTCTCTCGGTGCTCGCAAAAGGCAGTTTTCCTGCTGTTTGCGAGAACCGAATCTCTTGCAGCCTGCCTTACGATATGACTGCGAGAAAATGGCCGAGAATAGGCTCCGAGAGAGCTACGTAGCCTTAAATCTATGCACGAGTCTCGCATATTGTAAGAATCCCTACGTGGACAAAAAGTCCACGCAAGGGATCCGAAAGCCTCTACGTGCTGCCTCGGAACAGCCCGAGACAGCAGTGTGAGGCTCCCCCCTGCACCCTATACACATCCTCATGCTGCAGGGGTCTTTATCAGGACCCCTGCAGCACCCCCACATTAACCCCTTGCAGCGGGGGTCCCCGATCTGCATAGATCAGGCCCCCCGCTGCATTTAAAACTTTTAAATTCCCCGCCGCGGTTCCTTAAAGGGACCGCGGCACACTATTACCCAATCCCGGCCGCGGCACTTAAAATTAACCCCCCTCTATGCTGGGGGTCCCCATCGGGACCCCCGAAGTGTCCCCACATAAACCCATTGCAGGGGGGGGCCCCGATCTGCATAGATCAGGCCCCCCGCTGCATTTAAAACTTTTAAATTCCCCGCCGCGGCTCCTTAAAGGGACCGCGGCACACTATTACCCAATCCCGGCCGCGGCACTTAAAATTAACCCCCCTCTATGCTGGGGGTCCCCATCGGGACCCCCGAAGTGTCCCCACATAAACCCATTGCAGGGGGGGGCCCCGATCTGCATAGATCAGGCCCCCCGCTGCATTTAAAACTTTTAAATTCCCCGCCGCGGCTCCTTAAAGGGACAGCGGCACACTATTACCCAATCCCGGCCGCGGCACTTAAAATTAACCCCCCTCTATGCTGGGGGTCCCCATCGGGACCCCCGAAGTGTCCCCACATAAACCCCCTGCAGCGGGGGGCCCCGATCGGCACCGATCGTGACCCTGCTGCAATTCAATTTTAAATTTCCCTCCCTGCGGGTCCTCAAAGGACCGTAAAGGTCCTGAAAGGACAAAAAACTAAAAATATTAACCCCAGGCAACTATAATTACCCCATTAACTCATGGGGCCTAAATTAACGCATTAACTCATGATGGTCAATACAGACCACCATAAGGCCTAAATTAACCCATTAACTCATGGTGGTCAATACAGACCACCATAAGGCCTAAATTAACCCATTAACTCATGATGGTCAATCCAGACCACCATAAGGCCTAAATTAACCCATTAACTCATGATGGTCAATCCAGACCACCATAAGGCCTAAATTACCCCATTAACTCATGGTGGTCAATACAGACCACCATAAGGCCTAAATTAACCCATTAACTCATGATGGTCAATACAGACCACAATAAGGCTCTATTTAACCCCATCAGTCCCATAAGGGTATATTATTACCATTATGGGCCTGTTACAACCCAACATTAACCACATAAGTGCCATGATGGTCCTCAAGGACCATCATGACACTAACTACAAACACTACACTATAACCCCCAATAAACCATTTAATCTAAACTAATCCCCCTCTACACTAATCTATTAACACTTACACTACCTACCTACACTACCTACCCCCTAATAAACCTCCCCAACACTCTAATTACAGAAAACAAAAAAACTACAGTACAGAAAACAAAAAACCTACTACAACCCCACCCCCCACTACAGAAAACAAAAAAATACATTACAACCCCACCCCCCACTACAGAAAATAAAAAAATTACACACCTGAAAAGGAAAGACAGATAAACACAATACAATACATACATATAATACATTACATACATTACATACAATACATGACATTACATATAATATATTACATATAATATATTACATATAATATATTACATATAATACATTACATACAATACATGACATTACATACATTACATATAATATATTACATATAATACATTACATACATTACATACAATACATGACATTACATACATTACATATAATATATTACATATAATATATTACATATAATATATTACATATAGTCCTAATCAAATACCCCCTATCTATCTAACATACAATCTATTTAATTTAAAATAAATCCTAACTACATCAAATACATCCCCCTATCTATCTAATATACAAAAAATCCTAACTACATACACAGACCCTAATTCTAAGCTAAAATCAATAAATTAAGACCACTTACCTTTAAGATGTTGCTTCAGATCACTAACCTATGGGTCAAACAAAAAATAAAAATTAGTACAAAACATTAACATCAAATAAATAAACATTCTATACATTCTAAATATTCAACTCACCTTTACAGCATGTCCAGTCACTGTTTAGCTCTTCCGGCGCGGCCCTGTTAAAAAAAAAAAAACAATACATGAATACATGAATACAATATATAAACAATAAATAAAATACACAAATAAACATCTAAATATACATTTAACTTACCTCCCCGCGATGTCCCCGGCCTTCTCTCCTTCAGCCCCGGCTGGGCCGCGGAACCATCCGCGCTCTAAAAAAAAAAAAAAAAAAAACTAACGGAGGTCTGCACTGGCAGACCTCCCCGACGCTACTGAACCTCCCGGAGTCGTTTCCGGGAGGAAATTGGCATTGTCGGCTTGTGATTGGCTGAAAAAGCTGTCAGCCAATCAAAAGTCGTCAATGTAGGAGCCAATCAGGATGCGCAGATGTCTTCTACCAATCACTCCGTGGGGGTGTATCCCATAGTGATTGGCTGAAGGCATCTGAGCGTTGTGATTGGTTCCCAGAAAGATAGACAAGTGTTTAAGCCAATCAGGGTGGGATATTGGGGTGTATCCCATCCTGATTGGCTCACACATTGACGACTTTTGATTGGCTGAAATTGATAGACAGCTTTTTCAGCCAATCACAAGCCGACAATGCCAATTTCCTCCCGGAAACGACTCCGGGAGGTTCATTAGCGTCGGGGAGGTCTGCCAGTGCAGACCTCCGTTAGTTTTTTTTCTTTTTTTTTTTTAGAGCGCGGATGGTTCCGCGGCCCAGCCGGGGCTGAAGGAGAGAAGGCCGGGGACATCGCGGGGAGGTAAGTTAAATGTATATTTAGATGTTTATTTGTGTATTTTATTTATTGTTTATATATTGTATTCATGTATTCATGTATTGTGTTTTTTTTTTTAACAGGGCCGCGCCGGAAGAGCTAAACAGTGACTGGACATGCTGTAAAGGTGAGTTGAATATTTAGAATGTATAGAATGTTTATTTATTTGATGTTAATGTTTTGTACTAATTTTTATTTTTTGTTTGACCCATAGGTTAGTGATCTGAAGCAACATCTTAAAGGTAAGTGGTCTTAATTTATTGATTTTAGCTTAGAATTAGGGTCTGTGTATGTAGTTAGGACTGTAATTATTTTATTTTATTTTAGAATAAGGGTCTGTGTATGTAGTTAGGATTTTTTGTATATTAGATAGATAGGGGGATGTATTTGATATAGTTAGGATTTATTTTAAATTAAATAGATTGTATGTTAGATAGATAGGGGGTATTTGATTAGGACTATATGTAATATATTATATGTAATATATTATATGTAATATATTATATGTAATGTATGTAATGTCATGTATTGTATGTAATGTATGTAATATATTATATGTAATATATTATATGTAATATATTATATTTAATATATTATATGTAATGTCATGTATTGTATGTAATGTATTATATGTAATATATTATATGTAATATATTATATGTAATGTATGTAATGTCATGTATTGTATGTAATGTATGTAATATATTATATGTAATATATTATATGTAATATATTATATTTAATATATTATATGTAATGTCATGTATTGTATGTAATGTATTATATGTAATATATTATATGTAATATATTATATGTAATATATTATATGTAATGTCATGTATTGTATGTAATGTATGTAATGTATTATATGTATGTATTGTATTGTGTTTATCTGTCTTTCCTTTTCAGGTGTGTAATTTTTTTATTTTCTGTAGTGGGGGGTGGGGTTGTAATGTATTTTTTTGTTTTCTGTAGTGGGGGGTGGGGTTGTAATTTTTTTTTTTTTCTGTACTGTAGGTTTTTTGTTTTCTGTAATTAGAGTGTTGGGGAGGTTTATTAGGGGGTAGGTAGTGTAGGTAGGTAGTGTAAGTGTTAATAGATTAGTGTAGAGGGGGGTTAGTTTAGATTAAATGGTTTATTGGGGGTTATAGTGTAGTGTTTGTAGTTAGTGTCATGATGGTCCTTGAGGACCATCATGGCACTTATGTGGTTAATGTTGGGTTGTAACAGGCCCATAATGGTAATAATATACCCTTATGGGACTGATGGGGTTAAATAGAGCCTTATGGTGGTCTGTATTGACCACCATGAGTTAATGGGTTAATTTAGGCCTTATGGTGGTCTGGATTGACCACCATGAGTTAATGGGGTAATTATAGTTGCCTGGGGTTAATATTTTTAGTTTTTTGTCCTTTCAGGACCTTTACGGTCCTTTGAGGACCCGCGGGGCGGGAAATTAAAAATTGAATTGCAGCAGGGTCACGATCGGTGCCGATCGGGGCCCCCCGCTGCAGGGGGTTTATGTGGGGACACTTCGGGGGTCCCGATGGGGACCCCCAGCATAGAGGGGGGTTAATTTTAAGTGCCGCTGCCGGGATTGGGTAATAGTGTGCCGCGGCCCCTTTAAGGAGCCGCGGCGGGGAATTTAAAAGTTTTAAATGCAGCGGGGGGGCCTGATCTATGCAGATCGGGGACCCCCCCTGCAATGGGTTTATGTGGGGACACTTCGGGGGTCCCGATGGGGACCCCCAGCATAGAGGGGGGTTAATTTTAAGTGCCGCGGCCGGGATTGGGTAATAGTGTGACGCGGCCCCTTTAAGGAGCCGCGGCGGGGAATTTAAAAGTTTTAAATGCAGCGGGGGGCCTGATCGGTGCCGATCGAGGACCCCCGCTGCAAGGGGTTAATGTGTGGGGGCTGCGGGGGTTCCTATGGACCCCTGCAGCAAGGTGTTCATGTGAGGACAGTTCGGGGGTCCCGACGGGGACCCCCGCCTTGAGGGGGGGTTAATTTTAGGTGCCGGGGGGGGTATTCGGAGTACCCCCATGGCAGGGCTTATGTGGGGGACTGCCGCGGAGGTCCCTTTTAGGACCCCCGCAGCAATTGATGAGGAGTGGGAGCCTGCAATATCATCTCGCAGTCTGTCACTCCTCATGTACATTTACGCAGTGTAGATACGTACGGCCCTGCTGCGTAGCTCATACATTGCTCGCAGCAGGGCTAATTTAATAGCATTGTAAGTTAGAGAAACTTTGCAGTACGTAGGGCTTAAGTAGAAGCATCTTATTTACGAGGCTGGAATTTAATAGGGCCCCATATATATAAAACATATAATTTTGTTTTACAATTGTTACAATCATAACATGTATCATGAATTATAATATTCATATTTATAAGGTTTACAATAAAAAAAAATTAAAGGCAGATCATAAAATATAAGCAAATTATGTTAAAAGAAATAATTTACATGGAAATTTTAAATACAATTTTATTTATTTTACAGGCATATTTAAAAAGTCACATTTTTATTTACATATTCATAAAATACATGCAACAGTTTAAAACACCCACTTTCCCTAACTTTTCCCTTCATCTGTCCCTTCACTCTAAGCTATCCTATCCCTTCACCCGCCGCTGTCCCTAAAATAAGCTTCCACTCTCCATTCATCTTCTATCTCTCATGTTGTCTCTGATGTCATCTTTGAAAAGGTTTCATCTAAAAAACAGATTTAAGGTTAAAGTGCATATAAAATTACTTTTTTTTATTTTTTATTATTATTTTTAGAAAATATAAAAATGCAAACAAAACTTCACGTAATACAACAAAGACTAACATAATTGCGGGTTTCCATAATACATTTGGCACAAAAGAAAGCTTATAGAAACACAAAGAAAATAATAATAAGAAAAACACTTTATGACCCCTTAATCTCATCCTGTACTTCATTTTGAGGTGAGAAATGCTTGTCCCACCTTTCCCACTTCAACTTGTCCCTTTTACTCCTATTCAAAGTAATACAAGCAAAATCTTTCTCTATCTGAATATTCCTTTCAATTATATTTTTGATCTCATTCCAAGAAGGAGTAATTCCTTATTTCCATTTCATTGCTATTAGCCACTTGGCTACTAGTAAAGTGTGTACTACCACTGCTTTAATGTTAGCGTCTAATTGAGATGGAAATATGTTAAATAAAACTAGCTCAGGGAAAGTGTAATAACCTCTTTACAAATAACTGAAATATTTGAGATACATGTTGCCCATACCTCTTGTATCATTGGACAAAACCACCACATGTCGGAGTGAGTGCCTTCTTCGCCGCATTTTCTCCAACATTGGTTATTCTTTTTTGGTATTATATTGTGTATTTTTACTGGATCATAATACCATCTTTGATAGAGTTTAAAATGTACTTCCCTAAGAGGAACACTTATTAAATTCATATGGGCAAATTGTAAAGTGTTAAACCATGCTTTACTTGAACATTCAAAACAAAATTCCTCCTCCCATCTAATCATTGGTAGGGTTTTCCCAGGCGGATTTATGCTTTTTAGAATTACTCTATATCTGGAAATATTGAGATTGACTTCAACTTTTACCAACTTTCTTTCAAAGAGAGTAAGCTCTCTGTGGGGAACTAATTTACTCACTAATTTCCCTATCTGGAGCTTAAATGAATTATATTGTAATCATTCCTCTTTCCCTCATTAAATTTTCAAAGGGAACAAATTCTTGCTTTCTATAGATGTCCTTTATCAAATTTAGCTTCCATTGTGCCCAGTTAACGTTCTCTCTATAACTTGATTTGTTCCGGAATATAGTCAGGGGAATCACAGGAGAGGGAAAAGGGACCAGATTATATCTCTTATTTATTCTGGACCAACTCGTTAGACAAAATCTAGCAACCGGTAGACAATTGCTAATATCTTTCTTATCCAATATGTTACTCCATATAAGGCTCCCCTAATTTAACTGAGACGCCTGAGTATATTCTATTTGTAAAAATTGTAATTCTGCATTGCCATATAATAATCTCATAACGTGAAAAAATGCAGTTGCTTGGAAATATTGTTCAAGATTCGGGGTGTCAAGACCTCCTTCCCAATAACTCCTATTTAGGATCAGAACATTGGTTCTAAAGTGACCTATTTTGTTAATATACTTATCTATAATGACCTGAAATCTCTTAAGTAACTCTTCGGAATCTTCATTGGAATACCCCTAAAAACATAAAGTACTTTAGGTAATATAAACATTTTGACTGCTGATATCGTGCCTATCCAGGACAGATTCAACTTGTTCCAAGAATCTACGACTGCTCTAATATCCTTAAATATCTTATTGCAATTACTCCTAATTATATTATGCCAACATGGTGAAAATTAAATGCCAAGATGTGTAAAATGGTTTGACGACCAATCAAAGTCAAAATTTTCTTTAAGTTGCCCTTTTATTGTACCGTAGATATTGATCATCAATACCTGTGTCATACTATGATTGATTATATAGTAAAATATAGACCCATATTGTTGAATTATCTTTAATAGATAGTCTACTGATGTTTCTGGTTCTGAAGTTGTAATAATTACATCATCCTCAGATAATGTTATTTTTGGATTCACTTTCCCTATAGCAACTCCCTTGATATTAATATTGCATCTTATTTTTATAGCCAACTGCTCCATAACTAAAGCAAAAAACAAGTGGAGACAATGGGCATCCTTGTCTAGAGCCTTTATGGATATAGAAGCTATCTGTTTCAAACCCTGATCCACATATAAAGGCTCAATTATTGGAATATAGTGCCATAATACTCCTAATGGCCTTATCTCCCAGGCCAAATTTTCTCAGGGTCATTTCCAAAAACACCCAATTTAAAAGATCGAAAGCCTTTTCTGCGTCTATAGCTAATGCTAAAAAAGGAATCTTTTTTAATTTGCAAAAGTACAGGATGTCAAACAGTTTTCTTGTATTATCCATAACTTGGCACTCCTTTAGAAACCCTGATTGATCATAGCTAACTAGACCTTTCATTACCAGGCTCAGCCTCTTTGCTACTATCCCAGCATAAAGTTTAATATCAATGTTTAGAAGTGAAATTGGTCTGTAATTGGAGTACTTGTTCTGAACTTTTCCTTCTTTATGGATGGTAACAATTACAGCCTGAAGTGATTCATCAGGGGTTGAGTCTGATAATCTGACTTTGTTAAAGCTATTTAATAGATGTCGAGCCAATATCTTAGAATAACACTTGGGAAAAAAACGGAATAGCCTCTTCTACTTCTGCTATGGAAATTTGATCCTACAATTTGTCTCTTTGTAGGACTGAAATTTTAGGCAGTTGGATAGAGTCCAAAAACTCAGATATTCATTCTTTAGTTGGCCTAATCCACATCTCCACGAGCCCCCAAAGTGTACAGATCTTTATAGTAGTCTAAGAAAATCCTTCTAATTTGTTCAGTAAGCCTGTGGGATTTCGCCTTTTTATCTAACATCTCTTAAATATTCTTAGGACTACTATTATTTCTAAATTGGTTCGCAAAAAAGTTGTTAGGCCCATTACCACAATGGTAATATTTTAGCTGTGCTATCCAGATATTCTTATAAAATTTGCTTTTTGAATTTCTCTTATTGATTTCTGTATGGTTAATATTTCAAGGGTAGTTTGTTTATTAGGTGCCAACTTTGCTCCATCTCTAAAAAAATAAACCTTTTATTTAATATACTGGGGCTATACGGCCCCTATACACTTTATAACCTTTCTTCATATACTTTATATGAATATGATAGCTAATAGTCCTTAACTAATGTATAAACAATTGAACCACTCTTAAAATTTGCCTCTCACACTCTGTGCTAAAATCTTAGTCCTCACCTTTATCTCTTTAAATTTATGCCAATCCTGGTGAGCTTTTTCTAGTGGTAACTCAGGCAGTACCCAACCATGTTAAATTTTTTCTTGTGATAAAAACCTCTGTGCTTCCTTCAGTGAATTAATGGTAATTTTCTGACCCCCCCTAACTTTTAAAACTTTTGCACGGTGACCCCATTTGTATACAATCTTTTCTTCCCTTAACATTTTAGTAAATTCCCTATACTCTCTTCCCTATACATATAAAAATACTGTGCAAGTATTTTGTTCCATTTCTCTTGCTGCCATAAAACCTTTGCATTATTATCTTTTTTCTTGTCTAATAAGAAATATAAATACATTTGATTTAAAATCATATCTATGCCTTTATTAATGGGTAAAATGTCTCTTTTGAATAAAACAAGATTTGTTAATTTCCATAAAATGTCTTTAACAGTATTTATGATTTGCCATGCAATCTTACTTTTCTTAAAATCTGCTGACTTAAATAAACCATTTAAAAGGAACAACCTGAAAACAAATTATATACATTTTCCTCTGCTCCACAATTTTCTCTCAGGCACCTTTTACTTTGGATTAAACCTCTTCTGTATTGAAAGGCCCTTGTAGGAATAAAATTATGTACTGCTGCCCAAGCCACATCTCATTGTGTATTACATTTTATTAGAAAATTGTCTCCATATTTTTTTACACATGTCTCCAGGGAAACGTTCTATAGATAAAACCTCCTTTCTTTTTTCTATCAAAATTGTCAATTTTCTCAGATTTTTTATGATATTTATATCTATATTACTTATCTCAGATTTTTTATGAAGTAATTAAGATCAGTATAACATTTTGGTGGGTTAAAAGCATAAGGGTTTTTTAAAGACAATGGCATCCACTCATCATCTAGAAAAAAATCTTTTGTTAGTATGCTCAGTTTTTCTTACACAGTAAGATAAAATCTTAAGCCATAAAAACGTATCAATATCCGGCATGTTTTTTCCCCCTAGTTCCCACTTCCTACTTATTTTATCTCTTGCCAACTTTTCCATTCTTGAAGCCCAAAAAAAATGGAAAATGTATTTTTTTAAACCATAAAACATTTGGCAGAAAGATAAAACAATTAAAAAGTAAGATAGGCAATAAAACCAAAAAATGGAGTGTGGTGGCTCAGGTATATTACTTAAGACCCAAATGTAAGTGTGTAAATTAGGGTGCTCCTTAGGATTAAACCTACATTTTTGTCAATTTTCAAGCTATATTATAAACATAAGGGGCTAATGTTGGATTGGCTTTGTAATATGGGGAATGAACATAAAGGATGCTATTAAATATAGGTAATTACAAGCATAGCTAATTTGGTTATATATACCAAATATTAAATAGGTAAAGAATTACTTCACCTGAAAACGGGTATTTGGAACTTAATAAATAACCAATATAAATAATCCTATTTACGTTCTCCTCATGATACAGACATTTTTGAATTAAAGCCATATCTTGGTTGCATAAACTATGTATATCTATTCTAAACATAATTAAATTAATATCTCAATCATATACATATATCCATATCCAATGCCAAATAAAACCCCACATGTTTATGATATTCCCTTATAGACTTTCTATATTTAACATCAGTCTAATTTCTAAATGAAAAGTTTAATAATTACATTTTTAATTGCATTTTCAATGCTATCAGGCTTTTTAAATTCCGTTTCTGTTGCCATGACTACGCCAGCCTTTAAAAAGGTATCATGGGAAGGCTAGCGTAACCCTTGATGAAATTTAAGAAACGTACGTCGGGTTCACGTAGGTACGCAGTCGCGGGTCAATGACGTCATTCATAAGCGTCCAGACCGCGGCGTGCTAGACAGAGAGCAGGCGTTTTCTCTTCTCAGGCCCATAGATTAAAGTCCCTTCCCTGTGTTCAAGACGGAAGTTATTCAGTTAGCATTATCATATAAGGAAGGTAAAATCATATATAGAAGGATCCTGGTGACAAATGCCGCAAATCATTCGGAAAATATTGAGGCAGTATTGGTAGAGAAATTATGTTTTTCTTCTCAGGCCCATAGACTAAAGTCCCTTCCCTGCTTTCAAGAGTCAAGCTATTTAGCATATTCATTTATAGAAGGAAGGCATAGTCACATATAGATGGGTCCTGGTGATCAACGCTGCAATTATTGAGATAAGACTTAGGCAGTACTTGGCAATATTCAATCAGCAAACGCTGTAGTTCCTGAATAGCAGTGAATTTAATAAACAATATACAGTAGTATTGAGCTATCTATTATTCATAGCAATATTGAGGCATTTATCACTCAATATTTACCACTGTGGTTCTTCAGGAATACCAGCACATAGCTGGATAATAGAATCTTCTGCACCTATATAACCTGCTATATACTACATACATATTTATTTATTTAGATTTTTGCACTTCTATATAAGTGTATAGCATATAGCTGTATACTATATCAACTATAGCACTTTGCACCTCATATATTAAGCACTTTTTTTGCACAATAGTCCCTTTTTCTGTGACAACACTAGCACTTTATATTGTATACTAGCGTATTGCCCGTCAAAAAATGACGGCAATGAGATGTGTCTGTTTTTAAAGTTGTTTAGTTATTAATATACATATGGAATTGTAAGGTAGCTAATGTTGTTTTGTGTGTACTACTATAGAATTCAAATTAATAAATGAATATACGTATTTTTATGCATTGTGTTGAAGAGCTGGCAATCTGTGTTGATGTTGCTGCAGCATTAGTGGTGTGGAGGTGCTGTGTAAGCGTGATGAACGTGTGCAGTGTAATAGTGTGCGTGCGTAAGCCGAAACCGTTAACGTAGCTGTGTACTTCCGCATTATCGTAAAATGGTGCATAATGTGTGGTATGAGTCTTAGCGGATTATCGGTACGTGTTTTCCGTAGTTATAGTGCTGTAGCCTCGTTTTCGTTTTGTTCGTCCGCCATTTTTTCTGCGGCGCTCATTGTCAAAGTACTACGGTTTAACGGCTCGCCGGGCGATGATCGCCTGCGGCGCTCATCGCTTAGCCCGCTAAAGTACTACGGTTTAACAGTAAATATGGTAAAACGGTAAAATGACGGTCGATATAAAATTAAATGTTGTGAAATTTGTTTGTCACACAACATGACTCAGCTACATTTGTCCCTTTTTTTTTTTTTAAATAAATACACCTTTTTTTTTTACTTTTTTTTTTTGTAACTTTCAACTTATATTTCATCAAATGCGTTGTTTTAGGCGGGAAATCCGATGATTGCGCGAGACAAAGTTGTTAAATCTGTGTTAATGTGTAAATCTGTGTTAATGTCTAAATCTGTAATTGCGTTTCGTAAAATGTACTCGCTACTGTCTTTTTACTCATTGCGCGGTTAATCCGCATCCTTTATCTCGTTGTTTTTCAAACATATATGTCTGTGGCTGTGTTTTACGCAGTTCATAGTAGTATAGCCTCGTTTTCATTTTTTTCGGAGGGCCATTTTTTTCTCGCTTAGCCGATTTTCGATCTTTGTAACTCGGCTAAATCGATGTATATTGGAGTTCCAACTCACTCCCAGATGTCCTGCCTGGTTCCCCAAGCTGTAAGTGACCTTTTTTTTTATTTTTTAGTGTGTATTTAGTTTATTTTTTATTGTTTGGTTCCGCCGCTTATCTCGTAATTTTTTTCATCTCGTATTTTTTTTCTAAGTGCTACGGTTTAACGGCTCGCCTCGCTACGCAGGGCTCGCCTGCGAAGAGCGCCTGCGGTGCTCATTGCCAAAGTGCTACAATTTAACGGCTCGCTTCGCTGCGCGAGGCTCGCCGGGCGATGAGCACCTGCGGTGCTCATCGCAAAGTCATACGATCGGCAAAGTAGTAAGATTTAACGGCTCGCCTGAGCTTTTCTCTCTCTCTTTATGCAATATAGGCAATAAAACCACTTTGATTATTAAAATGTTTCCTTCTAAAGTTAAATTTCTTAGATTCCAAAAACATATATATTTTTTTTTTTTGCAGAACTAAAACCCAATTTCCAAGGCCAGATAAAGATTTATTAAAAACAATTCCTAAAAATGTTAAATGAGTTCTTGTGATATCTAATGGAATTGTTACCTCCTCTTTCCAATTATTTAAAAGCATACATTTACTTTTGTTTATATTTAAAATTAAAGATAAGGCTTGCAAATAAGTCTGTGCCAGAAAATAATTCTACGTATAGAGGCATTACACGTACAGATTACACTTTCATCATTCATGTAACCTATACATTTAGCTATTTTCCCTCCTCCACCCGGGAAGTAGATTCCCTTGATTACCTTATCTGCCCTAACTTTTTCTAAAAAATTTTTTTTTCGATTGCACATATAAAAAGGATAGGTGATAAGGGACATCCCTGCCTAACACCAGACAAAATATAAAAACGGTTTCCAATATTTCCATATATGGAGAGATTACTAAAAACATGTTTATATGTAGTGGCTATCTGTCTCTGGAAGGCCTCAGGGAGTTCTATCCTTTCCAGAACTTGGAAAAGTAAGGAATGGGACACAGAATCGAAAGCCTTCTCGAAAGCCAGACTCACCACTGCAGTTTGGATATCACGCTATTTTGTGTAGTTTAAAATATCTCTTATTAAAAACAAACAATCTGTAATACTTCTCTCCGGGATTCCACATGACTGATCATCTTTTATAATTAAATGAGTGACTTTTTTAAGTCTATTTGCTAATTTTAATGTTATACACGTATAACAAAAATTTAGAAGGGTAATAGGTAAAAAAAATGTAATATCTTTTGGATCTCCTTTTTATGTAATAGAGTCACAGTACCACTCCTCATAGATGATGGTAACATATTACCTTCAAGCACATTTCACAAACAGATAAAAAGTAGAGATGTCGCAAATAGTTCACCGGCGGACTGTTCCCGGGGAACATAGCATGTTCGCGTTTGCGGCGAACTGCGAACATATGCGATATTCGACCCGCCCCCTATACTTTATCATTGAGCAAAGTTTGACCCTGCAACTCACAGTCAGCAGACACATTCCAGCCAATCAGCATCATACCCTGCCTTCCGGACCCTTCTAACTCATGGACAGCAGCCATTTTGGAATCATAACTAACTTGCAGTCTTACTGAGAGGAGGCTGAGTGTAGGTGATATTGCATCAATAGGGAAAACCATAGCTAGGCTACTGTACACAGTGTGCAATACAGTCCTGAAGGACTCTTTTGATCTCTGCTGCAAGGACACCCCTGTGTCTCTTCCCCCCATTATCATGATCCTCCCCTCACCTTAGCACCCAACCCTAAAGCCCCTCACACTTATCCATAACACCCATCAACCTAACACCTAACCCTAACACCCCTCACACTTATTCCTAACATGCCTCACCCTAACACACCTTACACTTATCCTTAACATCCCTCACCCTAACACCTAATTCTAACACCCCTCACACTTACCCCTAACACCTCTTACGCTAACCCTAACACCCCTCACACTTATCCCTAACACCTAACACTAACATCCCTCACTCTAAAACCTAACCATAACACACCTTACACTTATCCTTAACACCCCTCACCCTAACACCTAACCCTAACACCCCTCACACTTATCCCTAACACACCTCACCCTAACCCTAACACCCCTCAAACTTATCCCTAACACCTAACCCTAACATCCCTCACCCTAACACCTAACCCTAACACCCCTTACACTTATCCCTAACACCTAACAATAACACCCCTCACACTTATCCCTAACACCCCTTACCCTAACCCTAACACCCCTCACACTTATCCCTAACACCTAACCCTAACATCCCTCACTCTACCACCTAATTCTAACACCCATTACACTTATCCCTAACACCCTTTACCCTAACACTAACACCCCTCACACTTATCCCTAACACCTAACCCTAACATCCCTTACCCTAACACCTAACCCTAACACCCCTTACCCTAACACCTAACCCTAACACCCCTCACACTTATCCCTAACACCTAACCCTAACATCCCTCACCCTAACACCTAACCCTAACACCCATTACATTTATCCCTAACACCCCTCACCCTAACACCTAACAATAACACCCCTCAAACTGATCCCTAACACCCCTCACCCTAACCCTAACACCCCTCACACTTATCCCTAACACCCCTTACCCTAACACCCCTCACACTTATCCCTAACACCCTTTACCCTAACCCTAACACCCCTTACATTTATCCACAACATCCCTCACCCTACCACCTAACCCTAACACCCCTTACACTTATCCCTAACACCGTTTACCCTAACCCTAACACCCCTCACACTTATCCCTAACACCTAACCCTAACATCCCTCACCCTAAAAGCTAACCTTAACACCCCTCACACTTATCCCTAACACCCCTTACCCTAACACCCCTGACACTTATCCCTAACACCTAGCCCTAACATCCCTCACCCTAACACTTAACCCTAACACCCCTCATACTTATCTCTAACACCCCTCACGTTAACCCTAACACCCCTCACACTTATCCCTAACACCCCTTACCCTAACCCCCCTCACACTTATCCCTAAAACCCCTCACCCTAACACCCTTAACACTTATCCCTAACACCTAACCCTGACATCCCTCACCCTAACCCTAACACCCCTCACACTAATCCCTAACACCACTCACCCAAACCCTAACACCCCTCACACTTATCCCTACCACCTAACCCCAACATCCCTAACCCACCTTACACTTATCCCTAACACCCTTTACCATAACCCTAACACCCCTCACACTTATCCCTAACACCTAACCCTAACATCCCTCACCCTAACACCTAACCTTAACACCCCTTACACTTATCCCTAACATCCCTCACCTTAACATTTAACCCTAACACCCCTCATACTTATCCCTAACACCCCTCACGTTAACCCTAACACCCCTCACACTTATCCCTAACACCTAACCCTAACAAACCTCAACCTAACACCTAACCCTAACACCCCTCACACTTATCCCTAACACCCCTTACCATAACCCTAACACCCCTCACACTTATCCCTAACACCCCTCACCCTAACCCTAACACCCCTCACACTTATCCCTAACACCTAACCCTAACACCCCCCACCCTAACACCTAACCCTAACACCCCTTACACTTATCCCTTACAACCCTCACCCTAACATCTAACAATAACACCCCTCACACTTATCCCTAACACCCCTCACCCTAACCCTAACACCCCTCACACTTATCCCTAACACCCCTTACCCTAACCATAACACCCCTCACACTTATCCCTAACACCTAACCCTAACATCCCTCACCCTACCACCTAACCCTAACACCCCTTACACTTATCCCTAACACCCCTCACACTAACACCTAACCCTAACACCCCTTACACCTATCCCTAACACCCCTCACCCTAACACCTAACCCTAACACCTCTCACAATTATCCCTAACAGCCCTCACCCTAACCCTAACACCCCTCACACTTATCCCTAACACCCCTTACCCTAACCCTAACACCCCTCACACTTATCCCTAACACCTAACCCCAACATCCCTCACCCTACCACCTAACCCTAACACCCCTTACACTTATCCCTAACACCATTTACCCTAACCCTAACACCCCTTACACTTATCCCTAACACCTAACCCTAACATCCCTCACCCTAACACCTAACCCTAACACCCCTCACACTTGTCCCTAACTCCCCACACCCTAACACTAACACCCCTGACACTTATCCCTAACACCTAACCCTAACATCCCTCACCCTAACACCTAACCCTAACACCCCTCACATTTATCCCTAACACCCCTCACCCTAACCCTAACACCTAACCCTAACATCCCTCACCCTAACACCTAACCCTAAACCTAACACCCCTTACACTTAATCCTAACACCCCTCACCCTAACACCCCTCACACTTATCCCTAACACCCCTCACCCTAACCCTAACACCCCTCACACTTATCCCTAACACCTAACCCTAACACCCCCCACCCTAACACCTAACCCTAACACCCCTTGCCCTTATCCCTTACAACCCTCACCCTAACATCTAACAATAACACCCCTCACACTTATCCCTAACACCCCTCACCCTAACCCTAACACCCCTCACACTTATCCCTAACACCCCTTACCCTAACCCTAACACCCCTCACACTTATCCCTAACACCTAACCCTAACATCCCTCACCCTACCACCTAACCCTAACACCCCTTACACTTATCCCTAAAACCCCTCACACTAACACCTAACCCTAACACCCCTTAAACCTATCCCTAACACCCCTCACCCTAACACCTAACCCTAACACCCCTTACACTTATCCCTAAAACCCCTCACACTAACACCTAACCCTAACACCCCTTAAACTTATCCCTAACACCCCTCACCCTAACACCTAACCCTAACACCCATCACACTTATCCCTAACAGCCCTCACCCTAACCCTAACACCCGTCACACTTATCCCTAACACCTAACCCTAACATCCCTCACCCTAACTCCTAACCCTAACACCCCTTACATTTATCCCTAACACCCCTCACCCTAACACCTAACCCTAACACCCCTCACACTTATCCCTAACACCCTTCACCCTAACCCTAACACCCCTCACACTTATCCCTAACACCCCTCACACTTATCCCTAACATCTCTTACCCTAACCCTAACACCCCTCACACTTATCCCTAACACCTAACCCCAACATCCCTCACCCTACCACCTAACCCTAACACCCCTTACACTTATCCCTAACACCATTTACCCTAACCCTAACACCCCTTACACTTATCCCTAACACCTAACCCTAACATCCCTCACCCTAACACCTAACCCTAACACCCCTCACACTTATCCCTAACTCCCCACACCCTAACCCTAACACCCCTGACACTTATCCCTAACACCTAACCCTAACATCCCTTACACTTAACCCTAACACCCCTCATACTTATCCCTAACACCCCTCACGTTAACCCTAACACCCCTCACACTTATCCCTAACACCCCTTACCCTAATCCTAACACCCCTCACATTTATACCTAACACCCCTCACCCTAACCCTAACACCCTTAACACTTATCCCTAACACCTAACCCTAACATCCCTCACCCTAACACCTAACCCTAACACCCCTCACACTTATCCCTAACACCCCTCACCCTAACCCTAACACCTAACCCTAACATCCCTCACCCTAACCCTAACACCTAACCCTAACATCCCTCACCCTAACACCTAACCCTAACCCTAACACCCCTTACACTTAATCCTAAAACCCCTCACCCTAACCCTAACACACCTCACACTTATCCCTAACACCCCTTACCCTGACCCTAATACCCCTCACACTTATCCCTAACACCTAACCCTAACATCCCTCACCCTAACACCTAACCCTAACACCCCTTACACTTAACCCTAACATCCCTCATATTTATCCCTAACACCCCTCACGTTAATCCTAACACCCCTCACACTTATCCCTAACACCTCTCACACTTATCCCTAACACCCCTCACACTTATCCCTAACACCCCTCACCCTAACCCTAACACACCTCACACTTATCCCTAACACCCCTTACCCTGACCCTAACACCCCTCACACTTATCCCTAACCCTAACATCCCTCACCCTAACACCTAACCCTAACACCCCTCACACTTATCCCTAACACCTAACCCTAACATCCCTCACCCTAACACCTAACCCTAACACCCCTTACACTTAACCTTAACACCCCTCATATTTATCCCGAACACCCCTCACGTTAATCCTAACACCCCTCACACTTATCCCTAACACCTCTCACACTTATCCCTAACACCCCTCACACTTATCCCTAACACCCCTCACCCTAACCCTAACACCCTTAACACTTATCCCTAACACCTAACCCTAACACCCCTCACACTTATCCCTAACACCCCTCACCCTAACCCTAACACACCTCACACTTATCACTAACACCCCTTACCCTAACCCTAACACCCCTCACACTTATCCCTAACACCTAACCCTAACATCCCTCACCCTAACACCTAACCCTAACACCCCATACATTATCCCTAACACCCCTCACCCCAACACCTAACCCTAACACCCCTCACACCTATCCCTAACACCCTCACCCTAACACCCCTCACACTTATCCCTAACACCCCTTACCCTAACCCTAACACCCCTCACACTTATCCCTAACACCTAACCCTAACACCCCTCACACTTATCCCTAACACCCCTCACCCTAACCCTAACACCCTTAACACTTATCCCTAACACCTAACCATAACATCCCTCACCCTAACACCTAACCCTAACACCCCTCACACTTATCCCTAACACCCCTCACCCTAACCCTAACACCTAACCCTAACATTCATCACCCTAACACCTAACCCTAACACCCCTTACACTTATCCCTAACACCCCTCACCCTAACACCCCTCACACTTATCCCTAACCCTAACATCCCTCACCCTAACACCTAACCCTAACACCCCTCACACTTATCCCTAACACCTAACCCTAACATCCCTCACCCTAACACCTAACCCTAACACCCCTTACACTTAACCCTAACACCCCTCATACTTATCCCTAACACCCCTCACGTTAATCCTAACACCCCTCACACTTATCCCTAACACCTCTCACACTTATCCCTAACACCCCTCACACTTATCCCTAACACCCCTCACCCTAACCCTAACACCCTTAACACTTATCCCTAACACCTAACCCTAACATCCCTTACACTTATCCCTAACACCCCTCACCCTAACACCTAACCCTAACAACCCTCACACTTATCCCTAACACCCCTCACCCTAACCCTAACACACCTCACACTTATCCCTAACACCCCTTACCCTAACCCTAACACCCCTCACACTTATCCCTAACACCTAACCCTAACCCTAACATCCCTCACCCTAACACCTAACCCTAACACCCCTTACATTATCCCTAACACCCCTCACCCTAACACCTAACCCTAACACCCCTCACACTTATCCCTAACACCCCTCACCCTAACACCCCTCACACTTATCCCTAACACCCCTTACTCTAACCCTAACACCCCTCACACTTATCCCTATCACCCCTTACACTAACACCCCTCACACTTATCCCTAACAACCCTTACCCTAACACCTAACCCTAACATCCCTTACCCTAACACCCATCACACGTATCCCTAACACCCCTTACCCTAACCCTAACACCCCTCACACTTATCCATAACACCATAAACGTAACACCTAACCCTAACATTCTCACACTTATCCCTAAGACCTAACACCCCCACACTTATCCCTAACACCCCTCACCCAAACACCTAACCCTAATACCCCCTTACACTTATCCCTAACAGCCCTTACCCTAACACCTAACCCTAACATCCCTTACCCTAACACCCATCACACGTATCCCTAACACCCCTTACCCTAACCCTAACACCCCTCACACTTATCCATAACACCATAAACGTAACACCTAACCCTAACATTCTCACACTTATCCCTAAGACCTAACACCTCCACACTTATCCCTAACACCCCTCACCCAAACACCTAACCCTAATACCCCCTTACACTTATCCCTAACAGCCCTTACCCTAACACCTAACCCTAACATCCCTTACCCTAACACCCATCACACGTATCCCTAACACCCCTTACCCTAACCCTAACACCCCTCACACTTATCCATAACACCATAAACGTAACACCTAACCCTAACATTCTCACACTTATCCCTAAGACCTAACACCCCCACACTTATCCCTAACACCCCTCACCCAAACACCTAACCCTAATACCCCCTTACACTTATCCCTAACAGCCCTTACCCTAACACCTAACCCTAACATCCCTTACCCTAACACCCATCACACGTATCCCTAACACCCCTTACCCTAACCCTAACACCCCTCACACTTATCCATAACACCCATAAATGTAACACCTAACCCTAACATTCTCATACTTATCCCTAAGACCTAACACCCCTCACACTTATTCCTAACATGCCTCACCCTAACACCCCATACACTTATCCCTAACACCCCTCACCCTAACACCCCTCACGCTTAGCCCTAACACCCCTCACCCTAACACCTAAAATCCTCACCCTTATCCCTAACACCCCTTACCCTAACACCCCTCACACTTATCCCTGTGTCTCTTCCCTCCCTTATCATCAAGGGAGGGGGGAGGATGATGAGGGAGGGGGAAGTGACACAGGGGAGGATGATGAGGGAGGGGGGGAAGAGACACAGGGGAAGATGATGAGGGAGGGGGAAAAGAGACACAGGGGAGGATGATGATGGAGGGGGGAAGAGACACAGGGGAGGATGATGAGGGAGGGGGTAAAGAGATACAGGGGAGGATGATGAGGAGGTGGGAGGATGATGAGGGAGGGGGGATGAGACACAGGGGAGGGTGATGAGGAAGGGAAGAAAGAGACACAGGGGAGGATGATGATGGAGGGGGATGTTAGGTTATTTATGCCCTTTATCGATTAAAACCAGACTCTGCATCAACTATGTCATTTTCCGTGGGAGTTTTGACATGGATCCCCCTCCGGCATGCCACAGTCCAGGTGTTAGTCCCCTTAAAACAACTTTTCCATCACTATTGTGGCCAGAAAGAGTCCCTTCTGCGTTTTAAAATCCACCTGCCCATTGAAGTCTGTGGCGGTTCGCCGGGTTCGCCGGTTCGCGAACATTTGCGGCGGTCCTCGGAACGAAAATTTTATGTTCGCGACATCACTAATAAAAAGTAATCTTTAATAAAATCCCAAAACTTTTGTTAAAATTCATAAGGGAGGACATCGTCTCCCGGGGTTTGTTTGTTTCAAAACTAAAATCCACGCTAAAAAGCTATTCCATACTAAGATCATTTAATAGAACCTCTCCATCTTCTTTACTTAAAACATGTTAATTGAATTTAAAATATCAGTCTTGCAAGTCTGATCTATCTTTTTTTCTTTATATAAATTAGAATAAAAATTTAAGGCTATATTTAAAATATCTTTTGACTTTGAATACAATTTAACAATTTCTTCTAAAACTTCTATAATAGATTTGTTAAAAGCTTTCTTAAAAAAACATTGATTACATTTTATCTAAAATAATTTCCTCTCTTTTTCTCTTCCTCCCATTTAAATCTAAAATACAGTTAAAATCCCCTAACAAAATTGTGGGTTCCACACCTGGTAAAAACATTTTTATAATTTCAATGACATCATATCTAATATTTTTATCAGGTGGTGCATAAATATAAAAACATCTCAGAGATAAAAAAATTACATTTTGCTTTTACTAATAAAACTCCTACCGGAATGATTTCATTAAAATATTCTATGGACCATCCTGGTCTGAAGAGGACAGACATCCTTGGAGTCTCCAGGGCCCGTAGGTGTCTCTGACAGGCCTAAAGAGGGTGTCCCAGAAAAACGTTCCTGGGTGCTTCAATTAACCTGTCCCCCCCATGCCCTTTTCCCTGGAGCATTTTATTTTTTTGTTTTATCAATGTCCATTTGTTCTACATTTTCATTTTTTGCTTTTTTGGTTTTATGATGCACCTCTTTCTACATATCCCTGGAACATCTAAGTGGGCTATCGTCCTCGGAGTCATCCGGAGATCCTGCATCTGTTGCTGACTCCAAGACGAATACCCCACTCTGGCTGGGCAACAGTTCCTCATAGGTCTGGGGTTGTTCATTGCAAGGAAAAAGTGTAACAACGGACACCGATCTTGTCCTGAGACATGGGTCCACAGGTAAAAAATCGACCGTCCTGTACGGATTTGATGAGACTACTTGGCGCATCACAGGCTTACTCTTACAGAACATCTGTTTGTATGTTGTCTTGCTGCTTGGACCCGCTCCAGCCGCTTCTGAGAACTGCGCAACTTTACGGAAACGTCAGGATCTACCACGGCTTGAACAGCCGCCAGACCAGAACCCACACTCTGCTTTCAAGACCGGAGACTACTTCTGCCTATTCCCTCTGAACCGGTATCTACCGGAACGTCTTGGGGATAGCTACGTGCAACACCCACTGTGCCAGGAGGCCCGCCAGCAGGCCCACCCTTTACAGCAGGCTCTCACCTAGTACCACCACCCCCTGGACCAGAGGACCCAAAAAGTCCTCTGGATCCCAGAGGAACAACAAAACTGACAATTCATTTTCCACTCCTTCCCATGCCCTCAGAGACTGGGTGCATACTGTCGCCAGCCTTGGACTTCATCTTTGCCTTTTCTGTACCATCTGAGTCCAAAGCTGAGACACCAGAGACCACCGTTCTGAGACTCTTTATTGCTTGGAACAGGAACTGGCTCTTCCGGTCATCCTTTTTTGATAGCTCTCAAGCCTTTTTAGGACAGGACCTTTAGTACTCTGCATGCAGTCTCTCTGAGAGGTATATATACTTTCTGCGGCACTTTTGGAATAGATGTGATATTTCCCAACAAATATCACAGCCATGGTTCCTACAGTCAAAGGCCTGATTATATAGGCTTCCACAATAGCAGAACCTGGGCTCTGGGCATTCATCAGTAGGATGTCCATATGTGTAGCAAACTATTGGTTGTCCTGGAAACCGCAGATATGCACGGTTACTACCCAGAATAAAAGATGCAGGTGGTGTTTTCATCCCTCGAGGGCATCCCGGTTCCTCCTTGAACGTCACCAGAAACTGTATCTTTCAATTCCAAATGCCATACACATTCTGTAGTTTACAAACCATCCTCACTGTCTTACACTCGATCTTATGATCTTCAACAAAGGGGTTATACATATGCACGATAACAGACACTTCCTCTCTTACGTACAACAGCTTGAGCTTCATCCCCTCCAGGATTGGGTTATCCGCATTTGCCTGGTACCAATGATAAAAGTTGTAGCAGTCACTCGAGCTGTAGAAGGTCAGAACGTATAACCCCCTGTACTGTGAGTCTTGCATGCACAGCACTAGCGCAGGAGAGATCTCCAGTTGCACCTGCTAAATTCTCTCCACCATGTGTCAACTTGTTACTTGAGGTTGTCGTGCTTCTTCCACCACCTAACGAACACTGTCTTTCAGATGCGCAGCACTGGCCATCCCCTCTCTCTCTCTCCTCTCTCCATTGCTGTACGCTTTCCCACAAGGTATTAACAGCCCTGCGTATTTGGCTGAGATCGCAACAAGATTGCTTGCAGCAGTACCCCAGTAGCAGCAAGGGGCTTAAGGTCCCCCCCACAAGGAGGAGACAATGCCCCAAGGCCGAGGGACTGTGTGCTCACAAAACCTCTAACCAAATCACTAGGATTTGGTCAAAAGATCAAGGCAAAGCTCCATTCACTGTTTCATGGTTACTACCGATCATCAGTGTGGTTTGAGTTCCTGGTTTGTGTGGTGGATTGTTGTAGTTAGTAGCTCACTACAGCAATCATTTCACATATGGTGGGCTAAGAGTGATAGAAGCCCTCCACCATACAAAGTAAGGTAGTACAAACAATGAATAGTACATTAGTGATTTTATTTGAATGTCTAAAAAATAAGTTAATAAACTTATTTCAAGCAAAAATTTCTCAGAAATACAGTTTTTGCACTGCACTCTGGGAAAACTGGATGAGACCACAATGCATGCTCACTCTGTATTCCATAACCACTTTATGCATGGCTCCTTTTAATCAGATTCTAACTCTATTTCACAGTTTTAGGCATAGCAGCAGATGAATTATTCACAAACCAGGTCACTTAACCACATACAGCACTGTATCTAATTATTTTATTAGAAATTGTAAAATATATACAACAAATAAATAAAAAATACAGTCATCATATTTCAACTTATCTTACATAATACAATTCATATTTATAAATCATATAATTTAGTTTTTCAATCATAACATTTTCACAATCATAAAATGTATCATCACTATAATAGTTGTCAGCCAAAAGCGCTCATTGTAATGCAAGCCTTGCAAAGCGAGCAGTTTATGCACGCAGGACATAGCTTGCGATGAGCGCCGCAGGCCCGTGGGACTTAGCCGCAAATTCAAGCCTTGCAAAGCGAGGCGAGCAATTGAGACAATGGGGGAATTATGACTTAGGACCGAAACCCGTACATGTACTGTGCGCCTCGCAAAATTCCAAAATTCCAAACAACAGAACTGAAAAAAAAAAAAAAGAAATATGCCTCAAATTAACTTACACACACACAAACACCACAGTGGGTGAGGCAGGGAGCCTGTGAGTCAGGTTGCAAGTGAATTTGATGCATATTTGTGAGAAAAAGCCAAGTAGCCAGTAACACTTAATCCAAGCCACTAACATTTAACCCAAGGCAGTAACAGTTATCCCAAGGCAATAACACAAGCCGAGACAGTAACAGTCAAGTGCGAGCCCTATAAACTACACAGGGGGAGAGGTTTGCAATGAGCACCAAAGGCGCTCATTGTGAGCCACATGATGAGTGCCAGAGGTGTTCAGAAGGCCCATAGCCTCACATTGTGTAGCAAACAGCATTGCTAGCCTTAAAATTTTACTCCCGTCATTTTTAACAGGCATTTTCATAGTTAATTATAATAATCACTAGCGACTTGCCTGTCAAAAATGATGGCATAAAATTTTCATTCCTCGCAACTCTGTTGTTTGCCATACAATGTGAGGCTTACATTGTGTGGATATGCCACACATTGCGAGCTTTGCCATGAGCAGCAAAGCCGGACAATGCGAGCCTCGCTATGCACGTTCTTCTATCTCTCTCTCCTTCCTTTGTTCTGTGTCCTCTTCCTCCCTCTTCTCTCCTTCTCTCTCCTCTCTGCGAGCCTTGCAATGAGCGCCTTCAGCACCCATTGCAGGCCTCGTAATGAGCGCCCCTGGCTCCCATTGCGGGCCTCCAATCACAAATGATGGGACAAGAGACACGGGAGGGAGAGGGGGAAGAGCACAGTGGAAGGAGAGGGGGAAAGAGACACAGGGGAGGGAGAGGAGGGGAAGAGAAACAGGGGAGGGAGAGGGGGAAAGAGACACAGGGGTGAGAAATGGGAGAGAGAGGGGAAAAGAGACATGGGAGGGAGTGGGGCAAAAGAGACACAGGGTTGAGAGAGGGGGGAAGAGACCCAGGGGCAGGAAAGCAAGGCAAAGAGACACAGGGGAGGGAGAGGGGGACAAAGAGACACAGGTGACGGAGAGGGGGAAAGTGACATAGGGGAGGGAGAGGGGGACAAAGAGACACAGGGGAGGTAAAGTGGGCAAAGTGACACAGGGAAGGGAGAGAGGGGGAAAGAGATACAGGGGAGGGAGAGCAGGGCCTTGATTAACGGATAACATTTCTCTTTAAAAAAAAACAAGATTTCTTCATTTTCATAAAACTTCTTTAATAGTGTTTATGATTTGCCATGCAATCTTATTTTTCTTAAAACCTGCTTATTTAAATAAACCATATAAAATTAATTCATAAATTGCATTAATATCACATAATTTAGTTAACATTTGCATCATCGATTTCCATATAACTTTAGCAAAGGAACAACCCCAAAACAAATGATATACATTTTCATCTGCTCCACAGTTTTCTCTCGGGCACCTTTTACTTTACTTTGGATTAAATCTCTTCTGTATTGAAAGGCCCTTGTAGGAATACAATTATGGACCCAAGCCAAATCTCGTTGTGTAATAAATAACATTTTATTAGAAACTTGCCTCCATCAAAACCGCAGAGAGCTGGGAAAGCCTTTGTCATCTGCGCCAATGGGAATTGGAAGTGGAACTAGAGACAGAGGAGTATTGATTGAGCAATTTGTTGACCAAGAAATTAACTTGGAAAAAGAATACGAGGATCTGCTTGAGGAGGTGGGCCCAGGTGGGACCTGGCTCAAGTACTGATGAGCCCCACAAGTCAGATAAGAATGAGGAAGACACAGTCTGGCAACGCAAGGTGTTTGAAGCCTACAGCTTGCTTGATTATTGTCCAAGTTCAAAGAGCGCAGAATGGAGGAAGTGGTTCTGGAGGATGTTGACGTGGACCACTTGCCAAGTGGAAGAGATAGACAAAGAGGTGCCAGAAGTCCTGATCGCTACAGCCAAGCCGAGAGTAAAGGTTTCACAGGAAGCCCTTGTCACCTGGCGACAGTGGAAGCTGAGAAATCTACTGTAAAGGCAAGTCCAAAGTGGAGCAACAATGCTCACCAGAACCTGGATGGAAGCGTGGTAGATGGCAAGCAGCTGGAGGAGTGCCAGCCAATGGAGATGATTGGAGAAACAGATTCTAGATCAGGGGAGGGCATGAGCCCTAAGATTCTGATGTTAAATGACCAGGTTCATATGTCACAGCAGCACGTTGATATTGTGACCAGCTATAAGCAGGATGCTACCTTTGAAGGCGGACTGCAGCAAAAGCTCTCCAACTGTGGATCTATAACAGGGCAAGGCCAAGCTAATCCAGACGGCTTACCAGGAAAAGGATCAGGCCGATCCACAAAGACAGAGACTATTCAAAGTGCAATCAGGAGCGGGAACATTCCCTAGGACCCGGTTGCCAGAGCTAACAGCTGCTCCACCCACCATACCAATCATGGGGACAGCATTACAGATGGATACCTGGGCCAAGCCGACTATAGCATCCAGCTTGGAAGAATCCGCTAAAGTCAAGGCAGCAGCAGAGCAGGTGGACACCAGTGAGTGACCAGTCACCACCAAGCTACCAATAGGCAAGACCAAACTAAACACAATGGCTTGTCAAAAAGGGGATCATGCTGATCCACCCACACAGAGAATATCCACAGTGAGATCAGGAGACAGTAGTATAAAATATATCTTATTAAAAACAAACTATCTGTAATACTTCTCCCTGGAATTCCACATGACTGATCATTTTTTATAATTAAATTATATAGCTTTTTAAGTATTTGCTAAAATGTCGTCTGGGGAAAGAACAACATGTTTGTTAGTATCAGCCAGATATGATACTGTGGCCTACATTTCTTCCTCCTTGGAGTCTCCAGGGCTCGTAGGTGTCTCTGACAGGCCTAAAGAGGGTGTCCCCGAAAGACGTTCCTGGGTCCTTCTCTTAGCCTGGCCACCCCCTGCACTATTCCCTGGAGCACTCCTTTTTTTATTTTTGTCAATGTCCATTTGTTCCACGTTTTCCTTTTTTGGTTTTATGATGCACCTCTTTCTATATATCACTGAAGCATCAAAGTGGGCTTTCTCCTTGGAGTCTTCCGGAGATCCTGTGTCTGTTGCTGACTCCGAGACGAATACCCAACTCTGGCTGGGCAACAGTTCCTCGTAGGCCTGGGGTTGTTCCACACACAGAAAAAGTGTGACAACGGATGCCAATCTTGCCCTGAGACGTGGGTCTACAGGTACAAAATCGAAAGTCCTGTATGGGCTTGATGAGGCTACTTGGCGCATCACAGGCATACTCTTACAGAGCATCTGTTTGTATGTTGGCTTGCTGCTTGGACCTGCTCCATCTGGGGATCGCTGAGAACTGCGCATCTTTTTAGAACCTTCAGGATCTAGCCCGGCCGTAACAGGCGTTATACCGAAACCCACACTCTGCTACAAGACCACAGACCATTGTTACCTATTCCCTTTGAACCAGTACCTGCTAGAACGTCTTGGGGATTGCTAGGTGCTGCACCCACTGTGCCAGGAGGCCCGGCAGCAGGCCTACCCTTTAGAGCAGGCTCACATCCAGCACCATCATCCCCTGGATCAGAGGACACAAAAAGTCTCCTGAATCCCTGAGGAACAACAAAACTGTCAATTCCTTTTCCACTCCTTCCCATGCCCCCAGAGACTGGAAACATACTGTCACCAGCCTTGGACTTCACCTGCTCTGTACCACCTGAAACACCAGAGACCACTTTTTCTGAGGATAGTCCTGAACGGTCACTTTCGCTGCTTCAAAACTCTACAGGCCAGTGAGTGTGCATATTAATGGAAAGATTTTGGAAAAGTGAATTGTCAAATAGCTAGAATCAAATTGATTACAAGATCCAAGGCAGCATGGGATATTATGTTAGACTAGTCTGGCTGACTTTACAGCTATGTAAACAATGTAACATACCTTTGTGGAGCTGTAGATATGGGATTTGTAGGCTTTAGCAAAGGATTTAGACCTGTCCAACACAATTAACTAATAGCTATATGCAATGTGACCAGTCAGGGTGGAGCTGTAGTATTTGTAGGTTTAGCAAAGGACTTGGAGCTGTCCAACACAATAAACAAATGAATACACAGTGAGTTGACATATCAGGGTGGGGCTGTAGATGAACAAAATGATTTGTAGGTTTTAGTAAAGGTTTTAACACTTTTCAACACAATGAATTATTATCTACATTGGAATGTGACAGACCATGGTGGGCCTATTTATATACTATAGGTTGTGTAGGTTTTAATGAAGAATTTGACATTGTCTAATACAATAAGCTAATTGCTACACTGCAAAAAGAGAGATTCTGGTGTCACTCTACAGATCCATAATCAGATAACACCTACAATACTGCCCCATATCTTCAAAATTATATTGATAAATTAAAAGCATTCCAAGTAAGTCGACTAAAATGGCACAGGGGGCTTGTTGTTGCCTTTCGGGGACCCTTGGTGGCTGGGTGGAGGAAGAGACCTTCAATGACATCAGTGCGGACAAGGAACGGGACATGGCTAGCTTGGTATCCAACCTTGTGCAAATAAGGAGTTTGCGGTTGTGCAAAGGGACTGTTTGCGGTTGTTTGCGGTGCATTAAACGGGGAGATTGGTCTGTTACTGTGAAGCAGGTGTAACCCTTACACTACCTGATCGATACAACATCATACCTGATGTTTTAAAGCATGTTATTCCAAACAATTTAGGAATGTTAGGTGATTTATGCCCTTTATGGCTTAAAACCAGACTCTGCATCAACTATGTAATTTTCCATGGGAGTTTTGCCATGGATCCCCCTCCGGCATGCCACAGTCCAGGTGTTAGTCCCCTTGAAACAACTTTCCCATCACTATTGTAGCCAGAAAGAGTCCCTGTGGGTTTTGAAATTCGCCTGCCCATTTAAGTCTATGGCGGTTCGCCGGGTTCGCCCGTTCGCGAACATTTGATGGAAGTTCGGGTCCGCTGTTCGCGAACCGAAAATTTGATGTTCGCGACATCACTAGTCAGTACACATATGATGAGTGGTTCAAATTCCCTGATAATGTAATGCCTATTGTACAGTATATGGCCGGGCTGATATCATTCACCACAAAGTCAAACTATCTTTATATATGTAGAAGATGTTGATGAAAATGGAACACATTTTATATTATTGTTGATAGTGTGTATATATATGTGCAGATTATTTTTAGATTTTTATGTAGACTGCAGATTGTTTATTTACCAGTGGGTTTATGTTAATTAATATTTATTTAACAAAATTAATATTTACAATACTGAAAACTAAAGAAACTCTTTTTGAATAGTTTTCTTGTGTAACAGTCAAAAGTTACAATATGTGGGTTTATCAATAAGTAAATTGTAGAAATTCCTTAATTACAAATCTCATTTACATTAAAATGTGCTCAAAATAACTTTATTAAGGTTTATGAGAAAGATAGAATAAAAAAAAAACATTAATTTCTTATAATGTAATTTTGTGTAATGTGTTATATTTATATCTGATTTATCGCTCTCTCTAGTGTAAAGAGTGGGTTACAATGCTCTTCTCTAATAAATGCTTACAGTGCCTTGCAAAAGTATTCACCCCCCTTGACTTTTTACCTATTTTGTTACATTACAGCCTTAAGTTCAATGTTTTGTTAATCTGAATTTTTATGTGATGGATCAGAACACAATAGTCTAAGTTGGTGAAATATATACATAAAACTATTTTTTAGAAATAAAAAACTGAAAATTGGCAGTGTGTATGTATTCACCCCCTTTGTTATAAAGCCCATAAAAAGCTCTGGTGCAACCAATTACCTTCAGAAGTCACATAATTAGTGAAATGATGTCCACCTGTGTGCAATCTACGTGTCATATGATCTGTCTTTACATATACACACCTTTTTTGAGAGGCCTGCAATACCTAAGCAAGAGGCACCACTAACCAAACACTGCCATGAAGCTCTCCAAACAAGTACGGGACAATGTTGTTGAGAAGTACAAGTCAGGGCTAGGTTATAAAAAAATGTCCAAATCTTTGATGATCCCGAGGAGCACCATTAAATCTATCATTACCAAATGGAAAGATCAGGCCACAACAGCAAACCTGCCAAGAGACGGCCGCCCACTAAAACTCACAGACCAGGTAAGGTGGGCATTATGCAGAGAGGCAGCAGAGAGACCCAAGGTAACCCTGGAGGAGCTGCAGAGTTCCACAGCAGAGACTGGAGTATCTATGCATAGGATGACAATAAGCCGTACAGTCCGTAGAGTTGGGCTTTATGGCAGAGTGGCCAGAAGAAAGCTTTTTTGAGTTTGCGAAAAGGCATGTGGGAGCCTCCCAAAATGTATGGAGGAAGGTGCTCTGGTCTGATGACACTAAAATTTAACTTTTTGCCCATGAAAGAAAATGCTATGTCTGGCGCAAACCCAACACATCACATCACCCAAAGACCACCATCCCCACAGTGAAACATGGTGGTAGCAGCATCATGCTGTGGGGATGTTTTCAGCAGCCGGGACTGGGAAACTGGTCAGAGTTGAGGGAAAGATGGATGGTGCTAAATACAGGGATATTCTTGAGCAAAACCTGTACCACTCTGTGCGTGATTTGAGGCTAGGACGGAGGTTCACCTTCCAGCAGGACAATTACCCCAAACACACTGCTAAAGCAGCACTTGAGTGGTTTACGGGGAAACATGTAAATGTGTTGGAATGGCCGAGTCACAGCCCAGACCTCAATCCAATAGGAAATCTGTGGTCAGACTTAAAGATTGCTGTTCACAAGTGCAAACCATCCAACTTGAAGGAGCTGGAGCAGTTTTGAAAGGAGGAATGGGGAAAAATCCCAGTGGTAAGATGTGGCAAGCTCATAGAGACTTATCCAAAGCCACTTGGAGCTGTGATTGCCGCAAAAGGTGGCTCTACAAAGTATTGACTTTAGGGGGTGAATAGTTATGCACATTGCTTTTTCTGTTAATTTGCCCTATTTGTTGTTTGCTTCAAAATAAAAAAAAATCTTCAAAGTTGTGGGCATGTTCTGTAAATTAAATGATGTAAATCCACAAACAATCCATGTTGATTCCAGGTTGTGAGGCAACAAAACACGTAAATTGCCTAGGGGGGTGAATACTTTTGCAAGGCACTGTAAATGTCATGTGGGGATAATTGTAATTTGTTCTGGATTGCAGAACTAAATGAAAACCAATTCTAATTACAGTAGTATGTGGGATGTAAAATGTGATGCTGATAAATATACCAATAAAAATTATTAATAAAAATGCTGATTCAAACTAGGTTAAAGCTCTACAATTTTGAATAAGATATATATATATGTTTTATTTTGGTGACGCTACTGACAACCATCTACACTACATGGGACTTACCTTTTTGTTTTATTCTTAGGAAGCTTTTAAACAAAATGGAAAAGAAGAGAATAAATTAATTAAACTTTTTTTTTGGATTGTCTAATTTGTGAAAATATCTCTCCCCTGGTGTTTGACACCAATTAAACTCAATTTCCAAAAATACCAAAAGTTGGGAGAAGTAATAGAATTTAAAAAAATATATACATTAAAATGCATAAATAATATTGGATTCTTTAAAACACAATTAAAACCAAAGATCTGTCACCAGCTGTGGCCCATACACTAAAGTACTCATACTATCTAAATAAAGTAAAAAGCCTGAAATGTGACCCTCAACTTTTAAAGGTGAAGGGGTAAATACTGTATATGTATGTATATATTTTTTAGTTTTACTAAAGGTCATACATTTAATAATATTGTTGACAAAATGTAAACAGTTTAACCCAAACATTTTTTTTAAATGTTTACATATTTATGCAGTGACCATAAAACACCAGTCAAAGAGCAGTTTATTTATTATTACAATATTATGTGGATTATTAAACTCTAAATTTAATCTTTTTAAATAGAATATTTTACGTAAAACAGTTACATTATTTTGTCATATCAATAACAACAGTTTTGTTTTATTTTCTTAGGAATAAAAGTTTCCTGACTCACAGTCAGTGAATTGTAAAGATTCGGAAATTATATTATTTTTAATAAAACCAGTGCTCAGAAAGTCTTTATTGAAGGCTAGAAGGAAACTAGACTAAACAATCTATTTCTAATAATGCCATAAATGTATATTATTGTTCTCATATCTGGTGTTTATATATGAGATGTCCTTCCCTCTGGTATGAAGGTCAGGTACCATTGTTTTTCTGGAATGTGCTACCCGGTTGTCACATGTGGATAATTTTGTTTGTTTTGGATTTCAGAAATGAGTGAAGACCTGTCATAATTAGAGCTCTAATGTACAAACCATCCATAACTGTAGCCACCTAATAATATCATAATGTCATCAGGTGCCTCCGGTCTTGGGACCCTTGAGGCATCTCTCAACATTCCCTTTGTCTCTTTGCATCCTTGTGTCTTATTGGCTGAGACATTACCAAATTTATGAATATAAGGCTCATGTCTGGCTGGGGTCAGGATACAAAAGAAGACACTGGGTGAAGCAATTGTACACAAGTACTGAGTATCTGCAGGATGGACATCAGAGTCTCCCTCATTCTCCTGGCCTCCCTGATACAATGTACTCTTGGAGCTCCAAGCCAGGTAAGATGATTATGGAACTTTTATATCTTAAAGCTTCTTCATAGGTGTTAATTACATTAAAAACATATACTATGCTTGTTACAAATATACATACACACTAATATTATGGGATAAGCAGGCTTTGATGGTGAGACCTTATTCTAGTTACATGGACCTACTAAGAATACAAGCTGTGGTTTCATTAATCTGGATCAGTATCTGAAAACCACCAAATGGGTGAACAATATCACTACTGATCGTAATATCTTTTGTAAATAAACAGTTATGATGTCTTGTGCTATGCAAATGTATAAAGAGCAATATTATTCAAAATGTTTCATGTGAACATTTATGGTTTGATTATTTCTTTCAGATTTCCAATGCAAACCTGGCAAACACAGGTATGGTATTTATAAAAAGATGTATAATTATTATCTTTTAATTATAAAGTGTCAATTCCACAGACCAAAGTACAGGGGACACAGTGAGTACATAAGATAAATACGACACTGGGCTTTCTTGCCTGCTATTGGTGATTCTGTAAATTAATGAGCCTAGTCCTGCTGAGACCATTAGTATCAGTTCTGGTTTTACGCTTCCTGCATATTCAAAGTCTCCTCCCACCAAAGGAAGTTGATCTGCTAAAGAAAAAATGGTTGATTCCATAGCAGCATAAATATATATAAAATATTATAAATTAGAAGCTGTATTTTTTCATTCTAAACACAAGCTTCATATTTTCAGGTGCAGTTCTTCAAAAGAGTACTTTTTAAAAATATGACCATAGTGACCCTTTAATACTATAGTGGTGTTTTAAGGAGAAGTAAATCAATGTAAGCTGCTGCTAAGCCTTGTAGATTGTAAGATCCATTGTATCATTCAGAAATGTATATATATATATATATATACTGATTATATGCACCATATACAAAATCATCTAACAAAAGAAAATGGATGCCTGCGGAACAAATGTTTTGGGCTAAAAAGATAAAAATGGAAAGGCTTTTTTTTTTTTTTTTACTTTTAAAGTTTTTAGGTATTTACAATATCATATAGAAAACCAACCACAGCGGTAATATAAATATTTAACAGTCAAAATCAGACTTTTGAATTAACAATTTAATAACACTAACAGGTTAAACTTAAACAGGACAATATTATCAGGGTGCTCCCTAAAAGTGACACATAATATATAATATGAACAGATGATTATTTCTCCTCTTTCTCTTTTTTCTATAGTAAATGTGACTCAACATGCAAAGGATGTTTTCAGTAGATACATGGAAACCAACAAAGGTAAAACATTTAATGTATACAACAAACAAACAAACAATATAATGTTACATGGATGTGGCTCATCAGTCAGAGTAATAGAGCGGGATGAAGAAGCAGATATGATTGGTCTGGACTTTATTACAGTATTTGACACTGTCACACATAATAAACCAATTCTCCGACTGCACTTGGATTGGACTCAAATATAATTGTGCAGATATAATAAGTTCTGAGGGACCAGCGTCAGAGAGCCACCATCACTGGAATACATACAGAGAAAAAGGGAAGGTTGCTAGAAGCTTGTATGTTTAAATGTGAAGGTAATTACTCAGTAACATAGTTGCAATAACAATTATACATTATTATATCTCCTCTTTCTCCTTTTCCTATAGTAAATGTGACTGAACCTCCAAAGGACATTTTCAGTAGCATCATAGAAACCAACAAAGGTAAAGCATGGGTTAACTGAAACATCCACTAAATTAGAGGTGAATAGGTGTGATAGAGCAGAATGTGGAAGCAGTTATGACTTGTCTGGATTTTATTAAGGCACTTAACACGGTCACCAATTCTAAAACTACAATGTCTCGGATTTTATTCTAACATAATTGTGTAGATATAATATGTGCGGAAGGTCAGGCAGCAGAGAGCCACAGCTCATGGAAAACATTCAGAAAGGGAACAACAAGATGACAGTAGGTGATAAGGATTAGTTGAAACAACTCTAGAGTAATCTTGATCTGCCAAAAGATGCGACAGACAGTTAAAATATTTTAAATATTTTTTCACAGAGGAGCAACTGTCAAACACAACAATATGGAAAATTAATTGGTGCCCATTGGCACATTATTGATTTTTGTGTTTAGTAACTTATTCATCACTTGCTATTTATTGCTATGTTCAAGGCATGGAAGATCAAGGTAGATCTTCTTTAGCCAACCTCTTGTACTTTAAGACTAGAGCGGATGACATTTCTTTTATTCTTTATTTAGTTGCTTTAAGATGTATGTAACAGCATTATACCACTTAGTGCAATATTTATTTACATAGACTAACACATTTCAGTGGACAACAACATTTAATGAAGACTCTGTTGATGAAAACTTACAATTTTTTAACATTGGTTGTTTGTTATTTAGATGCTGGTATCGGTATGAATGGAATTAATATATTATTTGTGCTTGTATACAGGGAGCACAAAGATGTTGCAAGAGGGGGACATAGCTAAAAACATTGGCCGCAGTGCCATGATATGTAACGATAATGGAGACTCTTGTAGATGGAACAAGAACAGCAGTGCGATAGTCAATGTGCCGTACACCATCGCCACCAACATTGGTGAGTATACTTACAGTACTCACATTGTTCAGGTTAATAGATATTAATACTTAATATTTTGTTCTTCCAAAAGAACAAAAGAGAATAAAACTGTACAAACTAATCTGATAGATCTTCATGATAGTGTAATCTAGTATAATAGTTTACAAAATGAGAAATTCTTTATGTCCAAGCATCTGTTCCAGATATTATGGAGTGAAGGTTTATTACTCAAGAGGAAATAGCTGCCTTCTGTTATCAAAATATACCAATTTTTTTCTCTTGCAAGTCTCGCCCCTTCTTACTGTTCCGCCATGTTCCTTATGTGTAGAATGACTCAATGCCCCCTGTCTGTTGTCTCCTTCCCATTTCAGTCCTCATACATATTTCTAGAAAGACATAACATTCTTCTAAAACCCCTCTCTGGTGTCTCCTCAGATGCTTACTCTGTCTCTGTTATCAAGGGCGCCATGCAGGATTTTGCAACTCTGACCTGTGTGCGCTTTATTCCTCGCACAGTGGAACCGGACTACCTGAACATTATATCGGGCTCTGGGTATGTTACCAAGCTCTAGGATTTTTATTTGTTTTAGCTGCTTTAAACCTCATTTGCATCTGCTTGTGAGCTACACCAGCCAGTGGCACTAACATGAACCAGCTGTAAAGGATGAGAAAACAAGTGTTACATTTCCAATGTTTGCTCTACATCTTATATATTGTTCTTTTTCACCCACTGAAAAACATGGAAATGTATATCCTAGTGGTACATCTAATTCATTATGAAATAGTAGTTTTGGATTTCAATCCCATTACTCCTTTTTTGTTTAAATATTAATTTATATTTGGGTTACAAGATAAAACATGAAACATATTAACACTATAAAGGATTGGTATTACATAAATTAATGTATTGTTAAGGCTTTGAAAAAATGTTTAAAGTAAATAAAATATGGAAGAAATCGGATGAAAACACAGATCCTACAGTTTTAATGCAGATGCATTTAGTTGCACCATCTCTCCATATGGTAAAAAGTGAGAACAGAAATCAGTAAATACAAAAACTTCCAACTTTAAATCATTACCTCTTTTTCTTAGACCAATGATACTTTGTACTTTGATAGATTTGGTCCCCTTTTAAAGTAACTGAATGGTGATCTTGCATGCAAGATCCTTTCAGGTTGACTAATAATATTATAAAAGAAATGTTCTTTAAGTGTATTTTTTATAAAAATGCACAAATGTGTCTGTTAAAATGTTAATACATCCTTGCAAGGTCTCTATAATTGTTTCTAATGTAAATTAATTCCATGCAACTAAAAAAAAATGTTTTAAATAAATGGCAGCCAAGTTATGCTCATTATTATGTCAGCAGGTAAATATTAGACACAATTATGCACTGTTTTGATAAAACATTGTTAAAAAAGGCACAAAACTCAGCACCTCATAGAGATCTTTTTCAGTTGAAATATAATGTGAAAGTATCATCTGATGTCATTGGAGATCTATGCCAATGGAATAATTAGTACTAACCCAATCTAAAGTACAAACCCTGAGTCTCACTCAACCTCGTTCTTCCAGATGTTGGTCTTCAGTTGGGAAGATTGGTGGGCGCCAGGATGTGTCACTAAATTCAAGCAGTTGTATGCAAAAGGGAATAGTCCAACATGAGCTGAATCATGTCCTGGGATTCTACCACGAGCAGAGCCGGAGCGACCGGGACAACTATGTAAATATTCTGACTGACAACATCATACCAAGTAAGAGACCAATGCAACATATAGAATCTGTCTACACTCCATTTATAATATAATAGAACAAGTACTATTAGGCACCCCTCCCCAAAAGGACGTTTCATATAGTGATATTTTATTTTATGTTTTTTGAGCTTTACACTGAAAATTTACCAATAAAAAACTGTTCCAGAAGTCAGATTTTGTCATTGTAAAATGTACAAGTCCACCTGTATATGTAATAAAATCAACAAGTGACCTAAGTGGTAAGAAAAACCATGAAGGTTTTGTTGTCGGTATAACAACATCAAGTAGGTCACCAAAGTTATTTAAATACAGTAATTTATCCATAAGGAATTGTCCATAGACATTAACTGGCCAACTTGTTATTTGATTAATTTAAATGAGTAAGCACTTTGCAACAAAGTGATATTTTCTGTATTAAACATCAGAATTTACTTAACTCTAAAAAATAAGACATGTAAGAGGTAGAAAATGGTAATTTGACAAGGATATTTTTATTTAACAAAGTGTGATTTAGAGTAGCTTAGAGCAGTGGTTTTCAACAGCTGGTACTATCACTGATTTCTGTCCCTTAGACCTCATCTGCTGGCTTTTATCATCATAGAGGGAAGATGAGAGACGAACACTTGAATCTTACCACTATAATTAGTCACAGATTTGGACAGATCATTGATTAATGTATCTGCAGTTAATATTTACTCTATTCAAATCAGTACAAAAGTGGATGACAATTGTGTATGTCACATGTAGTATCACCCTGCTCTGGGTCGCAAAGTCAGTCCTCATGAGCATCAGAAGGTAACCAGCTGGTTATCAGACCAAACATGTTGAGAAGCACTGGGCTAGAGTATTATACAGCTGTTTGGAGATTTACAAAGGCCTCTAAAGTCTTTCAGTAGGGATGTGAAGATGCCAGCTGGTCGCCATTTCCATTCCTACATGAAAAACTACCCATAGAGCACTCAGTTAGAAGCTATAAATCAAATATGTTAATGTTACTGATATGAAGACATCACAAATTACACATAACATTTGTTTTATTTACAGGTACTTTAGAGACACTTATAGGACTGACCCCCTAGTGAGATAGAAGGGTCTAATTAATATAGAAAGGATACATGGGGTGAAAAACATGGATTTAAATATACAGAGTTACACTTTAGCCATGCTTTATAAATAAAGTCCATAAACAAGATATAAAGTATATGTTATATTTTATCTCTGCATAACAACACTTTTTGACACACTAATCCTGGCTTATCTCCACTTTCAACCCTATTTGATAAATATATTGAAGAGTCTTTACTAATATTTTCCCAAATACGTACACAACATGGCCAGTGCTGAGGATTCAGGGGCAGTCGGTCTTTGTAACTTTGGTGAGAGCAACTCATGTCAAGATAGATTTGTACTTGAAAAAATATCTGTTAATTAAATCAGCTGCTTGCTCTTCTCAGGCAATACTGCAAACTTTGGCAAATCGGTCACTAACAATCTGGGCTTGGAGTATGATTACTCGTCTGTGATGCACTATGGCAGGTGAGAAATATACATTTATATGACACTGAACTATGCCATAAATATTATATATGATAACATGTGAGACACTATATTAGATAAAACCAGTGTCAGATAAAACATGTCAACCATATTTAACTGCGACTGAATTACACATATATGTAGAAGTCTGAAATATAAAAAGTAAAATGGTGACTGTGCAGATGACTTGTAAAGCAAGAAAAGTTCTTCTACAGTTGAATGTGAATTTGTGGAAATAAAGATAGATTCCAAAGTCTTTCTGTAAACTGAGAAAGGTGGAGAAAAATTCAATGCCCCAGGCATATAAGATTATTTAAAAATATTTATTATATTATAATAAATATATATATTTATTAGAGATAGCTTTATCATTGGCTTTATAAATCGCATTTGTTTAACTGAGAAGAGATCGATTAATGCCCAGAAATAATTTGCTGATGATGGAATTCAGAGAAACTAATAGACTAAAATAACTAATATCAATGTCATGTATTAGAAAATGATCATATCCTAATTTCCAAAGTCCTACAACATATGGTAATGATTAATAAATATAAGATTATGACATGATAAATGATGATAATCTTACTTTTGTAGGTATGATTTTTCTAAAGCAGCTGGACTGCCCACCATTGTTCCTAAACCAGACCCGTCTGTGCCTATTGGTCAGAGATATGGACTGAGCAACTTGGACATTGCCAAAATAAACAAGTTATACAACTGTGGTAAGACTTTGACCCACAATAAACAATTTACAGTCTAATTATTCAATATAATATTATCTCTAAGTCAGAATTAGTTATTTTATTTGACAAAACATTGTCTAAAATATCTGCAATTTGTGTGACTCTTCCAGGAGCCTGCAGTACCCTCCTTCCAGATTCAAAAGGGACACTAATGTCTGCCAACTACCCAAGTAATTACCCAGCTAATACCAGCTGTGTGTGGCTTATCAGGGCCCCATCTAATCAGGTAATTATACTAACCGTACAAAAAAAGAGCACTGGCTATGGTAATCAGATCCAGATTTATTATAATGCTAAGGTGCTAAATAATTTGTTGCTCAGGTGGAAAATTTTCCAGGAGCACATAATGCAACTTTGCAATTCACTGCTCCTTCATTTTATATATTGGGTGCTGCCAACAAGACTTCCCATTGTTGCAGATTGAGCCATATGTTATTTTACAACACTAATATATTCTCATAAGTTATTTTATTTCACATTTTGCATGATAAACAAGCATTTCTGCGATAAGGTGTTTCATTAATACCTGCAGTTACTACATTCATAAGAAGACAATAAAATCTTTTTTTTTTAAACCATCATAAGAAATGTGTATATTGTCTTGAGTACCTACTTTAGGTCTTACTCACAATGGCTACAAACCAGCCTTGCCATGGGGGGTCCCTATGGGATAAATCATGTGTTTGTAAGCAGGCTGTCTGCTATTGGATTACCCTCTCTATTTCTTTATCGGTATATATGTATATATTATGTAATATAACTATTTTAGACCTTATACATGTGCTCAAGAAAGACGATTTGTTGTTCCTAGCTGCATTTAAATTCTAGCATTTCTACATGACCATTCTCTTCTACTCACCATGACATATTCAGGTTACATTCCTAATAAAATAATGGAATATTTCAGATAAAGATAAGGAAATAAGACAAGCCACTGAATCCTTACACAACATGATAAAATTGCTCATGGGATTCTCCTTTCTACGAGCTCTAATTCAATTGCATTTACTGTTTCAGGTTTTCTTGCAGTTCAATGCATTTGATGTCCAGTCCTCTCCTGGCTGTGTCTCAGATTATGTTAAAGTCTACGATGGAGCCACCAGGTCATCCCCGGTACTTCTAGACAGAGCCTGTGGCACTGGACAGCTCCCTTCCTTGGTGTCCTCTACAAACATGATGCTACTGGAGTTTGTCAGTGATAAAGACACTGTGGCAACTGGATTCAAGGCTGCCTACAGCACAGGTAATGATGAGAGTAACTGACTGCTATTGTATTCTGTGTTAATAATAGACGTACAGCCATGTAGACTTTGAAAACAGTTAATCACCACTACACTCACTGCCCTTATCATTCTGACTATCCAGAAAATGTACACCCAACGTTATAGTGTAGCTGAATTCTACTGACTGATATTTTTATAAGGCATTGTTGCCAGGAAGAGGGTAATTCCAGATAGTTATAGAAATGTTCATATATGTTCTTTAAACAATGGGCTACTAAATGGGCAACAAGCCAAATAAGTAAAATTAATAGTAATGATACTAGCAGATTGCTTCCAGACAGGGCAGGCCCAAGGCGACTAAGCACCCTTAGATATTGCACCCAAGTTATTTGAACAGGAAAATGGAACACCTGCTTTAGTTTCTTGGAAAAACTGTTTCAGTTTGACCAGTTAAAGAAAATTATAAGATAGCAGTACTATTATACTCTATATATCAGTATCACAAGGAAACTAAAGTGAATGTTAGTTGTTAAATAAAGTTAGGAGTATTATCATTTTGCTAATGTGTTTTCTTTCATGTATTTTTGCAAACTTTCAAACTAATTCTTTGGTATCAAGTTTAGCCTCTATATCTTCCCCAGTAGACATCACAGAGAGTCCAACATGACATGTATGTTTGCTACATTACAGGACGTTAAGTTTTAAACCGAGGCTCAAGTTCTTTGTAAGATATTATACCATTGATGGTGGCCCTTGTAAATTGGTGCTCTTGGTGGCTGCCCACTTCGCCCACATGGTAGAAATGGCCCTGCCTCTTGTAGAGTGTTAGGACTTGCTTTATTTAATGCCATTTATATTGGATGGCTGGTTGGCTGATGTCAAGCTAAGACCTGTCTATTTGTATATGACACTGAAATCTGTAACAGGGTTGACATTTTGATGTAGCCAGGGTATATATAAAAACATTTAAATAACTGAGCATAGTTTAGTAGAATACCCCCAAAATATCTAAAGACGAAGTCAAAATTTTAATAAGGAAGTTTGGAATAGTTGAAAATCTGGAAACAAAATTACTGCAAAATGTAAGAAACAGTTTTCTGATTAATAGCTTCATGTCTTTAAAAGATTTTGCTTGAAGGATGGAAGGAAGGAATAGACCCCTCCTTATTAAGGCATTTACTAAAGTTTGGTGAAATGAGAATATGTCTTTAAAAATTGAATATTTTAGCAAGAAATGTCAGATTGATGTTGAAAATTAAATTGCGATTTGGACAATTGCATCGGGCTCTATATAAGCACAGAACATATTTTTTTACAAAAGTTTTTTAGTTAGTGAACTTCTATCCAAAAGCAAGGTCTTCACTAACTAAAAACTTCTGTAAAAAAAATGTATGCTCGGTGCTTACATAGAGCCCTATTCAATTGGCCGAATCGCAACTTAATAAGGCTGTAAGGGTTTATGAGTAAAGGAACGGCTTTGCATAGAGTTCTATAGATAAGCTGAATAGACGTTTAGCAGCAATTGCAATACTAGTAAATGCAGATAATTTGTTTACAGTTGTTTTGGATTTAAATTAGGCTAGACTAAGGATTAATATAGTATGGCTTGTTACAGGTACACAGGAGAATGAGCAGACTGACGTGGGCTGGGGGTGTTGCCTGACATTAATACCAATGTTTGTTTTTATGTTTTGACCTTATATGTTCTTTATTGTTGTGCCCTTTAATGTTTTACTTCTGCTTTTTTTCCAGTGCAATGTGGTGCCCGTTTTACTACCTCCCCTGGGTATTTCTATCCTATGTACTCCACCTCTTCCATGGACTGCACCTGGATAATCACAGCTCCAACAGGATCTAAGGTGGGCACAGAACTTGTCAAAGGGTCTCTATCACATCTATCAGGCTGAATAAATGAAGTTTTATCTTATTATTACATTTAGTTATACTTCACTTTACTCTGTATTCTCCTACCAACTTTATATATGAGCCGTAAGTGTAAAAATAATATACCATCAAACGTTAACATTATTCCATTCTTTATATAATAAACCATTTAAGGACTACCATGGGAAAACCTCACACCCTTGTGAAGTATGGAACAGACTAACAGTTTCTGTGTAAGGTATGAACACAAAAGTATATAAACATTTTTTTTTAAATTTTAACAGACTCTGCTAGTGAACTTTAGCAGGCTCTTCCCGTTTGTGTGGGCTTCCATGATGTATCTTTAAAACTTTACTTTTTGGCTGGAGTGTGTGTGATGGAGATGGTGGTACCAATGGGAGTGTCACTTCCACTTAATCTATTGCTAAGTGTGGAAGCCATTCAATAAATCTGAAAAATAATCTTATCTGCATCTAAACTCACTCCTATGGTTTTGTAATCATTTTAGGAAAACACGCAATAAAATTAAATTAACAATATGGCATCACAGAAAAAAGGGGAAAACGATATGTATTGATCTACCCTTAAAGACTAATGGAGAATCTGTTATTTTTTTTTCTAATTTTCTTTACTTTCAATTGTAGTGGAATGCAAACACAAGTTTCTTATAGCCTAAACCATCTTTTTCTGGTCTCTGGACCCACTGATCACCTTCTAGTGCTAATGGGGTCTGGCTGTGAGAACATGTTTAACAAGGTGATACTTCATGGGATTTACAGAGTTCCCATTTTGCTTTGAGTTTAACTCTTCTATAATCTGTCTATAGTTGTGACTAATGGAGATGATTTGTATAAAGTATTAGGCTCCCCTCATCCCTGTGGCCTGGCAGATAAGGTCTCAGGGACAGGCACTGGTCCTAGGACTGACTGTTGTGAACCACTAGTCTAGACTTCCACTAGACTCACTGTTCCTCTCCGGTACCACGTCAGGACATGTTGCTTGTCATTTTAATGTCATTTTCCTGCACTATAGACCACTTATTTTTCATGAAAAAATACCTTTTTGTAATGGTCAAAAGATGAACCTTTATGATATAAATGCATGATATAAATGTTTAAAAAGCAATGACCCTTGCAATATTCACCTGATGATCATGTTATTTATTCTGTTTATTCTCATTTCTAGGTTTCACTGGATATGAATGAATTTTATATGGGACCAGGGAGCACTTGCTCCACTGCTTACCTACAAATTTTCAATGGCCCACTGACCACATCCCCCCAAATAGGAAAATACTGTGGTTCTGACATTGTCCCCAGAATCGTCTCATCTGGGAATTCTCTACTTGTTCAGTTTCATAAAGATCAGTCGGTTCCGTTTGCAACATTCCTGGCCATATATGATTTTGGTAAGTTTTAAAAGTATGAAGATTAAGGTCAACATAGTATTAGACCTTCAGGTGTGACTAGTGATGTCGCGAACATAAAATTTTCAGTTCGCGAACGCAAACCGCCGCAAATGTTGGCGAACCGGCGAACCCGCCATAGACTTCAATGGGCAGGCGGATTTTAAAACCCACAGGGACTCTTTCTGGCCACAATAGTGATGGAAAAGTTGTTTTAAGGGGACTAACACCTGGACTGTGGCATGCCAGAGGGGGATCCATGTCAAAACTCCCACGGAAAATTACATCGTTGATGCAGAGTCTGGTTTTAATCCATAAAGGGCATAAATAACCTAACATCCCCCTCCATCATCATCCTCCCCTGTATCTCTTCCCCCCTCCCTCATCATCCTTACCGGTGTCTCTTTTCCCCCTCCCTCATCATCCTCCCCTGTGTCTCTTTTCCCCCTCCCTCATCTTCCCCCCTCCCTTATCATCCTCCCCTGTGTCTCTTTCTCCCCTTCCTCATCACCCTCCTCTGTATCTCTTTAACCCTCCCTCATCATCCTCCCTTGTGTCTGTCTCCCCCCTCCCTCATCATCCTCCCCTGTGTCTCTTCACCCCTCCCTCATCATCCTCCCCTTCCCTTGATAATAAGGGGGGGGAAGAGACACAGGGATAAGTGTGAGGGGTGTTAGGGTAAGGGGTTTTAGGGATAAGGGTGAGGGGGTTAGGTGTTAGGGTGAGGGTTGTTAGGGATAAGTGTAAAGGGTGTTAGGAATAAGTGTGAGGGGTGTTAGGTCTTAGGGATAAGTGTGAGAATGTTAGGGTTAGATTGATGGGTGTTATGGATAAGTGTGAGGGGTGTTGGGGTTAGGGTAAGGGGTGTTAGGGATAAGTGTGATGGTTGTTAGGGTAAGGGATGTTAGGGTTAGGTGTTAGGGTAAGGGCTGTTAGGGATAAGTGTAAGGGGGTATTAGGGTTAGGTGTTAGGGTGAGGGGTGTTAGGGATAAGTGTGGGGGGTGTTAGGTTCAGGGATGTTAGGGTTAGGTGTTAGGGATAAGTTTGAGGGGTGTTAGGGGTAGGGTAAGGGGTGTTAGGGATAAGTGTAAGGGGGTATTAGGGTTAGGTGTTAGGGTGAGGGGTGTTTGGGATAAGTGTAAGGGGTGTTAGGGTGAGGCATGTTTGGAATAAGTGTGAGGGGTGTTAGGTCTTAGGGATAAGTGTGAGGGGTGTTAGGGTTGGGTGCTAAGGTGAGGGGAGGATGATAAGGGGGGGGAAGAGACACAGGGGTGTCCTTGCAGCAGAGATCAAAAGAGTCCTTCAGGACTGTATTGCACACTGTGTACAGTAGCCTAGCTATGGTTTTCCCTATTGATGCAGTATCACCTCCACTCAGCCTCCACTCAGTAAGACTGCAAGTTAGTTATGATTCCAAAATGGCTGCTGTCCATGAGGTAGAAGGCTCTGGAAGGGAGTGTATGCTGCTCATTGGCTGGAATATGTCTGCTGACTGAGTTGCAGGGTCAAAGTTTGCTCAATGATAAAGTATAGGGGGCGGATCGAACATCGCATATGTTCGCAGTTCGCCGCGAACGCGAACATGCTATGTTCGCCGGGAACAGTCCGCCGGTGAACTATTCGCAACATCTCTAGGTGTGACTTTTTATGAAGCAGAGACAACTGTGATGCATCTCTGGGATTCTGTATCCAATGGCATTAAGCTGTGTTTGTTAGAATATTGCCCAACTCTGTAAATATAGAATCCAAGTCACAAAACATGGCGGACATTGGGGAAACCAACCAACTTTTAACTCATAGTATTATTTAAAGTTCCATTCAGAACATATTACCCTAATCTCTCTCTTTTGAAGGGACAGGTCTTCCTTCAGTGGAATCCCCCTGACCCTATTAGCCTCCCAAATGTTCCTCTTTTAAAGAAAAGTCTCACATTTAAATACAAAATGCTTGTTCCAGTCCTGCCCATTTCCTATTTTCTCTGGTTCCTCACATGTTGTCTCTCAGTGTTGTGAAGGACAATAGAAGCCTGGAGTGTCACTTCTAGATAATATATATCCATATAGCATTGTGCACATATAAGTTTGTGTATCATTGGTAGTAACACTGCTTAATAGTGCATCATTTTGCAAGTGTAGAAGTGTCTATTTTTGGCCACTTCAAATATTTGCAGCAATAATTAAAGATTTGTTAATTCAGGCTGTATTTATTGTGGTTTATCTAAAGCCAGACGAGATTTGTAAAACTAAAGCAGAAGTCAATACAGCATCACTAATCGGTCATAACATTACAGGCATACATTTTATAACACAGAAAATCAAGATCTAAATGACACAGTATGTGTGCCTAGAGAAAAGTATCTAATATATCTTGTGCTTTATTTATCTACAGTCAAGAACTGAAAGAAGGTCTATAAGAGAAGAAGATTTTATGGAGTCTTATAATCACACTACTTCTTATTTAGTAATACTGCATGGAAGATGGAAAACATTAATCTAAAACTATAAATTCATGCGAACTTGTAACGGAAATAATACTAGAAGTTAATTGTTTCTTGTTTATGTATTTTTGGGATAAACTTGTGCCTTTTGTATTGTGTATGTAAATGATTTCAGACTTTTCCTCCTCTTATATTTTCATGGATGACTGGAACTGAAATAAAAATACACATTTTGATAAAAATGGTCTATGCGTTTGTTTCTCTCAATATATAATGTCATTTCTTAAGCAACTTTGCTGGTATTATGTGACAAATTTCTGCCCAGGCCAACAAGGCCCAGGCCTAGGGCAGCACATTTTAAAGGGCCTTTGGTGCCGGTGAGAGAATTTGCACAAAGTGCCTATATCCAGAGATATTTCTTTCTATAAAATAGGTGACACCTTCTGACTTTCTATGTGTACCCAAAAACATCCATATACCTATGCTAATTTATGTTTATTGTTGGGAGGGAGGTGAAAATAATGAAAAAATAATTTAATGTCAACAGACCGAAATTGCAATCAGCTGACTATATGAAAATGTTCACTAGATGCTGTTTTTTTTGCATAATCTATTTGCAAATTGGCTGCATGGATCAGATTGGAAATATAGCATATAATTTATAGAGGGGGGATTTTTTCAGATAATATGAATGATATCAGACCTTTTTAGTACTTCAGAGATTAATGTTAAAGTCAATTAACATACTTTGGCAATATAGCTCAGTGTCAGGTAGCAGCAGTGACATATCAAAGGTGCATAGGGGCAAATGAAAACATCATATTGCTGCCGTTAGTAAAGTGTTTGGTATACCTCCATAAATAAGTGGTCAGTTATCTATTTGGCACCCCTGTAAACAGTTTAAATACACCAAAATACTCCCGTTTTCTCCATTCACCATGATCCCTTCCAATGCATTGCTTTTTTTTTTTTAAAGGAAGAATAATGTGACCAATTAAAGTAGTCCATGGAAGCCACAATTAGTCCATCAAGCTCTTCCAGATCAAGGTGGTAGTAAAGTGAAAGCTACGTTTAAACTTGTCAGTTGACTATGCTTCTGATGTCATGGCATTGATGCAAACCTCACTCAGCTCTCCTGAGGGAGAAATTAGAAAATAATACAACATAGGAGAAGTATATTTATGGTTGTCACCAGGGGCCCAGAGACGAGGGGCTCAATACCCCCTTAATTCTTCTACTGTAGCTTATAGGAGCAATCTGCAGGTTGTGGCCTTATATTCATCTCAGCACACCAGCAATTCAGATCAGAACATCAGTCAAGGAGAAACAGAAAAAACAGACTAAAAGCACCCATAGTTTGTGCACAGCAGTATGACAACTTTTTTATTCTTGCAGAAATATGTCAAATACAAAAATATCTCACCCACACCCCTTCCTGTATGACGGGGTCTTAATCCTTAGGCCATAAAACCACCTCCCATCGCCAGATACACCAGAGTCTGGGGGATATCTGGCCAGATCACTTCATATTCCAAACCTCTGTTTTGATGGTAGGTGAAGTGTATCACTTTATGACTATGCTGGAGCAACTTGGATTCAACTTCAGCACTATATGTTTCTGCTTTATGCATTATCCCATATATCCCCCTTAAACTCTCTCTCTGACCAAACAAACATCCCAGAAGGCCATATACACCTTCAAATTCCTGCACAGTTAACTCTTTGTTGTTACACTAACATACATAGAAGAAAGTGTACCTCTGCTAGTTACAGTTACAGTAACAATATAACATGATTTAGTAACCCCAATATTAATTATTTTGGCCCATACTACACTACATACAAAAAACATCATGGCACAGTCCCCACAACAAGTATCATGTTCATTTTAATAGTCTTGGATATTAGCAACACAGTGTGCCTGAGTTCCAAATAGCAGGGTTGCTTATGGGTTCAGAGTCCCAAAATCAGTCATGACATTGGTAATTCGGAAAAAAGCCATGAACCTTCTGTGCTAATTAAATAAATATGGCAGTACTATCTGACTTTTTCAATAATAATTTTAAATTAGTAAAATTTGCCTTCAAATAAATATTCACAACTAAAACAACGTGGCAATGACTTGGAGTTTTGGAGCTTACAATCTAAAGTATAGTGTGCTTTTGCCCACTGCACAATACAAGACTCACAGGCTCTCAAACTTTAACACTAAAGAGTGACTTAAGATAGCAAGATTTTGTAAAAGGCAAAAGATAAGTAAATTCTTGGAGTTAAAGTGGGAAAGTGGGGACAAGTGAATAGGGAAGTAAAGTAGAAGACATTATATTACAATAAAATAATATTGTCTTATTGGGTTGGATGATGATTGAAGGGGGAAGACATGTTTAAGAATGTAAACAATACCCTTCTGAATTGCAACCTTGCCATGGTAAAGGGGCTGTGGTACCCCAATTAAGTAGGGAGCTATACCACAGAGTCATCCAAGATGGGTAGGTCATGGATTAGAGGCCAGACAAATCACATTCCACAGGAGAAGGAACTGGAAACTCACTCCAGTATCTTTGCCTTGAAAATCTTATGGATAAGCACAACCTGCTGTCCATACCATCACAGAGATTTGGACACGACTAAATAACAACGCAGTAACCAATTAAGGGGAGAAATAAGTAAAAGGGCTACTGAAAATGAAGAAAATGTATGTTTCTGAAGTATGTAACAAACAAGAAAAGTTAACAAGCCTCATTCAATTCCTGACTCGTAGCTTGCAAAGTTAGGTTTTTCAATAGCGGGAGCTTTTCCCAGCAATTTTATACTGTACATGTACTCAATTGATTTCACTCGTAATATTACTTAGCTCACCTGCAACATGTAGACCCATGCCATGTCAGAAAAATTATTTGGCTTAGGATGAAGCAAAATTGTGCAAATCCTTACTATTGTGGATCCTAGATCAATGCAAATCCCTTAAGAATGTTTCCACCCATGCTGTGTGGAAAGTACTCTGAGATCTGCTTCCCAGCTCACATCCAATCGTCTCCTACCCCGCTCACACCAGACCAACTACACATACAACAATGAGGATCTATTTAAGCTCCCAATGCACCTAAAATTAGCTCTGTGCAAGGGTGGTCTTGAAAGGACCCCCGTGGTACCTAAATGTTAACTCCATACACTGGGCACAGACCCTTGTGGCATAACAAATTAACCCATATGCCATGGAGTTTTTATAAGGACCGTGGCATTACACATTAATCCCATATACATGGGGACCTTATAAGAATCCCTGTGTAACCTAATAAACATCTAATGGCACAGAGGGCCTTAAAGGGCCCCTGTTTCACTTAAAATGAACCCCTGCCACAGAGGTCCTTTAAGGACCTACATGGCATCTGATAATTAATACCATACCATGGGTGTCCTTTAAGAACCACCATGGTTTTCCTGTTGACACATTATAAATCCTAAGGGTTGTCACAACCTACTACTTCAAAGGGCTTAATAAGTACCTAGTTCAAACCTACCCAGCAGATCTTACAGAGACCAAAAGTACCCAAGAGATTGAAGCAAGTAGATTTGCAGAGTTAATAGTAACTAGTTCCAGGCAAGTGCAGCAATAATAAAAACAATAGTAAGGATTAATTATTCCCCAGAGTGAAACATACACATAGATTAAGTTCAAACTGAATAACACATGTTTTTATACACATACAGCCTGGAGCCTGAATGATGAATCTGTCTAATTTAGTCTTTCTTCCAAGCTTTCCATGGGGCGGCTATTGAAACAATAAAGGTAGACGTATTACCTAGCTGTCTATGACCTATTTAGACTCAACCATTCTTTAGTATACATCCCTATAATTTATATTATGAATACCTAGCACCACTGTTAGAGTACCTTAGGTGCAACATGCAGCTGTCTGCCATGCCCGGGATCACTCCAAGATAGTACAAGTTATTTTCTGGGGGGAAACACATTTGTGCATCTGACTCTTACTCTCTTACCAGCTGGTAATATTCTGCAGAGTTACTGTGGTTAGTCCTGAACGATCCCTCTCGCCCCAAGACACTTTTTTGCTTGGACCAGAAAATGTCTGTTCCTGGTAATCTGGCCTCTTTAGGATGGGAGCTCAAGTACTGTGCATACAGTCTCTCTAAGAGGTACATAAACTTTCTGGGGCACTTTGGAAATAGATATGATACGTCCCCACAAAGATCACAGCTCCGGTTCAAAGGCCTGGTGATCCGGGCTTCCACAATAGCGGCACCTAGGCTCTGGGCACTCATCACTAGGATGTCCATACATGTAGCATCTTTGGCAAAATATTGATTGTCCTGGAAACTGAAGATACCCATGGTTGCTGCCCAGAGTAAAGGATGCAGGTGATATTTTCATTCCTCCAGGACTGTCCGGATCCTCCTTGAACATCACCAGAAACTCTCTTTCCTAAAGTATCTACTCAGAAAACACTTGATGGTATGATCTTCAAAACAGGGGTTATGCATATGCACAATAACTGACACTTCCTCTCTTGCATACAACAGCTTGAGTTTTATCCTCTCCAGGATGAGGTTATCTGCATTAGTCTGGTACCGATGGTAAAAGTTGTAGCAGTCGCTCGAGCTGTAGAAGGTCAGTGTAATGTAAGTCTTGAATGCACAGCACTGACGCAGGAGAGATCTCCAGCAGTTCTTGCTAAATTCCCTTCACCATATAGCCAATTGTTACTTGAGGTCATCATCACCAAACATTAGGAATTAGCCAAAAGGCCAGTCACTGTTTCATGGTTACTGCTGATCATCAGTGTGGGAAGAGTGCCTGGTCTGTGTGGTGGAATTTTGTAGACAGTAGCTCACGACCGCAATTGATTCACATATGGTGGTCTAAGTGCGTACATACATACATACATACATACAAACATATACACACACATTATAAGGTATGCAAAAGCCGAATCAAAAGAAAATATTGCACAATTGATAGACAATTGTGATTTTGTTTCTTAGGTATATTAGTAAAAAGAGAAATATTAAGGAAGCGTTACTTAGATTTAAACAAAAGAGTTTTAGCAAAAGATTTGGACCTGTCCAACACAATAAACTGATAGTTATATGCAATGTGACCAGTCAGGGTGGAGCTGTAGATGTAGTATTTGTAGGTTTAGCAAAGAACTTGAAGCTGTCCAACATAATAAGCTAATTAATACATAGTGAGTTGACATATCAGGGTGGGGCTGTAGATGAACAAAATGATTTGTAGGTTTTAGTAAAGGTTTTGACACTTTTCAACACAATTAATTATTATGTACATTGTAATGTGACAGACCATCGTGGGCCTTTTTATATTCTATAGGATGTGTAGGTTTTAATGAAGAATTTGACATTGTCTAATACAATAAGCTAATTGCTACACTGCAAAAAGATAGATTCTGGTGTCACTCTACAGATCCATAGTCCGATAACACCTACAATACTGCCCCATATCTTCAAAAGGATATTAATAACTTAAAAACATTCCAAATTAGTCGACTAAAATGGTGCATGGACTAAAAGACAAAATTTAAAAGGAAAGACATACAATGAAAGACTTCAAAAACTTAGTATGTATAGTTTAGAGGTGAGAAGAGAGAGAGGAGATATGATAGAAGTCTTGTAATACAGCAAAAGATGTATTGCCTTTCAGGAGGAAAGTATACCCCAGAAATAGAGGAATAGGAGAACAAGAGGTCATTTAAAGTTTGTAGGTGGAAAATTTATGTGGGAAAGTACTATTTTGCAGAAACTTAGAAGATCACGGAAACTGGAAGTTTAACGAACAAAACAAAGAAAATTAAATCATCCAGGATTGTGATATGAAAAAGGTCATCCTGAGGATCTATTGTGCCAAGATTTATAGTTTTGTAGAATGGGTTAATGAGAAAACTAGACTAAAGTATACATTTCTTATAATGTATTTTTCTGTTATGTGTTATATTTATATTTGATTTATCCCTCTCTCTAGTGTAAAGAGTCGGTTACAATGCTCTACCCTAATAAATACTTAAATGTTGTGGGGATAATTGTAATTTGTTCTGATTTGCAGAACTAAATGAAAAACACTTCTAATTACAGTAGTATGTTGGATCTAAAAGGTGACGCTGATAAATATACCAATAAGATCTACCAATAAAAAAGGCTGATTAAAACTAGGATAATGCTCCACTATTTTGAATAAGATATACATGTTTTATTTTGGTGACTACCATCTACTCTACATGGGACTTACCTTTTTGTTTTATTCTTAGGAAGTTTTTAAACAAAAAGGAAAAGAAGAGAATAAATTAATACATTTTTACATTTGGATTGTGTAATTTATCTATATATTATTAATTCTTTAGGATAAGAAGTTGAAAGTATAGAAGAATAGTTTTTCATATACTTAGTGAGATTAGAAAAAGTGAAAATATCTCTCCCCTGGTGCTTTACATCAGTTAAACTCAATTTCCAAAAATTGGGAGAATTTATAGAATAGCATTTTTTTTGTCCACATTAAAAAGGCGTAGATACTTACACCAAATATTGTATTCTATACTAAAGTACTCATACTCTCTAAATAAAGTAAAAAGCCTGAATTGTGACCCTCAGCTTTTAAAGGTGAAGGGGTAAATATATGTATGTGTATTTTTTTTAGTTTTACAAAAGATCATCCATTTAATATTATTGTTGACAAAATGTAAACAGTTTAACCAAAAATGTTTTTTATAAATGTTTACATATTTTATGCAGTGGCCATAAAACACCAGTCAAAGAGCAGTTTAATTTTCTACACAAATATTACTTATTAAAATATTTTGTGGATTATTGAACACTAAATTTAATCTTTTTAGATAAAATATTTTTGTGTAAATCAGTTACATTATGTGGGCAACATAACAGTTTTCATTTATTTTCTTATGAATAAAAGTTTCCTGATTTACAGTCAGTGAGTTGTAAAGATTCTGAAATTATATTTTTTTAAATAAACCAGTGCTCAGAAAGTCTATATTGAAGAATAGAAGGAAACTAGACTAAACAATCTATTTCTAATAATGCCATAAATGTATATTATTGTTCTTATATCTGGTGTTTATATATGAAAAGCCCTTCCTTTTAGTATAGAGGTCAGGTACCATGGTTGGACTGGAATGTGCTACCTGGTTGTCACATGTGGATAATTTAGTTTGTTCTGGATTTCAGAAATGAGTGATGACCTGTCATAATTAGATCTCTAATGTACAAACCATCCATAACTGTAGCCACCTAATAATATCATAATGTCATCAGGTGCCTCCGGTCTTGGGACCCTTGAGGCATCTCTCAACATTCCCTTTGTCTGTTTTTATCCTTGTTTCTTTTTGGCTGAGACATTACCAAATGTATTAATATAAGGCTCATGTCTGGCTGGGGTCAGTATACAGAAGAAGACACTGGGTGAAGCAATTGTATTCAAGTACTGAGTATCTGCAGGATGGACATTTTTATTATTATAGTTAATTTAAAACGCGCCAACGTATTCCGTAGCACTGTACATAAGTTAAGTTCAGACAAAGATAAATACAAATTAATAAATAACAAAGCAAGGAGGGCCCTGTCTTTGAGTTAGGAATCCAATGTCCATGGTGCATTCCCAAAGTATATATAAACTCGCAGACATACAATCTAAGGTATAGTGAGTGGTAATAAAGGGTGAGAGAGTTGATAAACGTGTTAGGGTGGAAGGTTATATGCTTCTTTAAAGATATGCATTTTAAGTGAGGTTTTAAATGTTTTGAGGCAAGAGGATAATCTGGTTGAGCGAGGCAAGGAGTCCTGGAGGCAGGAGTGAGAGGAGGTGATAAGAGTTGTAGAAAGAATATGGTCATTAGAAGAACTAAGAGGGCAAGTGGGGGCGTATTTAGAGATGAGAGCAGAGATGTATGGGGGAGCATTATTATTGAGGACTTGTTAGGGTCATGATTTTAAATTTTTTTCTTTAGGCTAAGGGAAGCCAGTGGAGTGATTGACAGAGAGGTGATGCTGAGACTGAACGTTGAGTACAGAAGATGATTCTAGGAGAGGCATTCATAATGGATTGAAAATGGAGATAGTCTGGTGGTGGGTAGGCCAACAAGAAGCGAATTGCAGTAGTCTTTGAGAGATGATGAGAGAGTGTATTTGGATTTTAGTTGTGTCTAGTGTAAGATAGCGACAAATTCTGGAGATGTTTTTTAGATGGAGAAGACAAGATTTAGTTAGTGATTGTATGTGAGGGATGAAAGACAGAGCGGGGTTCAGTAGAACTCCAAGTCAACTAGCTTGGGAGGTAGGGGTGATGATGTAGTTGACAGTGAGAGAGATGTGAGAGAGATGTGAGGAATTGATGTTGTGGGAGAAGGAGGGAAGATTAGGAATTCAGTTTTAGACATGTTGAGTTTGAGATGGTGGGTGGACATCCAAGAGGATATACTAGGTTGGCAGTTGGAGATGTGTGTTAGAAGAGAGGGGAAAAGATCTGGTGCTGAGAGGTAGATCTGGGTGTCATCTGCATAGAGATGATACTGAAGCCCAAAAGAGTTTATTAGGGTACCAAGTGAGGATGTATAGATGAACAGAAGATGTACATTATTTTATTAGTAATCATTAGCAAAAAAATTTAGATTTCACATTCCACTTATATATCTGTATTACTGATCATTAACCTACATTACTTTAATAACTATTACTTAGTTACATTGTAATTAAGGTTGAAAAAAGACTTTCAGTCCATCAAGTTCAACCTGTTAAGATCTCCTCTGATCTGCAATATGCGGATTAGTTATTAATTAATTCGTTGTTAAATAATTATTATTAGTATAGTATTGGAGGATGAATAAAGAGTTAGTCCATCAAGTTCAACCATTTTAGATCTCGATTTATCTGTTTAATATGTGGACTATTTATTAATAATTGTTAATTGATCCAGAGGAAGGCAAACAGAAAAAAAAAAAAAAAAAACATTGAAACTTTGCCAATTGTTTCATAAGGGGAAAAAAAAAGCAAAATTCCTTCCTGACCCCAGAAACTGGCGATCAAATTTCTCCCTGGATCAATATTCCTTCGCTAGTTATCTAGGATAGCCTTGAATGCCCTCTTTATTCAAAAATATATCTAACCCCTTTTTGAAGTTGTCTATCGAATTCGCTGTTACCACCTCCTTTGGTAGAGTTTAACCACCCTAACTGTGAAGAACCCTTTTCTTTGTTTAAGGTGAAATCTTTTTTCCTCTAACCTCAAAGGGTGTCCTCTTGTCAGTTGAAAATCTCTTGCTACAAAAAGTTCACTTGACAAAGCATTATATTGACCCTGGATGTATTTAAATAAGGTAATCATATCCCCTTGTAGACTCCCTTTTTCTAGCGAAAATAAGTTTAGTTTGGTTAGTTTTTCTTCATAACTTAGCCCCTTCATTCCCCTTATTAGTTGTGTAGCCCTTCTCTGTACTTTTTCCAGCTCTAAAATGTCCTTTTTATGAAGTGGTGCCCAAAATTGTACTCCATATTCCAAATGAGTGCGTATTAGGGATTTGTATAGTGGTAGAATTATATTTGCTCCCCTCGCTTCTACACCCTTCTTAATACATGCTAATATTTTACTTGCCTTAGCAGCTGCTGCTTGGCATTGAGCACTGATACCTAGGTGGTTGTCCACTAGTACTCCCAAATCCATTAAAATATCTGATACCCCTAGATTTGCTCCATTAAGATTATAAATTGCATGGCTATTTTTCCTTCCCAAATGCATAACCTTACATTTATTTGTATTAAATCTCATCTGCCATTTAGTCGCCCTTTTCTCTAATTTATGCAAATCCCTTTGTAAATCATTATCTGATTTTATTACCTTGCACAACTTAGTGTCATCAGCAAAAATGGAGACACTACTTTCCAGTCCTAATTCTATGTCAAAAATAAATATGTTAAAAAGGAGAGGACCTAATACTGAACCTTGAGGAACCCCACTTATCACATTGGACCAATCTGAGTATGTTCCATTTACAACAACCCTTTGCTTCCTGTCTTTTAGCCAGCTCTCGATCCATGAGCAGATATTTACTGCAATTCCTGTATCCCTTAGTTTGCTCACTAGTCTTCCATGTGGCACTGTATCAAATGCTTTTGAAAAATCCAAAAAGACTACATCCACTGAGTTGCCCTGATCCAAGTTCCTACTAACCAACTCATAGAAACTAATTAGATTGGTCTTACACGACCTATCCTTCATAAATCTTTGTTGACTGCTACCTATGATCTTGTTCAAATAGACATATTCTTGTATTCTGTCCCTTATTAATCCTTCTAAAAGCTTCCCAACTACAGATGTGCGGCTCACTGGTCTAATTAGACATAATTAGAAAAATAAAATAGGACTACAATCAATATGTATATTTTACAATGCACTGACATATCCGTGTTGCTGCAGATTGCCTGATAGGGATGAATACAAATATTACAAATGCTTTCCATCTTATTTGACAGTTTCATCATCTCTGCAGCTTACTGAACACAGAGAGTGACGTTTGAAGCCTTTGAACAGCATAAAGATCACCTTTACAGGTATATCATTTAATGATGTTCTTATGGAAGAAAAAAGGCTTACGTCTATTTTGGATTGATGACAGTTATTGATTAATTAACGTATATTAATATATTAATTAGTTAAAAATTATTAAATCATTAACAAAAACATTTGAATACATTTTAACCAGCACTTATATATCTGCCTTACTGCTCATTCATGTCCATTGCTTTTGGAACTATAAGTTAATAATAATTCAAAAACAAAAAAAACAAAACATTTATAATGGTTAAAAAAATATGTACATTTTACAAAGCACTTACATATCTTGAGTTCTTATAATTGCCTGACAGGGATAGGACCTTCAAAGCACTTAAATATTTAAAGCAGTTTCTTAGATTCTGACACGTGCTATATTTCATATTTTATACTGCTTTTCTTTATGAATATATATGTAAAAATTACAAATGCTTTTCAAATCATTTGATTCTTTCATTAATGCCCTTTAGGTTTTGCATTGAGAGCAGGTAAAAACAATATGTACAATAGAAAAAACATTATATCTTACACCTTTATTTACAATTACAGATTACAGTGGCGGATAATGGAAATGACAGGATTGAAGCAAGGGAATGAAGCAACGGTGGAGAGATGCACATTCCCCCAAGACTTCCCAACGCTTAAGAGAAGAAGACCGTCAGACTTTTAAATAAAAGAAAAATGAGTAAGAAAGCCCAAAGTGAGTGTGCTGGAGCTTCAAAGAAAAGAAAAAGTGAACAAAAAAAAATGTCTATGAAACATTGCCACATTACACCAATGTAGATATAGAAAGTTGTAGTGATATCTATGTTGAGGAAGCTCAGGATTCTGCTTTCATTACAGCACTAACAGTAGGCACTCCTTATTATTGATTACTCAAAGTGGTTTGTCAGTTTTATGGGGCCTATCATTTTCTCAAGGAAAGACCAACTGACGGAGACATCATTAGTTGCTGTCAGAAAGGAAAGGTAAGACTTCCACAAAGACACACATTTCCAGATTACTTACAAAGTAATATGAGCAATCCAACATTTCCAAATTATAATAATTTCAAACAAAACATAAGGTCTTATAACAGTGCAATTTAATTTGCTTCTATGGGTGCTACATTAGCAGAAAATGTCCCAAAACATGGTCCATATTGTTTTAGAGTTCAAGGAAAAAATGTACCACTGCACTTCACATTTACACCCACAAGAATGAGAGCAAAGGAAATTTGTACAGTTATATATTATACTGTTAGATACAATGGAAGCTGTTGAGCAAAGGATGATTCTTCAGAAAATAAACAGTGTTTGCGCATAGTCTTTGAACAGCTGGATAAAATTATGGCCAACAACCCAAACAGTCAAGCATACAAACAATTAGCACAGGTTGAAAAATAACAACAGCAACATGCTCAAATACATGATTTGCCAATGCCAAGAATAAACATGGTTTTGAAAAGAGATAGTAAATGAGGTTGCCATGGTCTTTAAAAATGAACCATCTTTTCAGCTGTATATTAGAATATATCCACGCAATGAAGACCAACCTTTTATAAACATAAATATATTAAGTTGTAATCGGAATCCTATGACATATCCTGTTTTCTTTCCAAATGGTAAGCCAGGATGGGAACCAATTGCAAAGTTATCCCAATAGAAATATTGCTTCTAACACGAACTTTACTATGATGGAATATAAAGTGGCATAAACTGCTATTCAGGATCATTTTAATCCTATTTTATGTGGGGGCAAACTCAAACAACAATGGATTATTGATTCCTATCTACAAGTCGAAGCAAATCCTCTACATTTTATCAAATTTCAACAAAATAATCTTTGCATAGAACAATCTTGTGGATTGATGGATTATGTCGCTGAATTGGCTAACAGAGCCATTCCAGCTGGAAGAGCAATCACTTTGCCATCTACTTGCAAGAAAGATATAATGATGCCATGGCTATTGTCACAAAATTTGGAAAACCAGATTTATTCATTACATTTACAGCCTTAATAAATTGCGATTCAGTAAATTTAAAAAGGCTCCATTTAAGCACACAGCATTTTTTTTTTACAGAAGTTTTTAGTTAGTGAAACTTTTAATCCTGCAGGAAAAAGATAAATTGAATACTGCAGAGAGAGTGAATTCAGTAATTACTGCTGAATTGCCACATCCAGATTGTAACACACAGATGTATGGAAAATAAAAGAAGAGAAGGACAAACAGCTATTATCCGTGGCCAAAAGGTTGATAGATATGTAGTTCCATACAATCCACATTTGCTGATGAAGTACAATGCACACATAAATGTGGAAGCTTGCACTTCTTTTAAATCCATTAAATGTGTATAAATATATATACAAAGGATATGACGCAGCAACTGTTTTTGCAAGGTGCACAAAACTAAAAAGAAAATCCAATTTTACATGACAAACTTTCTAATTATTTAGATGCTCGCTATGTCAGTATTCCTGAAGCAATGTGGCGTCTTCTGAAATTTGAGCTGCATGATTGGTCACATTCTGTGTATCAATTAGCTGTACATTTGACACACAGTCTGTTTGATTGATTTACTGCAGGCAATGAAACAACTGCCTTAGCCCAAAGTGAATATCGAGAAACAACACTTACTGCTTAGTTTCAATTAAACTGCCAAGACACTGAGGCCAGACAATTTTTATACATTTAAATTCCATATCACTATGTATTTGTAAATGGTCAATAGCGACAACGAAAAAGAGATACTAATAAAATGATACCACAAATTTATACCATCAGCCCAAGAGACATTGAACGTTTCAGTTTAAGATTACTTCTTTTACAAGTTCCCGGTGCACAAAGCTATAAACATTTACGCACAGTGAATGACATAGTTTACGATTCTTTCCTATTAGCTGCAAGACATCAAAACTTCATAGCAGATGATACAGAATGGGAGAGGTGTCTGGAAGAAGCAGCACTATGTGAAATGCCAAAGCAAATGAGAGAACAATTTGCATCTTTTGCAATGTACCTGATGCATTTGCTTTGTGGGAAACATTTAAATTAAATATGTGTGAAGACTTCTTGAAACGTGCCTATTGCCCTATGAAAAGCCTTAACAGAAATTCAAGAAATATTTATTGCTCATGGATTAAAATTGTGCAAGTTTTAATTTGCCTGATCCAGGACTTATAGATGACATCAACTTTGATGATTATGACACTGAGCTTCAAAAACAAAAAACACAAGAAAAATTAGCAACTTTAAATACTTTACAATTGCAAGCATTTAATGCCATCACAATTGCTACTGATGATGAATTGGTCAAAGACCGTTATTTCTATCTAGATGGCCCTGGTGGATCAGGAAAAACTTATCTGTACAATTGTTTGATGAGTTACATTCGAGCAGAGGGTCAAATAGCAATGCCATTTGCAACAGCTGGAATTACTGCATTTTTGTTAGCAGAACTGTGCATAGTGGATTTAAACTGCCAGTTCCCATTTTAGAAACACCAGTGACAGATATTCGACTGAATTATTTACAAGCAAAAAAATTAAAGAATATCAAATTAATGATCAGAGATTAGGCAACAATGATGTCATGCCTTGCAATGTATTGATAGATTATTGAAAGAAGTGCTGGATAAAAATTTGCCATTTGGTGGAAAGGTGATCTTGTTAGGAGGAGATTTTAGGCAAATATTACCTTTTGTGGGACATGGAAATAGGACAGATATCATTGAAACATGTATCAAGACAAGTAAACTGTGGATAATATTTACACACCTGAAATTAGAATTAAATATGAGATCCGAAGGCCAAAATGAATTCAATGATTGGCTCATTTAAATTGGAGAAGGAAAACATCCACAAATAAATAAATTTACCAGATGATACTGTCGAAATTCCATCACAAATGATTTGCAAGGAATCACTCATATCGGCAATCTTTCTAAACGCTCTCAATAACGACGATTACTCAGACATTGCAAACAAAGTGATATTAACATCCAAAAATATAGATGCCTTGAATCTAAATAACAACATTTTTTAATTCATCAATGCACCCGAAAAGAATTATTACAGTGCAGATTCAGTTCTGGCTGATTATAAAGACAGTGAATCTAACTTTAGTATAGAATTTATCAAGTCTTTAACACAATCTGGAATGCCACCACATGTTTTGCATTTGAAAAAGGGGCAATTGTCATGCTACTGAGAAATAGAAATACCCCCCAAAAAAAAAAGGACTTTGTAATGGGACCATATTCATTGTGTTTAAAAGATAATTTCATACATTCAGAAATTATGACTGGTACCCTTAAAGGTTAACACATTTTTATACCAAAAAATGATTTTGCTCCAAGTGAGAGTGGTTTGCCTTTTGTCATTCAAAGGTGACAATTTCCAGTTATGACATTCACCATGACCATAAATTTATCCCAAGGACAAACTTTTAAGTATGTGGGTATTTTTTTTACAGGAACATGTTTTTGCACATGGACAACTCTATGTTGCTTTTTCAAGGTGCACAAATCCAGATGATATTAAAGTTTCAATTGAAGACAACCCATGTCAGGGTGATCTATTACACGAAGGACGTATTTTTACCCAAAGCATTGTGTACTATGAGGTTTTGTTAACATAGAGAAGAGTGGTTTTATTTTGTGGACAACATTTGATGTCACTCTGGCTCTTTTTAGAGGACAAAAAAGAAAAAAGGACAGAACAAGTATCCTTTGGGGTTGAAGTGCACACCCTCTGCCCAAGTAACAATATAGAGCAGCAAAAAATATAAAACTTAACGTTTATTAATATTATTAAAACTATTGAAAATATTGAAATTCTGACGAGATAAAGTAAGTAGGGCAAATTTTAAATTATTAAGGACTCACTTATACATTGACTTAAATTGTTAGACTGGGAAATGTTCAAATAGTCCCTATATCCTCTTATTAAAGTGATAAATTATCTGCAATACCCTAGTTCATAAGGTGATAGTGTAATATTAATGAGTAGCAGAAACAAAGGTCCAAATACTAGACCTCTGTGTGTGCACTTCTATATATTGCACCTTAAAAAGTGTCTAGTGCTAATATTGTAAATATAGTGATTGCACTTATATATATTTTGCATCCTTTAGAGTGTATATTGCACTGTCATAAAGTGTCTTGTGCTAATAATAATCAAGTGGATGATAATTTATAATAATAATAATAATCAATACAGTGGTAATAAAGTGCTAGTGCTTGGTGAGGTTATTGGGGTATTGACCAGTCATGTGTTATAGGAGAGAATTCAGTACTGCAATAGTATTATAATCGTATATTCCACTACTTGAACTATGGAGCTAGGGTTTATACTATCTGATTCCACATTTCATATTATATATTAATACATAGATTTTAGATAGATGTCGATAGTATTAATAAGGCTTGGTAGTATAGATGGTTGGTTTATGTAATTATAAAACGCCTAAGCTCCAAAACCACCCGTGTGTCGTCTATACGTCTGCGTGTGACGTCACAGAGCGGCGTTGCGGCGTAGTACGTGCAACTACTACGTAAATGTGATTTAAGTTGCAAAGGACGTTTTCAGTAGGTTCATGGAGACCAACAAAGGCAAAAGATTTAATTTATACAACAAACAAACAATATAATGTTACATGGATGTGACTCATCAGTCAGAGTAATAGAGCAGTATGAAGAAGCAGATTTGATTGGTCTGGACTTTATTAAGATATTTGACACTGTCACACATAATAAACCAATTCTCAAACTGCACTTGGATTGGACTGAAATGTAATTGTGCAGATATAATAAGTTCTGAGGGACCGGCATCAGAGAGCCACAGTCACTGGAATACATACAGAAAAAGGGAAGGTTACTAGAAGGTTGCACATTTAAATGTGCAAGTAATTACTCAGTAACATAGTTGCAATAAAAAAAATATACAATACTATATCTCCTCTTTCTCCTTTTCCTATAGTAATTATGACTCAACCTCCAAAGGACGTTTTCAGTAGCATCATAGAAACCAACAAAGGTAAAGCATGGGTTAACTGAAACAACAACTAATTTAGAGTTAAATTGATGGGATTGAGCAGAATGTGGAATCAGTTATGACTTGCCTGGATTTTATTAAGGCATTTAACACGGTCACTAATTCTAAAACTACAATGTCTTGGATTTCATTCTATTGTAATTGTGTAGATATAATGTACTGAGGGTCAGGCATCAGAGTTTTTAGTAGATTATTCATCTCTTGTAGTGATGTCGCAAACATCAAATTTTAGGTTCGCGAACAGCGGACGCGAACTTCCATCTAATGTTCGCGAACGGGCAAACCCGGCGAACCGCCATAGACTTTAATGGGCAGGCGAATTTCAAAACCCACAGGGACTCTTTCTGGCCACAATAGTGATGGGAAAGTTGTTTCAAGGGGACTAACACCTGGACTGTGGCATGCCAGAGGGGGATCTATGGCAAAACTCCCACGGAAAATTACCCAAAAGGTGACAACAAGCCCCCTGGGACGCCTGCTGTGTTTGGTCTTCCACCTCCTCAAAGCCACCTTCCTCCTCTGACTCCTCTTCTTCAGACTCCTCTCTCTGCGTTGCCTCTGTCCGCGTTATTATAAAGGTGTGTACTGTTAAGTAGTACTATTCCTATCGGTTTAATCCCTGTTACGTCCACTAGTAGGGGACGTGTATATGGCATTGATTTTTGGAACAGGGAGATGGAAAAAGATGCTTGGTCGGACCTCCTACTTCAAATTTGGGGCAGTGCGCGTGCAATCTAAGGTGCCACCCGATTTGAGTGTCACTGTGCACTGGCAAAAGTTGGCAGAGTAGGTGCTGTAGGCCTCACACACAAGCCTGTAGGCAGGCAACTGATTTTCAATCGATTACAGTCAAAAAAGTTTTTTTTTATGTCACTGTACACTACGGTTGCACCAGATATGACGTATCACTGTGCACTGGCAAGTAGATGCAATAGGCTTCACACACACGCCTTTTTGGCAGGCAATTGCTATTCAATCTATTACAGTCAAAAAAGTGTGGTTTTATTTCACTGAGCACAATATAAGCTGTGAGCCTGACACAGGCAGGCAACTGAAATTAGATTATAGGAAAAAAATGGTTGTTTTCAATGTATTGTACACCACGAGGTATGAGTAGTGAAAATAAGCACAATATAAGCTGTTAGGTGTTAGCCTGTCACACACACACACACTGGCAGGCAGGCATAGATTACACAGAAAAAAATTATAAAATAAAATAAATGATGTTCAAAGTTTCCTCAATGATGAAGTATAGGGAGCGAACCGAAAAGGGCATGTGTTCGCCGTCCGCTGCGAACGCGAACATTCCAAAATCGCCGCGAATAGTCCGCAGGCGAACTGTTAGTGACATCTCTAATCTCTTGCTATTTACTGATATGTTCAGGGCATGGAAGATCAAGGTAGATCTTCTTTAGCCAACCTCTTGTCCTTCAAGACTAGAGAAGATGACAGTTCTTTCATTTTGCATTTAGTTGCATTAAAATGTATGCAACAGAGTTATATTACTTAGAGCTATAGTTGTTTACATAGAATAACTCACAATTCAGTATACAACTACATTTAATGAATACCCTGTTTTAACATTGGTTGTTTGTTATTTAGATGCTGGTATTGGTATGAATGGAATTAATATATTATTTGTATTTCTATACAGGGAACACGAAAATGTTGCTCATCCCTACGACTAGTACGACTTAGGCAATGAGCGCCAAAAGGTGCTCATTGCTCTGGTGCAGATAAGCACTGCAGGCGCTCATCCCTACGACTCGAGAAAAATTACAGCCTGTTACAGCCTTACGGCCTATACTACTTTGTACCCGAAACACCTACATGAACGGCCAAACCGCCGAAATTAAAACACATCCAAAAATACACAAATATGATGCAAATTAATTTACAAACACACCACAAGGGGAGAGCCAGGTAGCCTGTGAGTAAGTTTGCCAATTAATTTGAGCCATATTTTCCATTTTTGAAGGCTTGATATACGCCTAAGCGAGAAAAAAATTGGCGGCCGGAAAAAACAAAACGAGGTTGAAACACGTAAAAACCACCACCGACCCCGTAAAACGTACCCAATGCCAGTAACACATCCTGCGGCACATAGCACATAGAAAAATTACGCCATTTTCTATGAAACAAGCAAGTAACTTGCACCAAATGGCAGCTGCAACGCAAATCGCCCATGCGCACTACGTTTTAACGGTTTATACTGGAGCTGACACTCTATAGATACTGGACACTTTCTAGAAATTTCTCAGTTTCTCCTCAGGTGATGAACAGTGTGTCTGTACATTTCTCTGGTGGCGTTACTTCTGAAGCAACTTGATTATCACTTTAGAAGTTTAAAACCTGTAAATTACAGCGAATAGGTAGGCTATAATTAATGAATAATTACTTAAAAAAAATATTAATAAATAAAAACTTTCAAATATTGCAAATGATATCATTATTCATGTACAGAAGGTTTTAGAAGACCTTATCCATGTATAGTAAGATTTAAAAGATAGATAAATTATTAAAATTCATTAATAAGTTAATAATAAAAAAAAAATAATAAAGATTTTAAATATTGTGAATACCAGCATTATACAGGTAGACAATATTTAAAACACAGATAAATGTTTGTGGGGTAAAATGGTGTAAATTTAAAAAATAAATAGAAAAAGGAGACAAAAAAATAGCTTTTATGGACACATATTTTACAAAGTAATCTATGCTCTTAGCAAAATAAATTATCATTAATATTTACAGTGGATTTCAACATTTGCATATTTCTGCCATTTTCACTAGACACTGCCTGAAGAGTGTCGCAGGAAGATTGACAGCAGGGGACAGTTCCACACACCTCTGTCATTTATAGACAACAAATTCAAGACAACAGGTACATTATAACAAGTAACAAAAAAAGAAAGAGGATCTATCCTTTTTGGTGTGCGCCAATGTGAAAACGCACTGCATCCTAACTAACCCTAACCCTAAGCCTAGCCCCATAAGCATAACCCAAGCCTAGCCCCATAAGCATAACCCCCTAATGCCAACAGTGGTGCACACCAAAGAGGATATCACAGCAACTGTTGTTAACATATACAAAATGGAAGGACCTATCTTATTGGTGTGCGCCAATGTGAAAACAGACTTCAACCTAACTAACCCTCAAAGCCTAACCCCATAACCTAAACCCCTAATGCCAACAGTGGTGCACACAATACAGGATAGCACAGCAAATGTTAACATATACAAAATGGAAGGATCTATCCTGTTTTGTGTGGGCCACCCTCTAAGCCTGACACCATACCCTAACCCACTAATGCCAACAGTGGTGCACACAAAAAAGGATAGCACAACAAATGTTGTTAACACATACAAAATGGAAGTATATATCCTGTTTTGTATGGTCTTAGTAAAAAAACAAAATGGATTTAAAAGTTATTTTAACATTTGCATTTTACAAAAAAAAAAAAAAAATGCTGTTTACACATAAAATGGAAGAAAATATCCTATTTTATATGCGGCATTGTGGAAATGTGCTGCAGCTTAACTAACCCTCTAAGCCTAACCCCATAACACTAACCCCCTAATGCCACACTGACGCACACATAACATGATTGGACATTAAATGATGTTAACACATACAAAATAGAAGGAGCTATCCTGTTTTGTGTGCGCTTTTCACAAAATGCACTGCAACATAAGTAAAACGAAACAGCATAGGACAAGAAATAAGCAAAAAAATAATAAATTGCATTTACAAAAAAATATCAAAAGTACTAATGTACTACTTATATTTACAGATCACTGTGTCGCATAACACAACGAAAGAGGGACAGAAAAGATGTCAAACACGAAAAGTGTACAAAGATGATCGATAGACGCCGGAGGAAAAGCAAATTGGATGAGACAAAGAACGCAAGAGAATCGCAAGCAAAAGAAAAGCCACTGAGAAAGTAACATCCAAGCCCAAGAAGGAAACCAAAAACATGTAGAAAATGTAGCAGAACAATCTGACAACAATTCTAATGTTGATTTACAGAGTCATATTGATATTTGTTCTCATAATTGTCCTTTAGTTAAATCATTAACAGTATATTTTCATAATTGTGGTATCATGAATATTGCCTGTCAGTTTTGTGGGGCTTATCATTTTCAACAGGAAAGACCCAGAGATGGCGAGTTCATTAGTTGCTGTCAAAAAGGCAAGGTAAGACTTCCACAAAGACACACATTTGCAGATTACTTACAAAGTATAATGAGCGATCCAACATTTCAAAATGATACCAATTTAAATTCAAAAGTACGTGTTAGAAATAATATTTCCATGCTTGAATTTAAAGTGGCACAAACTGCCATTCAAGATGGATTTAATCCCATTTTATGTGGTAGAAAACTGACACAACAATGGATCATTGATTCATATTTGCAAGTTGAGGCAAATAATTTAAATGTAATAAAATATCAACAAGATAAACTATGTGTAGAACAGTATTGTGGATTGACGGATTATGACGCTGAGGTAGCTACCAGCAGAGAGCTGCCAAAGCAATCATTTCACTTTCTTCTTTCCAAGGATCAATATGTGAGAAAGATACAATATGTGAGAAAGATAAGATGGCTATTGTAACTAAATTTAGAAAACCAGATTTATTTATTACATTTACATGTAATCCACAATGGCCAGAGAGTATACAGAATCTGCTAATTGGACAAACTGCCTCCGATAGACCAGATTTAGTGGCAAGAGTCTTCAAAATCAAATTAACTGAATTAATATGTGCCATAACTCAGTTATTTGTCAAATGTCTGCCTTATGTTTATACCATAGAATTTCAAAAAAGTGGCCTTCCACATGCACATATACTTATAATCCTTCAAGAGAAAAATACATTGGATACTGGTGATAAAGTGGATTCAGTGATTAATGCTGAACTACCAGATCCAGAAATACATGGTAGACTATATGAGATTGTTATTCATTGTATGATTCATGGACCGTGTGGAGATATCAATGCACACTCAACATGTATGGAAAATAATAAATGCACTAAAGAATTTCCAAAAGGTTATAGAGACAAAACTTATGCTAATTGTGATGGCTATCCATTATATAGAAGAGAAGGCCAAAATGCCATTTTTCGTGGCAAAAAGGAAGATAACAGATATGTGGTACCATACAATCCACATTTGCTCATGAAGTATAATGCACACATTAATGTGAAAGCTTGCACTTCTATAAAATCAATTAAATATGTCTACAAATAAATTTACAAAGGCTATGATGCAGCTACTGTAGTGGTCAAAAATGCAGAAAATCCATAAAAAAATGAATTATTACACAAGGAACTTGCATCTCATGTAGATGCTCGACATGTGAGTGCGCCAGAAGCAATGTGGCATCTTCTAAAATTTTAACTGCATGATCATTCACATGCAGTATATCGATTATCTGTACATTTGCCCCAAAGACACTTTACTTTAATGTTGGAAATGAAAGAAATGCTTTGGCACAAAGTGAGCATCGACAAACTACACTAACTGGTCTCAATTAAACTGTAACAACTTGGAGGCAAAGGAATTGGTATACATTGACATTCCCTATCATTATGTTTTCATGAATGGATTATTGCGAAAACAAAAAAGGCGTGGCACTAAAATAATATCAATAATTTACACTGTAAGTCCAAGAGACCTTGAATGCTTCTGCTTACGTTTACTTTTTTTTTTTTCAAACATCCTTTTATTAAATGGAGTTTGCGTCAGAACAGAAGTGGATTAATACATTTCAACCATTGGTGAGCAAATATATGCAACGTTCATAGTAGCCATACTTATTGCATCATATTTATCTAGTACATATAGGAATTCCTTTATAATTTTTGTGCTTGGAATTGTACCACATTGCTTAACATCACCTAGATATCCTTTGGTGTTCTCCAAATTATTATTTTTTTCCTTTTATATTGTCTTCTAACATTTTATTCTTTACACAAGTTAAAACAAAAATACCGCCAATTATCAACTGGGGAGAGAGGAGGGGGGGAGAAAGGGTAGGTGGGGAAATAGCACACTCACCGTCTCGAGTAACACTGGTCGCAAGTAGGCTCTGGGGCCCCATCAGTCGCCCCTGCGGCCTATCCCCACCCCGAGGCTGGGGTCTGAGCTAAACTGTGGCACTATGTGGGGAGTCCAGCCAGGGAGACCAGATATCCAGAAAGCTAGGATAGCTGTGTTGCATGTAATGTGTCAATTTTTCATTAATCATTATAAAGTTTATCTGGTAATGATATCATTTAGATTTAGTGTAGGGGTTCTCCAGTGTCTGCCAATAGTATGCTTAGTGGCTAAAGTAAAATACTGTAAGAGTACATTACACTTGGGGGATATGTTCTCTGTCTTCCCTCCTAACAGGCAAACCTCTATTGTGGGTGTTTGTGGGCTATGTATTAGTTGTGAAAATAGTTGGAACACGTTCCCCCAGAGAGCTTGTGCCTTTGTGCAGTGCCACCAAATCTGGCTAAAATCTCCTGTAGCTTGGCAGCCCCTAAAGCAAAGTCTATTTATCGTCGGGTTAATTTGGTGCATTCTGGATGGGGTGAGAGGTTCTGTGGAGGACTTTGATTGAGACCTCTAGTAGGCTATGGGTAAGTGAGCCCTTGGTCAGATTTCGGCTAATCCTATGCCAAGTTTCTATAGTCAGTTCCCTGCCTAGGTCTTGTTCCCAGTGTGCCATACAGGCGGGTTTCTGTTTTTGTTTGGTATTGTTAAAGCTGGAATACAAGAGACCCAGGGTGCCTCTAGAGTTGGGAATATTCTTACAAATTGTTGATAGCCAGCACTGTTTCGGTGGGCCCCAGTCTTTTGTCAGGGATTGTAACCAAAGTCTGATTTTCCTATAATTCCATAGTTCCCCTGTTGGTATGTTAAAGTTAGTTACCAGTTGTTCGTGATTTACCACTCTATTGTCATGATACCACGCCCCTATTCTGTTAAGGTCACTAGAGAGCCACCACCTTTTTGAGATTGAGCTCAAGGTCATCTCAAAGTCTGGGAAAGATTTTATAGAAGTCATAGGGGTGATTGGTGGTGCTAGTTGGTGTTTGGTACAAGCCCAGGTCCACACCGATGCCGTGAGTTTGATCATCGGGTTGGTGAGGTACTTTTTGTTTTTGATTTTATGAATCCCCGGGTCCCAGATCAGCGTGTCCCAGGAGTGGGGTCTAAGTTCCCAGTTCTCCATAAAGACCCATATGGGTTGATGTGTCTTTGTGTGGGTTAGTGGCAGGAAGGCCAACTGGGCTGCTTTGTAGTAAAGCCTGAGGTTTGGGCAGGATAATCCCCCTTGGTTTTTGTGCTTATACATAATCTGCCTAGCAATCCGCGGGGCTTTATTGCTCCAAATAAATGTAAATATTATATTCTGCAATCTGTCTAGATCTTTGAGATCTAGCGGTAGGGGAAGGGTCCTGAAAAGGTACAATATTTTGGGCAGAATATTCATCTTTATGGCCGTGATGCGGCCCGTCCATGATATGTTTAGCTTTGACCAGCTTTGTATATTCTTGGTTAATTTCTGAAGCAATGGGGGGTAGTTTGCTTTGTATATTCCCGCTACCCTCCTTGTAATATGAACCCCTAGATATTTGATTGATGTTTTTGGCCAGGAAAAGTTATAAGTCCTTTGTAATTCTGTAAGATCTGTCAATGGTATTCCTACATCTAAGGCCTCTGTTTTCTCCAGGTTAATTTTTAGCCCCGATATCTCCCCAAAGTCACGTAATACCGTCAGCAAGGCCGGGATCGAGCTCTTGGGGTATGTCAGAGTGCATAGGAGGTCATCCGCAAACAGGGAGCATTTGAGGTCTTGGAGGCCGATTCTCAGGCCCCTTATGTTTGCGGTGCATCTGATTTTTTGGGCCAAAGGTTCCATGGCCAGCGCAAAGAGTAATGGAGACAGGGGGCACCCCTGTCTTGTTCCTCTCTGTATGTCTATAGTCTCCCTGTTTGGCCCTGGTAGTTTTAGAGCCGCCTGGGGCAGATGATAATAAGAGCGTAGCAGATTTATGAAGCGTTCTTTGAAGCCAAATTTGGCCAGTGTCGCGTGTAAGTAGGGCCACTCTACCGTGTCAAAGGCCTTTTCAATGTCAAGGGCCAAGACACAAAGCAGGATACCATCCCTTTGCGCCAGATGTAGTACATTTAAAGTTAGTCTAAGATTGTCTGCTGCTTGTCTGAATGGGATAAAGCCGTCTGGTCTTTATGTACTAGTTCCGGTAGGAACTTGGAGATCCTGTCCGCCATTATCTTTGCTAGCATCTTAACATCGCCGTTTAGGAGGGATATTGGGCGGTAGTTTTTGGCCTCCAGGGGGTTCCTACCCTCCTTAGGAAACACCACCAAGTCAGCCCTATTGAGTTCTGGTGGCATGGCTTCACCATTCAGAATGGAGTTCAAAAGCCTGCATAGATAGGGGGCTAGAAGCCAGCATATGTTTTATAGTAGGAGTTTGGGAACCCATCTGGGCCCGGGGCTTTACCTAATTTGAGATTTTCAATAGCTCTGAGTACCTCCTCTATTGATATGTCAGAGTTAAGCATGCTTATGTCCTGTTCCGTGGCCTTGGGTAGATCTAAAGATGTCAGATAGGATTGGGTCGCATCTGGGCCTTGTAGGATAGTTGCAGCATAGATTTTTTGATAGAAAGCCCAAAGGTCTGTTTAATTTCTGTTTGGCTTACTGAGGGATACCCATTTGTGGTGTTAAGCTTTAAAACTTTTTGCTGAAGGGGTCTAGGGTTCAGTCTCCTAGCTAGAAGGAAGCTAGGTTTGTTCGCCTTCGTATAGTATAGGTGGGTGGTGCGCCTCAGTGCTTTGTCTGTCCGTATTGAGAGAGCATTGTCGAATTCCAGTCTACATCTATCTATTTGATGTCTTGTTTGAGGAGAGGGGTTAGTCTAGTTATGTCTCTCTAGTCTTTGGAGTTCTTTTCTGATCTCTGTTTCCCTCTGCAGGCATTGCTTCTTAAAGGCCGAAGCAAGCTTAATATAGGTGCCACGTATATACGCCTTATGGGCAGTCCAGATCCAGCCCATCCCTACGTCTGTAGTGTCATTGATGTCAAAGTATAGTCGTAGGTCTTTCTCTACTTGGCTATTGAATGTGGGGTTGTGTAGTAAAATTTCATTTAGCCTCCAGATAAAAGGGCTTTTCTGGGTCTCGCCAAAGTCTATTGTCAGGGTCACCGCCGAATGATCCGACCATGGGCATACATTAATTTCGGCTGATCTAGTCATATAAAAAATTGGCGCGCTTACTAGTATTGTATCGATTCGGGAATAAGATCCATGTACATGCGAGTAGGGAGTATATTCCCGTCTGGTTGGGTGATTCCCTCTTCAGGCGTCCACTAAGCCTATAGCATTTAATAATCTCTTAATTTGTTGCATTTTATTTGTGTACCGACCACAGTCTAGGCCCCTAGATCGATCTAAGAGAGAATCTAATGTCAGATTGAGGTCTCCCCCTATTATCAGTTTTTCATGGGCGTTAGATTCAAGTACTCTCAGTATTTTTAAAAGAGTTTTGTGTGGAGATGTTGTCGGGGCATAAATGGATACTAGCGTCAGCTCTGAACCTAGAATTGTGCCGGATAGAATAATGTAGTGTCCCTCTTTGTCAATTATTTCAGAGGTGATCTGGAATGGAAAATTGCGGTGTATTAGTATTGATGTCCCCGCTTTTCTGGTGGGTTGCGTAGCTGAGTAATAGTTTGGGTATTCTTTATCCAAGAATGAGGGGATTTTGTGTTGGGCAAAATGTGTTTCCTGCAAGAACAGGACAGAAGGCTTTATATGTTTGTAATAAAGGAAAGCTTTTCTCCTTTTGTACTGTGAATTGAACCCTTTTACATTGTGTGTGGTAAAAGCGTATTCTACACTGGCCATCGGGTAAGTCTGAGTATGTGTTGTTGAGAGCCTGTCAACTCACCCCATGTCCCGGATTGTGCAGGAGGGACCAGAGAGCACCAGTAGGAGCCTCTAGCCCCGTTGCAAGCCAATGTCTTCTCATGCCGGATAGAGCGTGCTGGGGTGGGAGGGGAAGGGAAAAAAGAAAGTTCATAAACAACATTAACCGTAATACATATACACTTACTCCTACACCAGTCAAAAATTCTGGCATCTGTCGGGGGTAGGACTATGGGAGGCAATCGTCCTATAATCCCCTGTTGGAGGGGTATATATAAGGAACCCATTACATAAAAGTAGTTCCTTGTAGCCACTGAGGGGCAACTCATTTAGATCTAACTATAGAGTCTAATAGTCTGGTAAGAGATGAAGGGAAAGTGTCATGGTCTTATCTATAAAAGCTAGTTGGCCTTCTACACTCAGATTGTCTCTTGGATTATGATAAGGTTTTGGAAGGTTCTTTTTTTGTTTATGTCACCCTACGTTTCTGATTTGAGTGGTAACGTGCCTCAAATTTTAGGTTTTCAGTGGGCCTCTATTTCCCCTAGTGTCGTCTTCTTTTGGTTTGGGTGGTTCCCTGCTAGTTCATCAATGGGGGCTTCAGTATGGTAGTAAAAAGAGCTCTTGTGAGGCCTGCCTTTATGTTATGTCCTCTGTAGTGGGGGTAATAGGTCTCTAATTTTCAAGTGGGTAGCCATCTTTCCCTGTTCACTTCGTCTCTTGTTAAAAAAAAAAAAAAAAAGGCTTCCCATCGACTCTTGCCTTAGTGTTTAAGTTTGGTGAGTGTCAGTGTTGTCTTCCTTTCAAGTCTAGTTATGGGAAGTTTTGTAGCTATATTCTCAGGCTAAGACATTTGTAAGGAACAGTAACAACCAGCAATGACTTTTGAACTGTGCTTAAAATGACAAAAGATAAATCTGATACAAATTAGCCTTAAATTCAACAACAAATCATGAATGATTAAACCCTTTGTAAATTAGTCCGATTGGTATGGTACTTCAGGTAGCTCTAAGGGCGCCTTCAGGTATCTGCCCAGTTCTAGTAGTGGACTTGTGGCTCGTAGGCGTTTCCCCCAAATTTGGGGAAGAGCTCTGATTGCCTTTATTCTGTACTTTAGTCCACTGTTTGGTGGGCGCAGTAGTATTGTTTCGTCTGTGATCCCTCTCTGCGTTGTTCGGTGGATTAGGTGCAAGTCCGATAGTAGTGAGGTGAGAGCGGCATTCCTCCAGGGAGCGGGCTGAGTACATCTTGCCCTTATGTTGAAAAGATACCACAAATGGAAATCCCCATCTATATGGGATTTTATGTGTGTTCAGAATCTCTAGGGCTGGCTTCATTTCCCTGCGCCCGGTCAGTGTGATCGGAGAAAGATCTGCGAACAGCAGTATTGTTGCATTGTCTGGGCCCCTGATGTTTTGCTTTTTTTTGGCTGCCGCCAGGATCAGGTCCCTGGCTTGTTGTCTCAGGAATCTAATGAATACATCTTTCGGTACGTCTGGGTTTCTGGGTGCCCCTAGAGCTCTGTGGGCCCTCTCTATCTCCCATACTGACTCTGGTATTTCCGGAATAATGCCCTTGATGGTGTCTTTCAGGTAAGGCTTCAGGTCTTGTACTGCCTTCAGAATCCCTCTCAGTCTTAAATTATGGCGGCGCGACCTGTTTTCTAGGTCCTCAAATTTATCTTCGAGGGTTTCCACTCTGGAGTAGGTCTGCGAGTGTAGCGCTCTGTCCCTCTCCTGGGCTTCAGCAATCTGGTCTAACATTTCTTCCAGAAGGTGGGTTCTCTGTCCCAGGTCATTTATGTCCTTTCTGATAGCATTCACAGTCTTTTCAGTATATGCCTGGAACATTCGTTCTATCAGGGCTATGGATCTCGGTGAGAGGTCCATGTTGCTTTGGGTTGCACACAGGTCCTCAGAGTTGTCTGAGTGCTCTGAGTTCGCTTCTTGGGCGGTTTCTGGGGTTTTAAAATGATCTGTGATCCTTCTGGTTGCAGTGCCTTTTTTGCATTTCCCCATGTTGAAGCCCAAGGATTAAAGTTACTATTGCGTGGGCAGTCTTGTGGCTGATGGTCAGTAGCAGTTGCTGAGGGATCAAAGTGGTGGTGCAGATAAATGAATGGGTTTAATGCAAATCACATTTTAGTCATGGTCTTTGGTTGCTTGTGGTCTATCGTGCATGGCTTTTAGAGAGTTGACCCCTCATTTGTGACGCAGGGGGCAGTCAGGGATTTCTCGCCATTTCAAGGTTTACATATAGTGGTTCTGTTTGCAGTCTCTGTTTTTTTGTGTTGAGTGCCACCTGTGTTTTGTCTTGGGCAGGGTCCATCCTGTAGGGAGTGATTGAGGGGCTTTTCTGTGCAGGGTAGATTGTAGAGTAAACCCTTCCTCTTTACTGATCTATGTTTCCACTTTTACCTTTGTGTAATAACCCTGCTTGACAGTTGGAGTGCTTTGGTGAATAGTGTTGAATTGTTCCTGTCCACTAGGTGCCAGTGAGCCTCCATTCTCTGTCTGCCAGTTGCATAGAGTCAGTGTTACATATGCCAGTTTCTCACATATGGGGCCCTGATTCGCAGGGCTGCCAGAATAAAGGTAAGAAGGATGCAATCCAGCCTTATCTGTTGGTGTGTAAGTTGAATAGTGAGTCTTTATAATTCCAGTTCTCAAAGGTTTAAGTACCCTAAGTTCAGTGTGGGTTTTCCTTGTTTGTACTTGTTTGTTAAGGATAGCAGGCTAGTTAGATGAGGGGTGTATTATAAACAGTGTTGTGCTTGTTTTATACTTGTGGAGGAGATGGGGTTAGGGCTGACATGTATCCCTTCTTCTGCGTGCACAGTCCTGTCCTATGCCCATAAAATGGCCGCCTCAGAGCTCTTTTTTGCAGGAGTGACACTCCAACAGCAAGGGCCTCTCTGACCCCCCTAATGCAGGTAAAGATATAGCCACCCTCTATCTTCCTGCTTCTTTCCTCCAGCCCCACCAGTACTCACTTTACAGTTGGGTCTCCAGGCCTAGGGTTAATGGGTAAAGCTCCTGAGGTGATCCTGTGCACCCACAGGGGCCTGGGCCTCCACCTCAGACCTTGCCTCATGCAAATCCAAGATGGCCGCCACCCGATCTTGGGGTCTCTGTAGCTTCCACTGCCTCCTGTGTTGCTCTGACCAGGCCCTTCGGCAGTGTTCACGTTTACTTCTTTTAAATGTTTCCGGTGCACAAAGTTTTGAACACTTGAGAACTGTTAATGACATATTTTATGACACATTTCATTTAGCTGTGCGACACAAATCTTCCTGGCTGATGATACAGAATGAGAAAGATGTCTTGAAGAAGCAAGTATTTAATGTAATCAAAAATGCCCTAGATGATGACATGCTCAAAGAGCATTATTTCTATCTAAATGCACCTGGTGGATCAGGAAAAACGTATCTATATAATCTATTGATGAGTTTTGTTCGAGCACAAAGTCAAATAGCACTGCCATTTGCAACCACTGGAATTGACACACTTTTGTCAGAAGGTGGAAGAACCGTGCATAGTGGATTTAAACTGCCAGTTCCCATTCTAGAAACATCAGTGTCGGATAATCTAATGACATCATTATAAGCAACAACAAAAAAAGAAAGTAAATTAATTATAATAGATGAAGCTACAATGAAGTCATGCCATGCTCTACAATGTATTGACCGTTTGTTACGTGAAGTCATGGATAATGATTTGCCATTTGGTGGATATGAGATCAGAAGGGCAAATAAATTCAATGACTGGCTAATTAAAATTGGAGAAGGAAAAACAGAGCAAATTTAAATTTTCTGGATGATAAGGTGGAAATTCCATCTGAAATTATTTGCAAACATGATCGCATATCGGCTATATTCCAAAATACAATAAATAATAAGGAATATGCAGAGCTTGCAAACAAAGTAATACTAACATCCAAAAATAAGGATGCATATTTTCTCAATAATTAAATATTAAAACTAATAAATGCACCCCCCAAAAATTATCACAGTGATGATTCTGTACTTGGTGATGACAACGAAAGTCAGACAAACTTTTCAACTGAATTTATTAATTCATTAACTCCCTCTGTAATGCCACTGCATATTTTGCAGCTAATAAAATGTACAAATGTCATGTTACTGCAAAATATGAATCCGAGAAAAAGGACTATGTAATGGGACCAGATTAATTGTTCAAGAATTAAAAGACCATTTCATAGATGCTGAAATTCTAACTGGTACCCTTAAAGGAGAGAGAGATTTCATACCAAGAATAGATTTGGCACCAAGTGAGCGTAGCCTCCCTTTTGTACTTTAAATGAGACAATTTCCCATCATCATGGCATTTACCATGACCATTAATAAATCACAAGGACAACATTTTAAATCCCTTGGTATCTTTTTAGAAGAACCAGTATTTGTACATGGCCAACTGTTGCACTTTCAAGATGCAAGAATCCAGAGGAAATTAAAGTTCATATTGAAAAAAAAACAAAGTCAGGGTGATTTATTAGATGATGAGAGAATGTTTACAAAAAACATTGTCTACTGTGAGGTACTGTAACTTAAATTACAGAAAAGGTTAACAATACAACAGATTGACAAAAAAAAAAAAAAAACAGTGCTTTTACCTCAAGGACAAATTCACAAAAAAAACAAACATATAGAGAACAGTGGTTTTATTTTGAGGATGAACTTTGAAGTCACTTGGACTCTTTTTAGAGAACCACTATTTCACATAGGAAACTCTATATTTGCAATAACTACAAGAACAAACAAACAACACGTGAAAAAAACAAAAAAAAAACAACAAGACTAAACAGTGGTTATATCCCATAGACAACGTTAGAAGTCTGTTGGATCTGTTTAGAGGAACCACTTGGACATACAATAAAATAAAGAACAGTGGTTAAATCCCATAGACAAACTTAAAAGTATGACTCTTTTCAGAGGAACCACTTGCACATATACAAATCTAGTTGGCACGTTATGAATGCAAACAAAAATTAAGGCACATTAACAAACAAATAAAATATCGGAATGTCTTGGAAGTGCCCTTTTGGCAGGATTGGCCCCACAAAACAGTTATGTTGCTTTTCCTTAAAATTCCAGGTTAAATGTTATTACATTAAGTTACTGTTTGTAATGTTAACATTGTATTTTACAAGGTGATGAAAGCTCTTATATTGTCTTAATTAAAGGTTCATGTCTTTAGGAGGATAATCATTTGTAAGAAAATTGAAATGTATCATTCAATAGAGAGTATTGATCTGGGGGGGTAATCCGATTGCTAGTTACTGGGGTCAGGAAGGAGTTATCCCCCCTCCCCCCTTTGATACAATTGGCTAAGTTTCACTGGGATTTTTTCTGTTTGCCTTCCTCTGGATTCAATATTCAAGATCACTGTATTTTCATACAATTCACGTCTAAATGTTATTAGATTACACTAATGTTTGCATTGTGTGACAGATTTACTGCCACTCTCAGGATCCGTGCCTTGCTTTCCAGCACCACAATGGAGTACTCTGGAGCCTTTTGTAAGGTTTAAAAGAACTTGGGGTTTATTTGTCAGCATTAAAAAAAATAATCAAAAGAAAATAAATCCTAGCTCCTCTTTGAAGCACTACCTATACTTTTATCTGCAGTTCCCTCACTGCTCTGCTCTGCAATTCATAATATAGTCCAAAACACAGGCCTGCATACTTGCCTGTTTTAGAGTCCACTCCCTTCAGGATCTGCACTCCATCTGCAGAGGAGCTGTGTCTCTTTGAACTCTCTGATCACGCTGGACACTCTTCTCAATGTCTCTCAACTGAGCTGGCTGTACACTTCTGGGCAGCAAGACTGGCTTTCCAGGTCTACCTGACCTCTCCCCCGCCACACAGAGCTGTCTCAGGCTTCTTTTTCACAGGCTCCACACTTCCAAACAATCCTCCAACTGAAGGTAGCAGCCCTTGATTGCAGCCACACCCCTGACTTTTGAGCAGGTTGTTAACTCTCTCACTCCTGGGGAAAAGTCTTGAAGAGCTCTCTTCTGACCCCTGGTGGCACTTCACCACAATTATTAAAATTGTATTTTACAAGGTTTGGGAAGTTGCTTTATTTATGTTATTAAGGGTTCATGTCAGAGGGAGGAGGATCATTTGTTCGAAAATTAAAATGTATAATACAATAAAGAGTAATAATCAGGCAAGTAATCCGATCGCCAGTTAATGGGGTCAGGAAATAAAAATGTTTCCCCCTTTGACACAATTGGATAAGTTTCACTGTTTTTTTTTCTTTTTTGCCTTCTTCTGGATTCAATACCTTTGTGGTTTACCAGTACTTGAACAAGTTGCATATTACAAAGCATTAATTAATGGATTATAATACTCATTCATTCAAAGTTGAGCCATTGTTATATTAGCCCTTCAAAGTTAACAATTACAAATGGTAACATTGTTAAAAAAAAATTGACGGGCAAGTCGCTAGTGTACAAATAAAAACTCAAATGTGATATCTGATGATGCTTCTTACTTTAAACAATATTATGTAGAATCTATATTATCATATGAAAAACATATATAGCCTTCCTTAATTACCCAAAATATGTACAAACAAAATATTAGGTTCCTTTCTATTCTCTCATTAATGAAGTGAATTATTACTAGTTCATATTCAATACCCGATAATTCTTCCAATTCAGGTATTTTACTACACTCTGAAAGATAATTTTCCTGTCTCTCCATGTATCTATGTTCACTAGTTCAACTACTCAGACTATTTGCTACTTCTAACATGCCACATGTTTAGTGTACTCAGGGGTGGTGGAGTCTGAATAATTCTGGGGGTACAGCTCATTGTATACACAACCACAAAATTGCACATACATATACTTATTGAAGAATCTAATGGGATTGCCCGCCCTCATATAACCAGTTCCTACACCAATGAGTATAATAGAAGAACAAATCTTGTCTTCATCTTCAATGTGAACAAAAAATACAGCAATCTTCATAATGAGCAAAACTAACCTTTATATTCAGTTTACTGGAAGAAAATACATTTTTCTTAATAACATTCAAAGTAAAAGGTACTTGCTACATATTGAATTTTACAACATTATTAACATGACAAATAAGTAAATGGAACAAGCATTATACAAGCAATAAACAGAATATTACACCAAACGTTATCTTTATCTATCCAGCAAGTAAATCCATCCAGTAAATTTTGAGAAAAAAAAAATCGAAAATAATGGAAATTTAAAATTGGTAAAAAAGACAACTTCACCCGATACAAGACTTCTACAACAAGTTAAATGTTATGTCCAGTGTTCATTTTATCTCATTCATATTTTTCAAATAAAAACACAACTTTATTCATATAATAATAATTTAACCTCTTAAGTAATACAACAGAATATATAACATGAATTTGAAAATGTGTATTAAAGATTCCATAAGATTCTATTTCTCCTATTGTAGATCTTCTGCTCCTCTTGTGGACTTTCTTTCAGTTGAGTCACACTATATAGAAATAAAGCACAGAGTATATTAGATGATGTTCTCTATGCCCAGCTATTGTATCATTTATCTCATCTGTTATCATTGGCAGTAAATATATTTCTGTTGGGTTATGACCACTTAGAGGGGCTTTGTTGGAATCTGCACGTATTTCGGAAGGTTCATGTTACATTAATAAATTTGAGTTTATTTTTGAAAAAAAACACAATTAAAACAAGAGAACAGCTACAGATAATACATACCAACATATCTCTTTTTAATTCTGATCTCTTAAAAAAAATTTTAGTGATTAAAGGAGAAAATGAATTTACTCCATGTAAACTATAAGTGCTATTGAATGTGAAGGTCTCGGGTGAGTTCTGACTGGTTTGACTAATGGTCATGTTTTATACTTTAGGTCTTATATTTCCACAATTGTTCACTGCTCTCTAATCTGCACCTATATCCTATTGCATAAAATAGCAATACAAGAGACCTGCTGAAGGTCTTATCTCATGTCCTGTATAAGGTGATCTTAGAGTTGATGGTCTCAAACTTACCAAACTGATATCTGGCCACAAATGTCGCAGACGGTACAGATCCATCCTTATAAAACTGAACAAGTAGGGAATTTCCAGATGAGATGATACTGGGGACAATGTCATAGGCACAGTATTTTCCTATTTGAGAGGATGTGGTTAGGGGGCCATCAAAAAATTGCAGATAAGCATTAGAGCAGGTGCTCTGTGGCCCCATGTCAAATTGATACATAAATATTGAAACCTAGAAATGAGAATAAACACATTAATGACATGGCTAGCACATTTGCTGAATAATTTAATAAATCAGAATAAATTGAATTTGCTATCACCAGAATGTAATACATTACAACCAAAATGTAAAAACAATATTGATCATCACTGATAATGCTAATAATGTGCTGTATTGGTGTAGAGTTACCCAGATTGACATCTGTTAGACCATATAGGTAATGTGACAGGCCCCAGGCAGTTTTATAAAGTTTTCTTTTTTCTTGTGGGTTTTTGGAACAAATAGATTTTAGAATAGCTTATCAGCATTATAAAGTTTATTCTACATATGCAAGTAAATGATAACTGTATGAAAGGAAAGCAAGAATATATTTCTTATCCAATGAAGTTAGGCAAGGAGCAAGAAGGAGTATAAGTGAGATTGGGATCAGAAAGGGAGGGACACTGAGATTGGTAAAAGCGATTCTGAGTGGGAAGAGAAGCAAGCATAAAAGGGTAGATTAGTGTGGCAAAGTATGATTAAGAAATATAAAGCAAATTATTTATTAAGAATAATAATAATAAGTAAGCATATGATCATAGATATGTACTCTCAAATAAAGCCAAGATCTCTACTCACCTTAGATCCTTTGGGAGCTGTGATTACCCAGGCGCAGTTCAGGGAAGAGGTGGAGTACAGGGGCGTAAAGTACCCCGGGGAGGGGGAGGTAATAGTAGTACCACATTGCACTGAAAGAGGAGAAATAAACAGACTGAGACATCATTTTCTAAGAAATTAAAAAACCCAAGAGGGTAAACATATTTAATGGTAAGAAGCAAATAAACAAAGTAACAGATAGTTTTCAGAAATTTTCACAGTATATTAGGTTTAATGACACCTAAGCATAAGGTGGTATTTGATTTGTTATGTCCTCTCTTATTTCTGTACAGACAGCCATCTTACTTGACTTTCCCACTGGTTTACTACATTGATCATCTATTTTAATCATCTGAAGTAATAATAACATTTAATGCAACAAATATATCATTAGGTTGTTTTAGTTTTTGTGTGAAATTCCAAACATTTCTCCATGTCCTGTTTTAATTACCCCCACATAAACTCTCACATGAGGGAGGGCATGTCAACTCTATTAGTGATTGTTATCTAAAAATAAAGATGCATTCACTGGAAGTCCACCAATAATTAATTACTAAAAATATAAAATAAAACAGCACTCATTCTGAGGTACTTTACAAGTATCTATATCTTCTTTGAAATGCTATATATTTATTATAACATTCTCTTGCCTGTTGTCCAACTAGTTAAACTTTACATTCAAATTTCTTGGAAAAAAAGTCAATGAGTGCCGTTTTAGGAATTAATGTATTGAACAGCCAGTGCCAAATTCATTACCCAAATATAGTGTAACCATTTACAATGTTGCCCCATAGGCTATCACTTTATTTGCATAGTCAAGCCAACCAACTTGATTGACATTACCTTCCTAAGACTAATATATCCTGCTGTGAATTTCTAAAATTGTGTGGCATTAGATCTTCAAATATTGTGGAGGAAATTTTGGTAACTAAATGTTGAATCTCATGAATACTATAATAATCAGGAACTACTTCTGGCAATTTTTTTTTTAAGTTTTGTTAATTGACCTACCAGCACAGACTGAGACTTCTTGTACACTATAAAAAGTCACTGTACCATTTACTGTAGTTCCCTTAGTATAAATATATTATTTAGGTTTGAGAAAAGCCAAGAGTGTTATAAGGAAATTCTGCTTTGCAGTAAGAGGGATAGATTAATCGGTAGGAGTAGGGTTGTGGGAGTAATTTGGTCTTATCTGCAGTTACACTTAGGATTTCTGTAGGTTCTTGCCTGACACAATATAAAGAAGACAGACGTGCCAGCCGTTCCTACCTGTGCTGTAGGAAGCCTTGAAGCCAGTTGCCGCAGTGGCATTGTCAGTGACAAACTCCAGTAGCATCATGTTTGTAGAGGACACCAAGGAAGGGAGCTGGCCAGTGCCACAGGCCCTGTCTACAAGTACTGGAGATGACCTGGTGGGTCCATCATAGACTCTCAGGTAATCTGAGGCACAGTCAGGAGAGGTCTGGACGTCAAATGCACTAAACTGCAAAAAAATCTGACAAAGGAATTTTCGTTTAATACAACAGGAAGAAGATATTTTACAGCTGATTTCTCATCCAAAAATAAATATGATCTTGCCTATAAAATAATCTACTCTTTCTGTTGGCATTTACCTGATTAGATGGGGCTCGGATAAGCCATACACAGTCAGCATTAGTTGGGTAATTACTGGGGTAGTTGGCAGACATTAGTGTCCCATTAGAATTAGGAAGGACGGTACTGCAGGCATCTGGAAGAAAAATACATATTGCTTAATATTTAGGACAATGATTTGTCAACTGACTTATTTAAAATAAAGAAGATTAATTCTGACATACTGCTAAAATATATTGACATAAATATTCCTTTGCTCTATAAATTCTTACCACAGTTGTATAACTTGTTTATTTTGGAAATATCCAAGTTGCTCAGTCCATATCTCTGTCCAATATTCACTGTTGGGTCTGGTTTGGGGATGATGGTGGGTAGTCCTGCTCCTATAGAAAAATCATACCTACAAAAGCAAGGTTATTAGCATTTATTAGTATACTCATGTATTTAATGTATCCTTAGGACTGTGGTGCTGGGCATACTTAAGACTGGAGGAGAGGATCGTTCTCTAATGATTTTTTTCTTGATAGGAATCTATTCCTTTATTTTTTCTCTGCTTTTCTCACTCCCACTACTAGATAAAACCCAATAATTTTAGAAATGTAAAACGTCTATGTTTTTCAAGTCATTGGCTGTGTTGTAATATCTTTCCAAATTTGTGATTTTGATACATACAGCTAAAGCGAAGGTTGTACAGGTAATATTTACAGATCTGTGTACGTAATAATGTTATTTTATGTGTAAAAACAATACCCCAGCATCTCATATAGTATTTATGTCTGATTGTATCACCTGCCATAGTGCATCACAGATGAGTAATCATATTCCATGCCCAGATTGTTTGTGACCATTTTGTCAAAGTTTGCAAGATTACCTGTAAAGAACCAACAAGACAGTTAATTACGTGACATGATTTCAACCACAGTTCTAGTTCCAATTAGTCCCCATAACAACCTCACATAGAATACTATGTATTGACCATATTATGCACATACTGGGCAGATATGAACATTATTGCTGTCTTTGACACAGCCATTATCTATTTGTAACTCATGGTCTTTATACCCTTTGGGGCTCATAGCCATTGGAGCTATGTTACAAGTTAAATAATATATTGCTGTATATGGTTCAGGCATACGTTACGTGTTGGGTTCCTTATACAAAGCATTGAAACAATTTATTCAATTTACTTTTTATTTTCAGCATAAAAAACATGGTGGGCACATATATGTTGTCTTTCTTTTACATGGTAGGATAATTTGTGGATAAAAATACTGAACGCAGATGTAGGGGACAGACATAATTTAGTGAACTGAATGGTAACAAAGAGGCAGATCATGTAGGAAACCACAGATATACATTAGCTTATCAAGCCTTCAGTTAGCATGTTGTGCCACAAATACTTCTCCAAGAAGAAAAACAAAGTTTTGTTTATCTCAAGATGTATTTTGTTCATAAAAAACGGCTAGCCCAATGTATTATATTAATTAATGTTCTAAAAATCAGAACTAAGGTTTTATGATATAAAAAGTATATTTGATAGTTCTCTTTGCATGGTGGTATAAGTGCAGGGGTGATATTATATATACATTGTGCCAATGTCTTACTTGGTATGATGTTGGCTGTCATTATATTTACGTAGTCATCCCGGTCGCTCCTGCTCTGCTCATGGTAGAATCCCAGAACATGATCCAGTTCATGTTGGACTACCCCCCTTTGTATACAGCTGCCTGACTGTAGAGACACCACCTGGGGCCCCCCAATCTTTCCAACATAAGACCAGCAACTAAAATGAAGAAGTTGGTTTAGACTTTAGGTTTATATTTTCAGTCAGCTAATATTAATAAGTTAGTCAATTTGCATATTTGATGTTGTATTAGTGGCTTTCATGTGAGTTTTTTAGGCACATTGTTAGACTAACTAATATGTTTACATTTATAAAATAAGGGTTTATTTCAAGACAGGCTGGAAATATGAGAAAATATTTATTATTTGTTGATAACGCAATCATGTGATTTTTGTGACATATGTTATGTGTCATAATCATTCAGATAACCAGTCTTTATACTTTCTCATTCATTTATAAACAAAACTAAATCTCTGTCTTCTATTATTTCTTTTTAGATTTGTACTGTGATTAATATGTTGTCAACCTTTCTACACGTTTTTTTCCATACAGATATTGTTTTATTTATTTCCAGTAACAGTAAGTTTGTAAAAACTAGAAGTAAACACAAGACCATCAACTAGCACTAAGAAGATTTTTTTTAAAAAGACACTTAAATGGAATTACATTTAATATACATATAGATTACATACAATATTTTCATTATCGTAATATCTTCATATTATTATATTCATGACATACCCAGAGCCGGACGTAATCTGCACATAGTCAGGTTCCACTGTGCGAGGAATAAAGCGCACACAGGTCAGAGTAGCAAAGTCCTTCATGGCATCGGTGATAACAGAGACAGAGTAAGCATCTGAGGAGACACCATACAGAGGGTTATGTGCAGGGCATGGAGTCATTGTATAGAGAATAAACAAAACAGGGGAAATAGAAAGATATATCTGACTGTTGATTATTAATATGGTTTTCAGATATTCTATAGATAATATATATTGAATTTCCTTCTGGGATAAGAATGGGACGTACACTAGATGAGGGGTTATCATCAGGACTATTAGTCTTGTAAAGACACAGAATGAAGGGAAGCCATTCTCAGGGATCCATTCTGGGAAAATGAATTACATCTCAGTTTTGTAAAAGAGAGGAGGCCATTTTCTCATATACATAATGTTACTGTGTTAATATACTACCTAGCATATAATGTTGAAGATAAAAAATGATACTTTGTTAGTATAAAACATTGTGCTGCTTGTTGATATTTTATTTTTGTGGGTGGAGAAAATTAATCAGTGCTAATATTACTTGATATTACTTGAAATATAGACAAAATGACTGCTGTAAGAATACTCACCATAACTAGTGGAGATGGTGTATGGGACATTGACTATACCATTGCTGTTCTTGCTCCATCTACAAGAGTCTCCACCCCCGCTACATACCATGGCACTGCGCCCAACTTGTCCAGCTATGTCCCCGTGTTGCAGCATCTTTGTGCTGTCTGTATGCAAAGAAACACAAAACATTAATATCCACACTCAAACAACTCCCTCCATACTAACCCCCATACATCAAGAAAAAACATACTCAGTCTAAAGACACTGTAAATTGTTGATTTAATAATTTAGTTTGTTATAATGTGAAAGTAATTATTGCCACATATTGTGTAGGGAAGATACATCTTGATTTAAAAAATACATGATAAAATACTAAGGTCCTCATTCAATTGTGATTTGGCCAATTGAATAGGGCTCTAGATAAGCGCATAGCAATCTTTATTTACAGAAGTTTTTAGTTAGTAAACTTCTATCCAAAAGCAAGGTCTTCACTAACTAAACATTTCTGTAAAAAAATATGCTATGTGCTTATATAGAGCTCTATTCAATTGGCCAAATCGCATTTGAATGAGGCCCTAAGACACTAAACTGTCTTCCTTAGGTCTTAAAGAAAAACAGGTAAGTTGTAAAATATATTGTTAAAACAAGCATTCATCATTGATTAGAAACAACTAACTATTACAGAATATTATCTTGGTCGGTCTGATTTAATGTATTACTTTCTTTGGAAAGATATATATAATACTACAGTAAAAAGCAATGGAAAAATATTATAAAAATGCAACACTGGTTTCTTTCAGTATTTAATAATTCCATATGGGTTATTACTCGTAAGTAAAATTGATCCATTTGTTTCTTAGTTTACTCTTAAACCAAGTACTTCTCAAATATACCTTATCCCCTTTCACTCAGTACATACAATTCTACCTTCACCTACACTTAAGTCTATCTAAGTATAATTATTTTACTCTAGTTCACTAAGTATCCCTTAATTACTCCTTTATCTGTGTTACTTTAACCATTTCCCTTAACGTTACATTAGAAAACATTCTCCTTCTCCCAATGAACTCATCTTTATCTACTCCATTTCAGTCAATACTCCTCAGTGTTACCTTATTTGCACACCTTCATACCTAATTACCCAGTTATACCTTTATCCGTTCCCTTTCACTTGTTACACCTTAAACATTATTGATCCTCATTCACTCAGCAAACACTTTCTTTACCTTTGTTGGCTTCTAGGATCATGCTGAAGATATCCTTTGTAGGATCAGTGATATTTATTGTAGCTAGAGGAGAAAGAGGAGCAATAATCACTGTATCATAATAGTATTACATCTTTATCATGTGGCATGTAACTATGTAATTGATGTTTATATTGCCAGATATATCTCTACTTAAGTTCACAGAGACAAATACATATAATACTTGTTTATTAAATAGTTTATAATTATACATACCTTTAGCTTGTAGGTTTGGATTGTAAATCTGAAACAGAATCATAATATCATAAATGGTCCCTACAGTAAAATGATACTGTCATTAAAAGTCATATGAAGGTGTATAATTACAGATATTACAAATAGCGACAACAACATTCACAGACCAGATTCATCAATCTAGAGCCTGTATTCCTCAGGTGGATCCTATAGTATTAGTATATATGTATATATGTACTGTAACAAGAAGTATGTATTTATTGTACAGCTCTATAACATGCTAGGATACTTTATACCACAATCTCTAATAATAGATAAGTACATTGAGATTAAACCAACAATACATGACACACAGATATTAATACAATGTATTTATATAATATTCTTACCTGTACAGGAGCTCCCAGGTTACATTGTATCAGGGAGGACAGGAGAATGAGGGAGACTCTGATGTCCATCCTGGAGTTACTCAGTACTTGTCTAGAATTGCTACAGTTCTTGATTCTTGTGTTGGACACCAGCCAGACGTTAGCCTTATATTCATAATTTGGGCAATGTTTCAGCCAATCAGCTACCAGGACAAAAGCCTAATGGGTGCCTCCTGTAGGATCCCTCTGGGGTATCTATGAGTCAGGGAAAACTGAAGGGCTGTGATGTTATTTTGTGATTACTGGTAATGATGGTTTGCTTATTAGAACTGTAATTAGTGCAGGTTGTCACTTATAAGAACTGTAATTAGTGCAGGTTGTCACTTATAAGAACTGTAATTAGTGCAGGTTGTCACTTATTTCTTACATCCAGAACAAATTGAAATTATCCAAAATTGCCCCCAAAAAAAAAACCTAAAAATCTAATCTTCCATTTAGTAGAGGGGAGAACAAGTTATATGTGAATACAAATATTAGAAACATACAATGCCTTTTCAGTAAAAATGTATAATAATAATGTTATAATATCATAAAACACTACATTTATGAGAGAATTAGGACTTTGAATATTTAATATATTTGTTTTTGGTCCTCAGTAAAACAAATCTAAACATATGTTAACTGACATATAGCACCATACTATCTTTATTTTCTGGAATTTCCACATAACATATATGTAAATATCTAATGTGTTTATTCATAAACAAAATCCATGTGTATTTATTACTTAATCTTGAGGTAAAACTTGTTGGTTTATGTATAAAGTTCTCAGGGACTAATTTGTGAAAAGAACATCCAAGTGGCTCATGATTCATTCAACGTGCCCATGATCCATCCAACTGGCCCATGATCTATCCAACGTGCCCATGATCTATTCAACGTGCCCATGATCCATCCAACTGGCCCATTATCTATCCAACGTGCCCATGAACCATCGGCCATCACTTTTGCACAACACAATCTATTTATAATCCAATTATAAGAGAAGATAGTCCATATATTAGCTCTTTCAGCTTTCTATTCTGGGAAAGACTTCATGAGTCCCTTTACAATAACTGTTAGTGCTAAATTATGTTTTAAACAAAAGGTAGAAAATAAATGAAAGAGTCTATACTCAAAAAACACAATTAAGAAAGTCAAGCATGCCTGGTAAGTGCATAAGGCCATCCTGTTTAGGGAGATGGGATTGGTAGAGTGTACAGGCTTTCTGATTTTTATTAGCAATCAAATCTATTGGTTATATTTCTTACACTGCGAATAAACTGAAGTTATAATTCCCTATTTCTTATCTTTCTGTTTGTTTTGTTTATAAAAATAATTGATGTTATCTAAAATTTTTACATAAGAGTAATTGTACACTAAACTAATTGTAATTCATTGTTGTTCATGAGTTTCAGTGCAAGTGTTATACTGATGTTTTCTTTAAAAAGAAAATTTTATTTTAAATTTAGTAATGAAACTGGGTAGGATCTACTAATTAAGAAAAAGTAGATCTTGGTCAGACTTAAGTAGACTTGAGTGTTGGTTGAGGTGTGACTGATGGATATGAAGGTAGAATTGTGATGTGTTGAGTGAAAGTGGGTGAGGTATAATTGAGGAGTACCAGGTACAGGAGCTATTTAGATAAAGTAAGGTAAAACGGTGCAATATTGTTTGAGAGCAATAGCTGATATTAAATTATTAAATACTGACACAAACTACTGTTTTATTTGTTAATACTTTTCCATTGCATATTATTTTAGGGTTAAATATCTCTTTACAAGAATGAGATTTATTAAATCAGACCATCCGAGACAAAATTCTTTAACTGTTAGTTGTTTCCTCCTCTAGGATGAATGTTTTATGTTACTAGTAAAATATATCACCTTCTACAGTTAACCTATTGTTCTTCAAGATATTTGTTTTAGTATTTTTATCATTTATTTATTTTTATCAATATATAGCCACTAAGCTACACAATATGTGACAATGGCACCTTACACATAACAATGTAGGATGTCTTTACACTGATTCTGTTTATTCTTATTCTTCAAATATTATGATGGAAATGAATGGAGTTGATGGAGTGTGGATATTAATATTTTGCATATCTTTGTATACAGACAGCACAAAAATGTTGCAATAAATTGACGTAGCTGGATGAGGTGGATGCTGAGATACGATATGTTGAGTTAGTGGAAACTCTTATAGATGAAGTAAAAATAGCAGTAGTATAGTCATTGCGTTAGACACCATCTCCAATAGTTTCAGTGAGTATTCTTACTGCTCTCAAATTGTCCCTATTTAATAAATAATGCTAACACTGAATCCATTTTTTAATTCACAGAAACAACATATAAATAAGCACCATGATGGTTTATGCTAACAAATTATCTTCTTTATCTCCAATTGTATATGCTAGGAAGTATGTATGTAAAGTCATTATAATTTTAAGTGAACAAAGTCTTCTCTCTTTTCCAAAACTAGGACCTGATTTTTTTTCCCAGAATGGATCCCAGAATGCCTTTACGTTTTGTTATTTGTTTTTATAAAGTCTAATATACGAGATGAAAACCCCTCATCTAGTATCCTTCCAGTTCTGGGCTCAAAGAGATATTTCCTACATACAATATCTGTAAAATGGCTCAAAACCTTGCTAATAACCAGCAATTAGATATATCTCTTCTAAAATGGTCCAAGAGAGACCTTTGATTATGTTCAATATTAAAACAATGAGTCTGAGCCATTCTGGCAATCCCCAGTATGGTGTCTCCTCAGATGCGGCCTCTGTTATCACTGATACCATAGAGGGTTTTCTACTCTGACCTGGAACTGTGGAACCTGACCATGTGCGGATTATGTTGGACTCTGGGTATGTCATTATTATAATAGAGGGCCAACATATAGAATAAACAAAACATCACATATGAAAATGTTTGAACAGGAAGAATTGAGGGCTTGATGTACTTATGACAGTTTACTTTCTATAAAGTACAAGGAGATGGTAGAGACATGACGAGGACTTGATGAGTATTTGGTATAGTATGAGTGGAATATCATTGTGCTGTTTTATATAATACACCAGAGGGTAACTGGCTCAATCCATTTAACTTTTTACATACAAGTATTTTATAGCTTCTAAAATTTTCTCAAAGTTAATTTTTTTAAAGGACAATTTTTAGAATAGTATCCCAGTTTTCAATCTTGAACTCTGTGTACATTAAAATATAACTTTTATTGTTTAATGATTAAATGTTTATTAGTTGATCTTAATTATGTTTTGTATGTAACACACACACCACGTTAACAAACAAATTTATAAATGCTCAAGGATTGTGTATCTTAAAGAAAAAAATTATGTTTTTTTCATACAGTAAAAACCCTTGTAACCTTACTAATTAAAAAATATAATGTTAGATTGGGTTTCACCAATTTATCATCCCTTATAATGACTTCACTCAGCATGAATATTTAAATTAAGGTAAAACATCTTAGCACCCCGCTGAAAGGTTTTTCCCTTTCTCTTTCTTATATTAGGCAAAATTTTCTTCTCTCTTTTTACACACCACAATTTGTATTATAAAGAACGTGATGTTATTACCTCCTTCGTTTTTGTATTGTAGGATAGAATGAACCTCTCCACTTTCATTTTGAATTTTTTTTGTTATCAGATATGTTGCTGTGCCACTAACTTAATAACCCCTCAAAGGTTGTTGACTCCCATTATGGTAGGCCTTCCATTTCTAAACAATGGCCTTTAGCCTCGCTTTGTTTGTCCTCTGTTACTCTGTACGGCAGTCTATGTGTGTGTGTGCGTGGTGTAGATTGCAGTATGTAAGCATGGTAGCAAGATGGGTTATCCCCTTTGCTAGTTCCTTGACTAGGACAAAGGTTTTGGGGTACGGTATGTATGGGACCAGGTTTGTTGATCCCCATGAGACTACACTTGAGGCAAATTTGATTTCATTATATTCATTCTCTTTTCTTTTTCATGTCGTTAAAATTTTTGAGCTTTAATGTTAACGGCTTAAACTCTCCTGGTAAGAGAAACACGTTATTGAGATTTTGTAAGCAGGAAAAGGCTGATATTGTATTATTGCAGGAGATTTACTGGGCTCATTCTAAAATCCCGAGTTTTGGTAATACATTTTTTGGGTTGAAATATGCTTCCACTTTCAACAAAAAATCACAAGGTGTCACAATACTGTTTAAAAAAATGTATTCCCAGTAGAGGAATTCTCTATATTAGATCCCCAGGGACGTTATATTCTGTGGGACAGAACAATAAATGGCCACAAAGTTACCTTGGTGAATGTGTATGCCCCTAACAATAACCATGCACTTTTGTAATCGTCTCTGGAGTTCCATCAAAAAGTTTACTGATTGTTCCTTGATTGTGGCAGGAGATTTTAATGTTATCCCTAACTTTGAAAAGGATAGAAAATCTCAAAAATCATGTAAAAATATACATAGAATTCAAAATACTGCATTTAAATTTTCTAATTGGTTCAATAGTAGCAATTTATATGAGGCATGGCGTGTGCTCAATCCAGGCCATACGGATTACACATTTTATTCCAATGTTCATAAGGTATATTCTCGAATTGACCTGCTTTTGGTTGATATTAATACTTTGAACAAAATTATTAAGATTGATATAGGTTCAATTGTGCTTTCAGACCACGCTTGTATTACAATGGAACTTAATTTTAATTTGTATAAAGTCAACCGTCCTCGTTGGAAACTGGATGATTATTTAATTAAAGAGGAATCCAAGATACAGTTTCTTATCGAAGAGTTGACTACATTTTTTGAATTAAACGAGGGTACAGTTTCCTTTTAAGGGTGTCCTTTAGAACTCCCATAAAGATTTCATTAGAGGTGTGTTAATAAAACTAAGGTCTCAAGTAATTAAACAAAGAGGGGATCCCCTAAGAGAGCTCTATATTAGCTTGAATAAATTGAAAACGGTTAACAAAAATTATCCTAGAGATTCCACTTTAGTAGAAATTAAAATTATCCAGAACAAAATTAATAAAATCAACCAGTTTCTGTCAGATAGGATGACTTGGCGTATGCAACAAGTTTCTTATCACCAAGATTTACTTTTATTAAATGTATTCACTCTTCAAAGCATATCAGACTTAAAAGATCTGTCCTATGTAGAGATTTCCCTCATGGAGGACTGTCTTATCCCTTGTTGCAATTCTACCATGATGCCAACATGTTGGTACATACATTAAAATAGTTGAATACAAGTGGGTCCCATGTCTGGCACCAAATTGAGAAAGCCCTGGTGCCTTGCATGGACCTCAGACTGCTATTTTTTGGGTCCAACAGGGCACTTAAAGGTTTTGAAGGTGGCTCTAACCTAGTTAAGAACATCTACAATACGTGGAGATTTTTTAACAACAAATATCATCTTATTCCAAAATGTTGCGAACTAAGTCCTTACCTTTCAAAACCCGCTCACGAGCTCTGAGGTTGATCAAGCGGTGCTTTACATAAAAGATCTTTATTCTGAGGGTCGTTTGCTCACATCAGACCAACTATTGACTACCCATGGGCTCCCTTTGAATTGTTGGTTAAGTTTTAGACAACTTTCAAAATTATTGTCCTTATGCCCTCTACCAAGCAGTAGTGAGGGTAGCCTAACGTCCCTGGAACAAATTATTAAATCTCAAAACAGCTCTCATTTATCAGCTAAATGTCATAATATCTTAAGGAAACTTTTGTCGCCCAACAAAACACCTCGTATGGAACTCTGGGAAAGGGACCTTTGTGTCTGCTTCCCTTGGGAGACATGGGAATACAATTTAAAAAAAAAATAGGTTTGTTAAGTATCCTCCATATAGGGAGTTTCATATTAAGTTAGTAAACAGATGGTATATGGTGCCTTCAAAAATCTACCAGTTTTCTCATAACTTCACGGACAGCATGGGTTGGAGACAATGAGACAATGTGGAATGTATGGTGATTTTCTCCATACATTATGGGCTTGTCCATTAATTAGACCTTTAATGACTGATGGTTTAAAATTTATTGAGTGCACCTTAATGGATCAGAAAGCTTTTATAATATTAATATTTATGTCTATAAAAAGATCTATTATCTCCTGTTGGAAATCCAAAAATATTGTAAGTTGGAATTAAATTTTGACAATGATCCACTGAACGACAGAGCTAGAAAAATGTTTTGCGTCTACTAACTTTACCCGTAACAACATCTTAAAATGGAAATTCTGGAATTACGTTTATGGAAAAGAGGCTTTCCCCTCATAAAATAATTTTGTATTCCCTCCCCCCCACTTGTTTTTTTTTTTTACCTTACCTAATGGAGCTTTCAGAAGTTTTCTTTTTTTTTTCTTTTTTTTTTCTCCTTTGCCCGCTCGATATGTACAACCAAGGGGCTTAATGAATGAATGTGAATGGATGTGGAATAGATACATGGAATGTGGGATGTTGGCCTAATACTATTCCTTTTTTTGTCATTATTCTGTAAATGCTAGTTACCATGCTTCATGATGTTAATATTTATTGCAATTCTATATTGTTTTACTTTTGTAAAAAAAAAAAAAAACTTTTAAAATAAAAAAAATATATATAATGTACATTTTGTTCAACCTATTTTTTTAAATAGGTTTATTTCCTTCTAAAGAAGCTTTATATGTCACAACACACAGTCACATCCAGTTAATAGATCCTGCTGACTATCACTATCCATCATGCACCTCTTCTTTTGGCTCACACAAATAAATGGGATTCAGTTCCATCAGTTTGCCTAATATCTTATTTAGTTCTGGTATGTGATGAAGTTTACATGTGTCTTTGCTTTTTTATCTTATGTACTTCAATTATTTTAATTTACTGTTACTTTTTAAATGGTGCTATGGAAAATGTTGGTGTTTCATTATCATTATCATCATCACCATTATTATCATTATTAATAATAATAATAGGTACTTTATTATAGTTTTTAGAAATCTAAAACATAATAGAAAACTATTATTCCTTCTCTCTGCTACTTAACAATAATGATGCCGGTTATTAGAGGGAAGCCATGACCTACATACACCCATACCCTACCTGTTACGCTTTATACTCACAAATACCCCTCTAATAAGATCAGTTACATCACTGAATGAATACTGTGTGTATAAGAGTTAATTCAATACCAGTTATTAGACAAACTGCTGGGACAATGGCTGGACATTCAGAGTAATCTATATCTACCTATTGGAGTTAGCAAGTTATATGAGGCAGGACTATATATCAATGGGATTTCTGTTGATGAGGGATTGAGACAAAATGACTATTTCACAGAAGATTAAGATCACCTCATTATATAGTTTTACATTGTTGTTGTTCATAAACATTTTAAAGTTTCAAACATATATTTAATGTTTCCATTTTAAGAATCCTATTAACATACACCATAACAAACACAAAGCACACAAGTAACTGCGAGCACCTGACTCATGTTCATTCTCTCCACCACTTTCCAATTAGGATGCCAGTTATTAGAGGTTAGGAGTGACCAGCAAACCCCTCTCTGCATTTCTATTGATGACCTAATGAGATCAGTAACATCATGCAATGAATACTGTGTATTACATGCCACTTAGTACCTGTCTTACAGGCTCCTGCTGAGACAGTAACCGGGTATTCAGAGTAAAATCAGTAATGTCCCACCAGTTATTAGATAGTGGTGGCCAGAGGTACTTAGATATAACATACAGCAATTACACAACTCTGTATATCTATATATATGCTGAGATATTGCATTAATGGACGTTTGAAGATCAAGAAAAATGTCAAATATGTATTAATCTAACACAATCAACAGCTGTGTAATCCATGGACATACAACATTTTTGGGAGGTAATCTAATTTTTTTAGCATCCTTTTTATGAATACAGGAATCCATTTTGGGCTTGTTCACCATGAACACGACGGTGTGTTTTCAGCTATCAGTGGATGAAGTGATAGGGTAGGAGAGATAATTGTGAGATAATTGAACACTATTGATATTGACACAACCTCTTCCCTCTCAATAGCCCCAATCCAGGAAGTTGCATGAATAGATGCAATTATTATAACAAAAATAAATACACTTCCTATCTTAGGGTATGACTTCTAATAATATTGGAATTAAAGTCAATTGAAGTCTAAATACTTTGGGCCTCATTCTATTAACGGCCGTAGGAGATGCGGGGCCGCAAGGAGCGGCCGCAAGCTATTCGGCTATTCTATTCCCTACCGGCCGGGGATTCCGGCAGGCTTGCGGCCGGCGCCTTGCTATCCCTTGCGGCCGCTCGCGCCGGAGGAAAGCCTTTGATCTTAAACGGCCGCAAGAGTTTCAGCCGCAAGAAAGCCCCGGTTGCTATTCAATTGCTCCGGGAAACCTTTCTGCAAGGCTAAAACCGCGCCTCAGCTTACTTGCACCAAAAAGGTCCCGCAGGCACACAATTAAGCACATTTTAAAGCCATAATAAAGCCATCCTGCACTCTTATGAGACTATAAAGTGATTGTAGGTGTTAGCATTAATAGCACAACATTCCCCTACACTAAAATCCGTAAATATATATTTTTTTAATTTATGTCACATATCCATGTAAAAAGTCCAGGGGGTTTGGAGCACCTCAGACCCGCCCACGCTGCGGCCAGAAAATAAACAGTTAATGTAATCTCGGATTTGGGCTGATGTGCAAGCTTGAGAGGGGTTTGCTATTAATCCTCATGCCCCCCATTATGATCCCTAGCATTTACAGAGCTTTACAGTGCCGTCTTGAATTTATTTTTGCGTTTAAAGATTTCTGAGCTTACGGCCGGTTGCAAGATATACAGCGGGCCGTAAGGGGAGATCCTTGCGGGGCCATATAATTGAATTGCAAGATAACGGAACCCCCGCAAGGAATCGCAGCCTTGCAGCCGTTTTACGGCCGATAATAGAATGAGGCCCTTAGAGAGTATAAATATAAACATGAAAAAAGAAAAAAATAGAAAAAAGGAAACACACCAATCTAATTATACATCCTTAATCAATGATTCATATCAAGGAGATATGTAATAAAAAATAATATTTATTTATTACAACATTCAAAATAGCATCCAAAACTATGATGATTAAAATGTAAAATAAGAGTGAACCAGCGTTCCCAATCGTAAGTCACAATTATAATTTGTCCTTGTGTCTAGGAATTGAGATAATATCTATATTAATGTACTATAATAGCCTTTCATAAAATACTATAGAAGACTAATAACACACTCGATTGTATGATATACCACTATTGCATTAATTACTGCTCTCATAAGTTGATGAATTTAGCATATCACATTTGAACGTCTAAAATAAGTAAAAAAAAAAGTATTTACCACTCAGAATTCCAGGGATTAAACCGATAGGAATAGTACTACTTAACAGTACACACCTTATAATGACGCAGACAGAGGCAACGCAGAGAGAGGAGTCTGATGAAGAGGAGTCAGAGGAGGAAGGTGGATTTGAGGAGGTGGAAGACCAAACACAGCAGGCGACCCAGGGGGCTTATGGCTTAAAACCAGACTCTGCATCAACTATGTAATTTTCCGTGGGAGTTTTCCCATGGATCCCCCTCCGGCATGCCACAGTCCAGGTGTTAGTCCCCTTGAAACAACTTTCCCATTACTATTGTGGCCAGAAAGAGTCCCTGTGGGTTTTGAAATTCGCCTTCCCATTGAAGTCTATGGCGGTTCGACGGGTTCGCCGGTTCGCGAACATTTGCTGTTTGTCATGATCTTCGTCTTTTTAACATTGAGCAGCAGGCCAGCTTTTTCACTCTTTTCTTTTACCTATATTAATAGGTCCTTTAGTTCCTCCTTACGTTCAGCCATCCGAGTAGTATCAACAGCGTATCTAAGGTTGATAATATTTCTTCTAACAATTTTGATTTCGTCTTTGAACTCATCTTCTACATCCTTACGCATGATGTACTCTGCATATAATTTGAATAAATAAGGTGACAATATACAGTCTTGCCAAACTCCTCTCCCAATCTTGAACCATTCTGTTGTCCCATGTTTGCTTTTGACTATGGCTTCTTGGACCACATACAGATTCCTCAGAAGGCAGATGAGATGATCTGGTTCTCCTATCTCTTAAAGAACTGACACAATTTGTCAAAAACTTTAGAATACACTATGAAGCAGAAATAAATATTTTACTGGAACGCTGTTGCTTTCTCTATAATACAGGGAACATCAGCAATTTGATCTCTTGTGCCTCTTCCTCTGTGGAACCTTGCTTGCACATCTGGTAGTTTCCAGTCTTAAGCATTACCTTGCCATATGTGAAATGACTGCAATTGTTAGATAATCGGACCACTCATTGACATTGTCTTTTTTTTTGGTTTGGGATGTACTGACCTTTTCCAGTCTATCGAGCACTGTTGAGTTATCCAAATTTGTTGGTATAGGACAAACATTTGAATAGTTCAGCTGGGCTACTTTAAAAGCCTCATCACACAGCCAGTTTGCCTCCTTAGTTTTTTTTCATTTGAGGATATTCTTTGATGCTACTTTATGTATAATGTCATAAAGTTTGGTTAAAGTCCTTCAGGCATTCTGTCTTTCATGTCTAGTTCCTTAGCTCTATTTCTTACCTCCACTTCATATTCGGACGTGATTATTAAGCTTCCATAATACACAGTTCCACAACATTAACAGAGTAATGGCATGTAATATATCATACCCTCAATGTGTTCTACCTTATAGATATTAATATTTCCTTAGCAAAAGTTTTCATGGTGTAAAAGTTAGGATAAGCTGGTTATATCTATGAAGTGGAGATAAAAGTTAATTATCTGATAAACAGTCGAAAATAGAAAACGTAGGAAATGGGATATTGATCGTCACTTCTTTAACCCCACTTGGATAAATGTATCCCAAAGTCATATTAAAAGGTGTAGTATATTAAATCAATCAGAAACTATTTTGTTAATATTATCAAGATGTGTTGAAGATTGAATGGGTATAGTTACATAAAAATAATACAACATGATTGACCAAATATCAAGTTTAACTAAAATAGATAATTTAAGGTGAACTACTGGTTATTGTGCTTATATGAAAAAACTACGCCCTCATAATATCTATCTATCTATCTATCTATCTATCTATCTATATATATGTAAACTTCTTGTGTCAATAATATATAAAATACTTAGATGTAAGACACTCTTACTGTCTTATATCAATAATATAAAATATTTATTCACAATATGTGTGACATATATTATTTTGTGCTTATCAGCTGTGATGTTTACATTCTTATCGTGTACTTATAAAAACCCAACCATGATATCTGACACTGATTCTTCATTAATTACTTCTATTTTAATCTTCAGGAGAAGTACACCTTTTCTCTTGCAGTCCAATCTAAACCATCTTCAGATTTAGATATGGACTGAAAATATAAAACTTAACTTTTTTTATATAAGTGTTAAAATATGTTCCAAGTGCAGTAAATATTGTTGAATAAAATATAAAAACAAAAAGAGATTCAATCTTCAAGATTGTTCTGAATAGTCTCTTAGAAAAGGGAATAGATCATTTATTGGAGTCAGTGTTTTATACTTTATTACACTAAGCACTAATAATTTATCTCTCTAAATAGCCCAGTTTAAAAGTAAAGTAATAACAATACTCTCTAGGGTCACTTTCGTTGTCAGTATATACAATATCTCAAATTAGTCAGTTTGTAGCCTTATAGCTGTATTGATATCTTAACTCTATATTTTTACAAATGCAAATGCTTCCAGCAGTCTATTTTTAAATTGTTGCCGGATAGTGAACCACCCTAAATGGCCAGTTTAATTCACAATCACTCATTATTCTAATAGTAACATAGTTAATTGTGGTTGAAAAAAGACTTTTAGTCAATCAAGTTAAACCTTTTAAGATCTCCTCTGATCTGCAATATGCGGATTAGTTGTTAATTAATTAGTTGGTAATTAATTGGTAATTAATTGATGCAGAGGAAGGCAAACAGAAAAAAACCTGCAAAACTTAGCTAATCGTCTCAAAGGGGAAAAAAATAATTCCTTCCTGACCCCAGATACTGATGATCGGATTCCTCCCTGGATCAATACTCTCCCTCTAATTATCCAGGTTAACCCTGAGAATAGTCTATTACCCTATATTTTTATGTTTATCCATGTAGTTTCTATGTCTCTTTATTCCTGAGCTCACATCATAAGTCAGAAGGGTCATACATAGATAATCATTGCTTAGACTGTTGCAGAAAAATATGTGTTTATCTTTCACAATTTACTATTTGTCTTTTCATCATACATATATGTATTTACAAATTACTTCAAATCAATAACTGTTTTGTTCATTTAAATATGCTGGTTAGCTGTATTTATGCATTAAGATATCACATATATGTTCAGGTATTTTGATTCTTTACGTCTTTAAACTCATTAGGCTTAATTGTCTTTATATGATTTAGCAGACCCAAGACATGTGTCTGATTAGTGCTTGTTATGTTCAGACTATTGATCTAATGCTCTGAACGCTATTACTGTAATAGAGAGCATTCAGACATTTGTGCCCTTCCCTGTCTTAGAGACGGTGTGTGTCTTCACTACGATGCAATGCACAAGCCTTAGACAACCTGACAAGCATTTTTCATTTTGCTTCTACTTAGGTCTATGTGGCCAGCAGTGGGCAGCCTTCTATCAGGTAAGTTTAACTATTTAGTACCTCCCTATTAATTCTCTAAGTACTGGATTACAGATTACACATTTCACTCATACTCCACAGAGACAAACAGAGTTCCTATGGGATCACCTCATCATAAAGGGTGATACATTGGTTCTTTAATATTTTGATAGTATTTTCAATAACATAAAGTTTCAAAGTTTATATGTGTCAGTGTCTTTCTGTTATCCTTCATCATTTGGCTTTTAGATTGTAAGTAGTGAGTTTCCAATCTTGTAGGGTGCTTTGTAAAAAAAACACTTTCTACAAAAATTCAAACTCAAAAAAGGGCCCTCCATTTGTTGCAGTTGTTATTATTGTATTCTTCCTTGTCCTTTTCCCCTGGATAGCGCTTTGGAATATGTTGGCTCAATACAAATAAAAGCTAATAATAATAATAATTGGGTTTGTTGGGTATTTTTTAATGTATGCAGGACAGTTATTATTTAATTTATAGTAGCTTATAATCTTTGACATCATTTAATATCTCAGAATCCTTAATATACGTAGTGAGACATTAATTCCTGTTTTCTCTCCAAACTTCCACAAAAACCAACAAAATTCCTGCAGGATCACCTTAGCTCAAATCAAATCTACAAAGCATAATACATTATTTATTTCTGAATTAGTAATGTGTTAGTGTTGTAAAATGGAGTAGTTTGTGTATGTGCTATGCGAGTCGCGAGCATTATTCGTGCTTCCCAAATGTGTATTTTTGTACCTCGTACGTCCCTGGCAAAAGTCGTATTTGTTGGTGTTTTACGTATTTCACAGTCGTGTAGCCTCGTTTTCATTTTTTTTGTCCAACATTTTTTTCCTTGCTTAGCCGATTTTACATTTTTTAAACTAGTTAAATTCAACTTTAATTATCGTGCAACCTTACTGGAAGATGTCATGGCTGTCCCCCATGCTCTGTGTGTTTTTTTGGGGGGGTATTTTGTATTGTTTTTGTTGTTTTTGAATGTATGCATTTCGCCGTTAAGTTCGTATTTTTGCAAAATCGTATTTCTTTTTTCTAATTTTTGCGAGTCGTAAATAAAACTTGTATGTCCATGTCAGTGTTTTCTTCGCTTCTGGGGCGTGGAGCCTCGATTTTATTTGTTTCGGACGCCATTTTTTTCTCGCTTAGCAGATTCACAAGTGGAGAAAATGCTTAAAATCGACTTTCAGTTGCGTGCATCCTCAACCCTAGACATCTTGGCTGTCCCCCCATTCTGTGTGTGATTTTTGTAATTTTTGTTTGCTAATTTTCATTGTTTTTGTGTTTTTTGATGTACGCGTTTCGACCGTTAAGTTCGTATTTTTGCGACCTCGTATTTATTTATTTTTTAAGTCTTGCGGGTCGTATTTTTTTTTGTTTAAGCCCGTATTTCGTCTTTACGCGTTAGTGTTTTTTTCAAAGTCTTTTCTGGGGTTTGTTTGTACCGGTAGTGAGGAGGCGTAGAGCCTCCACCTCCACAATTGCGGCACCTCGCTTAGGGAGTGTCTACATTTGCAGCCAGAACTGCGTATCTCGCTTTGCATGACGACGACTCACAGTTTAACAACTATTATATATGATTGTATCCTTATGGTGGGTCAGCAATTTATATTAGATATTGAACTCTTTATGGGCTAAGGGGCAAGCCCCAAAAGCCATCACAATAGAGTCTGCAGGATTTATTGTAGATATCGACAGGTAGGAGGTGTGTAGTGTTTTTGTTATATATAGGGGGCAAGTGGTGGGTCGCACGCTCTGTCACATTAGTTACCGAAAGGAACTGAGCTCCAAGCAACTTTATTTAGGGTTTTTCTTAGATGCACTTATACCAATAGTACAAGGCATATGTTGTTTTTTGTATTTGTAGGCACTTTATTTAGTGTTGGATATTTTTCTGCATGGGTCATTTTATTTGAGCACAAGTCCCTATACTGTAATTGTGCAAATGTTATTATTTTCTAGGCTATCAAACTGAATTTATAACTTGGAACCCTTAAAATGAGGTATTACTTTGGAAAGTGATAGCGCTGTTTCATGATTTTATGGGTTTTAATTTATGTAATTAAGTTTTAATATAATGAATAAAATGTAGTCATTTTATTTAAGATAATAGTTGGTATTATTTTCTCCTTGGTAATGTACTATTGGGACTAGAAGTGTCTGTCTTTTTTCTGAATATCTTTATTGAAATATTTTCTTATCTCCTACACCGTTCACTTTCCTTCTTTCCTCGGCTAGTTCAAAATCTTCATCACAGAGCCAGTTTGCTTCCTTAGTTTTAGTAAACTACTGGTTATTGAGCTTATATGAAGAAGCTACTACTTTATAATATATATATATACTTCAAAAGTGATATAAGACAATTTAAATATGTTGTGTCAATAATATATAAAATACTTATCTACAATATAAATAACATCTGTTTTTCAGTTGTTTATCACTTTAAATAAGTTGTGCCAATAATATATAAAATACTTATCTACAATATAAATAACATCTGTTTTTTCAGTTGTTTATCACTTAAGATGAGATATAAGACACTCTCACTAATATCATCAATAATATATAAAATACTTAGACACAATATATGTGACAAATATTATTTTGTGCTTATCATTTGAGATTTTTACATTCTAATCTTGTACTAATAAAAACAAAAATGTGATATCTGACACTGATTGTAACTTCAAACAACATTATGTAGAATGTATATCATCATATGAAAAACATATAAAGCCTTCCTTAATTACCCATAATATGTACAAAAAAGAATATTAGGTTCCTTTCTATTCTCTCTTTAATTAAGTGAATTATTACTAGTTCATATTCAATACCCGATAATTCTTCCAATTCAGGTATTTTACTACTCTCTGAAAGATCATTTTCCTGTCTCTCCATGTATCTATGTTCACTAGTTCAACTACTCAGATTATTTGCTACTACTAACACGCCACATGTTTAGTGTACTCAGGGGTGGCGGAGTCTGAATAATTCTGGGGGTACAGCTCATTGTATACACAACCACAAAATAGCACATAAATATACTTATGAAAGAATCTAATGGGATTGGAACCCCCTCATATCACCAGTCCCTACACCAATAGGTATACTAGAAGAACAAATCTGGTCTTCATCTTCAATGTGAAAAAAAAAGACAGCAAACTTCACAATGAGCAAAACTATCCTTTATATTCAGTTTACTGGAAGAACAATTTTCTTAATAAAATTTTAAGTTAGAGGTACTTGCTACATATTGAATTTTAGCACATTATTAACATGACAAATAAGTAAATAGAATAAGCATTATATAGAGAGAAATAAACAGAATATTACACCAAACCTTATCTTTATCTATCCAGCAAGTAAATCCATCCAGTAAATTTAGAGAAAAAACCATGAAAATAATGGAAATTTAAAAATGGGAAAAAGACGACTTCACCCGATACAAGACTTCTACAGCAAGTTAAAAGTTATGTTCAGTGTTCATTTTATCTCATTCGTATTTTTCAAATAAAAACATAACTTTATTCCTTTAATAATAATTTAACGTCTTAAGTGATACAACATAATATATAAAGTGAATTTAAAAATGTGTATTAAAGATTCCATAAGATTCCATTTTCTCCTCCTGTTGTAGATCTTCTGCTCCTCTTGTGGACTTTCTTTCAGTTGAGTCACACTATAGAGAAATAAAGCACAGAGTATATTAGATGATGTTCTCTATGCCCAGATATTGTATCATTTATCTCATCTGTTATCATTGGCAGTAAATATATTTCTGTTGGGTTATGACCAGTTAGAGGGGCTTTGTTGGCTTCTGCACATATTTCACAAAGTTCATGTTACATTAATACATATGAGATTTATTTTTGAATACAAACAACAGCAAAACAAGAGATAATAGCTACAGATAATACAGACAAACATATCTCTTTTTAATCATTTAAAGGAGAATATTAACCTACTCCAGGTAAACTATAAGTGACAGTGAATGTGAAGGTCTCTGGTGACTTCTGACTAGTTTGGAATCTAATGATCATGTTTTATACTTTAGGTCCTATATTTCCAAAATTGTTCGGTGCTCTCTAATCTGCACCTATATCCTATTGCATAAAATGGCAATACAAGAGACCTGCTGAAGGTCTATTCTCATGTCCTGTCTAAGGTGACCTTAGAGTTGATGGTCTCAAACTTACCAAATTGATATCCGGCCACAATTGTCGCAGACGGTACAGATCCATCCTTATAAAACTGAACAAGTAGGGAATTCCCAGATGAGATGATACTGGGGACAATGTCAGAGGCACAGTATTTTCCTATTTGAGGGGATGTGGTTAGGGGGCCATCGAAAAATTGCAGGTAAGCATTAGAGCAGGTGCTCTGTGGCCCCATGTCAAATTGATACATAAATATTGAAACCTAGAAATGAGAATAAACACATTAATGACATGGCTAGCACAATTGTTGAATAATTTAATAAATCAGAATAAATTGAATTTGCTATCACCAGAATGTAATACATTGCAACCAAAATGCAAAAACAATATTGATCATCACTGATAATGCTAATAATGTTCTTTATTGGTGTAGAGTTACCCAGATTGGCATCTGTTAGACCATATAGGTAATGTGATTGACCCCAGGGTTAGGCAGTTTTATAAAGTTTTCTTTTTTCTTCTGGGTTTTTGGAACAAATAGATTCTACAACAGCTTTTCAGCATTATAAAGTTTATTCTACATATGCAAGTAAATGATAACTGTAGGAAAGGAAGGCAAGAATATATTTCTTATCCAATGAAATTAGGCAAAGAGCAAGAAGGAGTATAAGTGAGATTGGGATCAGAAAGAGAGTAACATTGAGATTGGTAAAAGCAGTGGGAAGAGAAGCAAGCATAAAAGGGTTGATTAGTGTGGCAAAGTATGATTAAGAAATATAAAGCAGAGTATTTATTAAGAATAATAATAATAAGTAAACATATGATCATAGATATGTACTCTCAAGTAAAGCCAAGACCTCTACTCACCTTAGATCCTTTGGGAGCTGTGATTACCCAGGCGCAGTTCAGAGAAGAGGTGGAGTATAGAGGCGTAAAGTATCCCGGGGAGGGAGAGGTAAAAGTAGTACCACATTGCACTGAAAGAGGAGAAATAAACAGACTGAGACATAATTTTCTAAGAAATTAAAAAACCCAAGAGGGTAAACATATTTAATGGTAAGAAGCAAATAAACAAAGTGACGGATAGTTTTCAGAACTTTTCACAGTATATTAGGTTTAATGACACATAAGGTGGTATTTGATTTGTTATGTCCTCTCTTATTTCTGTACAGACAGCCATTTTACTTGACTTTCCCACTGGTTTACTACATTGATCATCTATTTTAATCATCTGAAGTAATAATAACATTTAATGCAACAAATATATCATTAGATTGTTTTAGTTTTTGTGTGAAATTCCAAACATTTCTCCATGTCCTGTTTTAATTACCCCCACATAAACTCTCACATGAGGGAGGGCATGTCAACTCTATTAGTGATTGTTATCTAAAAATAAAGATGCATTCACTGGAAGTCCACCAATAATTAATTACTAAAAATATAAAATAAAACAGCACTCATTCCGAGGTACTTTACAAGTATCTATATCTTCCTCGAAATGCTATATATTTATTATAACATTCTCTTGCCTGTTGTCCAACTAGTTAAACTATCCATTCAAATTTCTTGGAAAAAAAGTCAATGAGTGCAGTTTTAGGAATTAATGTATTAAACAGCCAGTGCCAAATTCATTACCCAAATATAGTGTAACCATTTACATTGTTCCCCCATAGGCTCTCACTTTATTTGCATAGTTAAGCCAACCAACTTGATTGACATTACCTTCCTAAGACTAATATATCCTGCTGTGAATTTCTAAAATTGTGTGGCTTTAGATCTTAAAATATTGTGGAGGAAATTTTGGTAACTAAATGTTGAATCTCATGAATAATATATTAATCAGGAACAATTTTTTTTTTAAGTTTTGTTAATTGACCTACCAGCACAGACTGAGACTTCTTGTACACTATAAAAAGTCACTGTACCATTTACTGGAGTTCCCTTAGTATAAATATATTATTTAGGTTTGAGACAAGCCAAGAGTATTATAAGGAAATTCTGCTTTGCAGTAATAGTGATAGATTAATCGGTAGGAGTAGGGTTGTGGGAGTAATTTGGTCTTATCTGCAGTTACACTTAGGATTTCTGTTGGTTCTTGCCTGACACAATATAAGGAAGACAGACATGCCAGCCGTTACTACCTGTGCTGTAGGAAGCCTTGAAGCCAGTTGCCGCAGTGGCATTGTCAGTGACAAACTCCAGTAGCATCATGTTTGTAGAGGACACCAAGGAAGGGAGCTGTCCAGTGCCACAGGCTCTGTCTACAAGTACTGGAGATGACCTGGTGGGTCCATCATAGACTCTCAGGTAATCTGAGGCACAGTCAGGAGAGGTCTGGACGTCAAATGCACTAAACTGCAAGAAAATCTGACAAAGGAATTTCCGTTTAATACAACAGGAAGAAGATATTTTACAGCTGATTTCTCATCCAAAAATAAATATGATCTTGCCTATAAAATAATCTACTCTTCCTGTTGGCATTTACCTGATTAGATGGGGCTCGGATAAGCCATACACAGTCAGCATTAGATGGGTAATTACTGGGGTAGTTGGCAGACATTAGTGTCCCATTAGAATTAGGAAGGACGGTACTGCAGGCCCCTGGAAGAAAAATACATATTGCTCAATATTTAGGACAAGGATTTGTCAACTGACTTATTTAAAATAACGAAGATTAATTCTGACATACTGCTAAAATATATTGACATAAATATTCCTTTGCTCTATAAATTCTTACCACAGTTGTATAACTTATTTATTTTGGAAATATCCAAGTTGCTCAGTCCATATCTCTGTCCAATATTCACTGTTGGGTCTGGTTTGGGGACAATGGTGGGTAGTCCTGCTCCTATAGAAAAATCATACCTACAAAAGCAAGGTTATTAGCATTTATTAGTATACTCATGTATTTAAAGTATCCTTAGGACTGTGGTGCTGGGCATACTTAAGACTGGAGAGAGAATCGTTCTCTAATGATTTTTTTCTTGATAGGAATCTATTCCTTTATTTTTTCTCTGCTTTTCTCACTCCCACTACCATATAAAACCCAATAATGTTAGAAATGTAAAACGTCTATGTTTTTCAAGGCATTGGCTGTGTTGTAATATCTTTCCAAATTTGTGATTTTGATACATACAGCTAAAGCGAAGGTTGTACAGGTAATATTTACAGATCTGTGTAAGTAATAATGTTATTTTATGTGTAAAAACAATACCCCAGCATCTCATATAGTATTTATGTCTGAATGTATCACCTGCCATAGTGCATCACCGATGAGTAATCATATTCCATGCCCAGATTGTCAGTGACCATTTTGTCAAAGTTTGCAAGATTACCTGTAAAGAACCAACAAGACAGTTAATTACGTGACATGATTTCAACCACAGTTCTAGTTCAATTAGTCCCCATAACAACCTCACATAGAATACTATGTATTGACCATATTATGCACATACTGGGCAGATATGAACATTATTGCTGTCTTTGACACAGCCATTATCTATTTCAAAGATTTTATAACTCATGGACTTTATACCCTTTGGGGCTCATAGCCATTGGAGCTATGTTACAAGTTAAATAATATATTGCTGTATATGGTTCAGGCATACGTTATGTGTTGGGTTCCTTATACAAAGCATTGAAACAATTTATTCAATTTACTTTTTATTTTCAGCATAAAAAACATGTTGGTCACATATATGTTGTCTTTCTTTTAGGATAATTTGTGGCTAAAACTACTGAACTCAGATGTAGGGGACAGATATCATTTAGTGAACTGAATGGTAACAAAGAGGCAGATCATGTAGGAAACCAAAGATATACATTAGCTTATCAAGCCTTCAGTTAGCATGTTGTGCCACAAATACTTCTCCAAGAAGAAAAACAAAGTTTTGTTTATCTCAAGATGTATTTTGTTCATAAAAAACGGCTAGTCCAATGTATTATATTAATTAATGTTCTAAAAATCAGAACTAAGGTTTTATGATATAACAAGTCTATTTGATAGTTCTCTTTGCATGTTGGTATAAGTGCAGGGATGATATTATATATAAATTGTGCCAATGTCTTACTTGGTATGATGTTGGCTGTCATTATATTTACGTAGTCATCCCGGTCGCTCCTGCTCTGCTCATGGTAGAATCCCAGGACATGATCCAGTTCATGTTGGACTACCCCCCTTTGTATACAGCTGCCTGACTGTAGAGACACCACCTGGGGCCCCCCAATCTTTCCAACATAAGACCAGCAGCTAAAAGGAAGAGGTTGGTTTAGACTTTAGGTTTATATTTTCAGTCAGCTAATATTAATAAGTTAGTCAATTTGCATATTTGATGTTGTATTAGTGGCTTTCATGTGAGTTTTTTAGGCACATTGTTAGACTAACTAATATGTTTACATTTATGAAATAAGGGTTTATTTCAAGACAGGACGAAAATATGAGAAAATATTTATTATTTGTTGATAACACAATCGTGTGATTTTTGGGACATGTTATGTATCATAATCATTTGGATAACCAGTCTTTATACCGTCTCATTCATGCATAACCAAAACTAAATCTCTGTCTTATATTATTTCTTTTTAGATTTGTACTGTGATTAATATGTTGTCAACCTTTCTACACGTTATTTTCCATACAGATATTGTTTTATTTATTTCCAGTAACAGTAAGTTTGTAAAAACTAGAAGTAAACACAAGACCATCAACTAGCACTAAGAACATTTTAAAAAAAAAGGCACTTAAATGGAATTACATTTAATCTACAAATAGATTACATACAATTTTTTCATTATCGTAATATCTTCATATTATTATATTCATGACATACCCAGAGCCGGACGTAATCTGCACATAGTCAGGTTCCACAGTGCGAGGAATAAAGCGCACACAGGTCAGAGTAGCAAAGTCCTTCATGGCATCGGTGATAACAGAGACAGAGTAAGCATCTGAGGAGACACCATACAGAGGGTTATGTGCAGGGCATGGAGTCATTATATGGAGAATAAACAAAACAGGGGAAATAGAAAGAGATATCTGACTGTTGATTATTAATATGGTATTCAGATATTCTATAGATAATATATATTGAATTTCCTTCTGGGATAAGAATGGGACGTACACTAGATGAGGGGTTATCATCAGGACTATTAGTCCTGTAAAGACACAGAATGAAGGGGATGCCATTCTCAGGGATCCATTCTGGGAAAATGAATTACATCTCAGTTTTGGAAAAGAGAGAAGGCCATTTTCTCATATACATAATGTTACTGTGTTAATATACTACCTAGCATATAATGTTGAAGATAAAAAATGATACTTTGTTAGTATAAAACATTGTGCTACTTGTTGATATTTTATTTTTGTGGGTGGAGAAAATTAATCAGTGCTAATATTACTTGATATTACTTGAAATATAGACAATATGACTGGTGTAAGAATACTCACCATAACTAGTGGAGATGGTGTATGGGACATTGACTATACCATTGCTGTTCTTGCTCCATCTACAAGAGTCTCCACCACCACTACATACCATGGCACTGCGCCCAACTTGTCCAGCTATGTCCCCGTGTTGTAGCATCTTTGTGCTGTCTGTAGGCAAAGAAACACAAAACATTAATATCCACACTCCAACAACTCCCTCCATACTAACCCCCATACATCAACAATACACATACTCAGTCTAAAGACACTGTAAATTGTTGATTTAATAATTTAGTTTGTTATAATGTGTAAGTAATTATTGCCACATATTGTGTAGCGAAGATACATCTTGATTTAAAAAATACATGATAAAATACTAAGACACTAAACTGTCCTCCTTAGGTCTTAAAGAAAAACAGGTAAGTAGAAATATATTGTTAAAACAAAAACAAAGCATTCGTCATAGATTAGAAACAACTAACTATTACAGAATATTATCTTGGTCGGTCTGATTTAATAAATTACTTTCTTTGTAAATATATATATATAATACTACAGTAAAAAGCAATGGAAAAATATTATAAAAATGCAACACTAGTATATTTCAGTATTTAATAATTCCATATGGGTTATTACTCGTAAGTAAAATTGATCCATTTGTATCTTAGTTTACTTTTGAACCAAGTACTTCTCAAATATACCTTATCCACTTTCACTCAGTACATGCAATTCTACCTTCACCTACACTTAAGTCTATCTAAGTATAATTATTATACTCTAGTTCACTAAATATTCCTTAATTCCTCCTGTATCTGTGTTACTTTAACCATTTTCCTTAATGTTACCTTAGAAAACATTCTCCTTTTCCCAATGTACCCATCTTTATCTACTCCACTTCAGTCAATACTCCTCAGTGTTACCTTATTTGCACACCTTCATACCTAATTACCAAGTTATACCTTTATCCATTCCCTTTCACTTGTTACACCTAATTAAACATGTATTGATCCCCATTCACTCAGCAAACACTTTCTTTACCTTTGTTGGCTTCTAGGATCATGCTGAAGATATCATTTGTAGAATCAGTGATATTTACTGTAGCTAGAGGAGAAAGAGGAGCAATAATCACTGTATCATAATAGTATTACATCTTTATAATGTGGCATTTAACTATGTTATTGAAACCATGTCTAATAGAATTGCATTTAGATTTATCCCAGTCTATCGGGGCTTGTTCTATATTATATATTACTGTGTTATAAATATTAGAAATGTTTCAGTTTTGCTCTGATTTGCTTACTTTAAAGTGATGTTGATGTGTAAGTCTGACTGTGATCTATGGACATTAGTGATAACACAAGAGCTAATCATATAAAGTAAGATCCCAAGAATGAAATATAAAGTGGATTACTAAGAAATAACATTCATACAATCACTTCCTGCCACTTGTATCATAGATTAGTTGTAGTCCATATATAAAATCAGAGTATTAAATAAATATAATATTATTACACATAATATTTCTCTTATACTTTGTAGACATATCTGATGAACTCTGTGACTCTCATATATAGTTCATATCTGATGAATGTTTATATTGCCAGATATATATTTTTAAAAGTTCATAGAGACAAATACATATAATACTTGTTTATTAAATAGTTTATAATTATACATACCTTCAGCTTGTAGTTTTGGATGGTAAATCTGAAACAGAATCATAATATCATAAATGGTCCCTACAGTATAATGTTACATTCATTAAAAGTCATATGAAGGTGTATAATTACAGATATTACAAATAGCGACAACAACATTCACAGACCAGATTCATCAATCTAGAGCCTGTATTCCTCAGGTGGATCCTATAGTATTAGTATATATGTATATATGTACTGTAACAAGAAGTATGTATTTATTGTACAGCTCTATAACATGCTAGGATACTTTATAACACAATCTCTAATAATAGATAAGTACATTGAGATTAAACCAACAATACATGACACACAGATATTAATACAATGTATTTATATAATATTCTTACCTGTACAGGAGCTCCCAGGTTACATTGTATCAGGGAGGCCAGGAGAATGAGGGAGACTCTGATGTCCATCCTGGAGATACTCAGTACTTGTCTAGAATTGCTACAGTTCTGGATTCTTGTGTTGGACACCAGCCAGACGTTAGCCTTATATTCATAATTTGGGCAATGTTTCAGCCAATCAGCTGCCAGGACAAAAGCTTAATGGGTGCCTCCTGTAGGATCCCTCCGGGGTATCTATGAGTCAGGGAAAACTGAAGGGCTGTGATGTTATTTTGTGATTACTGGTAATGATGTTTTGCTTATTAGAACTGTAATTATGCAGATTGTCACTTATTAGAAACTGTAATTAGTGCAGGTTGTCACTTATTTCTTACATCCAGAACAAATTGAAATTATCCAAAAATGCCACAAAAAAAACAAACTAAAAATCTAATCTGCCAATTAGTAGAGGGGAGAACAAGTTATATGTGAATACAAATATTAGAAACATACAATGCATTTTCAGTAATACTGCATAATAATAATGTTATAATATCAAAAAACACTACATTTATGAGAGAATCAGGACTTTGAATATTTAATATATTTGTTTTTGGTCCTCAGTAAAACAAATCTATACATATGTTAACTGACTTATAGCACCATACCATCTTTTTTTTCTGGAATTTCCACATCACATATATGTAAATATCTAATGTGTTTATTGATAAACAAAATTCATGTGTATGTATTACTTGTTCTTGAGGTAAAGCCTGTTGGTTTATGTATAAAGTTTGCAAGCATGAATTTCTGTGAAAAGAACATCTGGGTCATGATCCATCCAAATGGCCCATGATCCATCCAACTGGCCCATGATCTATCCAACTGGTCCATGATCTATCCAACAAACCCATGATCCATCCAACGTGCCCATGATCAAACGGCCAGGTCTATCACTTTTGCACAACACATTCTATTTATATTCCAATTATAAGAGTAAGATAGTCCATATATTAGCTTTATCAGCTTTCTATTCTCGGGAAGACTTCATGAGTCACTTTACAATAACTATTAGTGCTAAATTGTGTTTTTAAGCAAAAGGTATAAAATAAATGAAAGAGTCTATACTCAGACGACACAATTAAGAAAGTCAAGCATGCCTGGGATGTGTATAAGATGATCCTGTTTAGGGAGATGGGATTGGTAGACTGTACAGGCTTTCTGATTTTTATTAACAATCAAATCTATTGGTTATATTTCTTACCCTGTGAATAAACTGAAGTTATAATTCCCTTTTTCTTATATTTCTGTGAGTTTTGTTTATAAAAAAATGTTGATGATTATCTACAATTTGTACAAAAGAGTAATTGTACACTAAACTAATTGTAATTCCTTGGTAATGATTTTCAGTACAAGTGTAATACTGATGTTTTCTTTAAAAAAAGTCAATTATTTTAAATTTAGTAATGAAACTGGGTGGGATCTACGGATTAAGAAAAAAAGCTTAAATAGACTTGAGTGTTGGTTGAGGTGTGACTGATGGATATGAAGGTAGAACTGTGATGTTGAGTGGAAGTGGGTGACGTATAATTGAGGAGTACCAGGTACAGGAGATATTAAGATAAAGTAAGGTAAAACGGTGCAATATCTGATATTAAATTATTAAATACTGCAACAAACTACTGTTTTATTTGTTAATACTTTTCCATTGGATATTATTTTAGGCTTAAATATCTCTTTACAAGAATGAAATTTATTAAATCAGACCATCCAAGACAAAATGATTTAACTGATAGTTTTTTCCTCCTCTAGGATGAATGTTTTATGTTACTGTTTAAATATATCACCTTGTACAGCTAAACTATTGTTCTTCAATATATTCATTTTAGAATTTTTATCATGTACTTATTTTTATCAATATATATGCAACTGGGCTACACAATATGTGACAATGGCACCTTACACATAACAATGTAGGATGTCTTTACACTGATTCTGTTTATTCTTATTCTTCACATATTATGATAAAAAATAATGAACTTGTTGGAGTGTGGATATTAATATTTTGCATATCTTTGTATACAGACAGCACAAAAATGTTGCAACAAAGGGATATAGCTGGATGAGGTGGATGCTGAGATACGATATGTTGAGTTAGCAGAAACTCTTATAGATGAAGTAAAAACAGCAGTGGTATAGTCCTTGCGTTAGGCACCATCTCCATTAGTTTTAGTCAGTATTCTTACTGCTCTCAAATTGTCCATATTTGTTAAGTAATGCTAATACTGAATCATTTTTTTCATTCACAGATACAACATATAAATAAGCCCCATGAGTTTATGCTAACAAATTCTTTATCTCCAATTCTATATGCTAGGAAGTATGCATGTAGAGTCGTTATATTTTTAAGTTAATAAAGTCTTCTTTGTTTTCCAAAACTAAAACCTGATTTATTTTCTCAGAATGGGTTCCCAGAATGTCTTTACCTTCTGTTATGTGTTTTTATAAAGTCTAATATACGAGATGAAAACCCCTCATCTAGTATCCTTCCAGTTCTGGGCTCAGATAGATATTTCCTACATACAATATCTGTAAAATGGCTCAAAACCTTGCTAATAACCAACAATCAGATATCTCTTTCCATTATGGTCCCAAAGAGACCTTTGATTATGTTCAATGTCAAAACAATGAGTCTGAGCCCGGCAATCCCCAGTATGGTGTCTCCTCAGATGCGGTCTCTGTTATCACTGATGCCATAGAGGGTTTTCTACTCTGACCTGTGCACTTTATTCCTTGAACTGGGAAACCTGACTATGTGCGGATTGTGTTGGACTCTGGATATGTCATCATTATAATAAAGTGCCAACATATAGAATAAAAAAAACAGCACATAGGAAAATGTTTGAACAGGAAGAATTGAGGGCTTTGATGTATTTATGACAGTTTACTTTCTATGAGGTACTTGGAGATGGTAGAGACACGAGGAGGACAACTTGATGAGTAGTTGTTATGGTATGAGTGGAATATCATTGTGATGTTTTATATCATACACCAGAGGGTAACTAGCTCAATCCATTTGCACTTTTTACATACAAGTATTTCATAGCTTCAAATATTTTCTCTAAGTTACTTTTTTTTAAGAAGGACAATTTTTAGAATACCGTAGTATCCCAGTTTTCAATCTTGAACTCTGAGTACATTAAAATATAACTTTTATTAATTAATAATTAAATGTTTATTAGTTGATCTTCATTATGTTTTGTATGTGACACACACACCACATGAAAAAACAAATTTATAAAAACTCAAAGATTGTTAATCCCCCCCCAAAAATGATGTTTTTTTTATACACTAAAAACCTTTGGAACCTTTACTAATTAAAAAATATAATGAATATTTTTTTTCAACCTATCTTTTTTAATATAGGTTTATTTCCTTTTAAAGAAGCACATCACCTACATTCCACTGCAATCAACTGCTTTATAGAGGGCCTTGCAAAAGTATTTACCCCCCTTGGCATTTTTCGTGTTTTGTTGCCTCACAACCTGGAATTAACATGGATTGTGTGAGGATTTGCATCATTTAAATTACAGAACATGCCCACAACTTTGAAAATGTTTTTTTTTTATTGTGAAGCAAACAACAAATAGGACAAAATAACAGGAAAATGTAATGTGCATAACTATTCACCCCCCTAAAGTCAATACTTTGTAGAGCCACCTTTTGCGGCAATCACAGCTCCAAGTCACTTTGGATAAGTCTCTATCAGCTTGCCACATCTTACCACTGGGATTTTTGCCCATTCCTCCTTGCAAAATTGCTCCAGCTCCTTCAAGTTGGATGGTTTGCGCTTGTGGACAGAAATATTTAAGTCTGACCACATATTTTCTCTTGGATTGAGCTCTGGGCTTTGACTAGGCCATTCCAACACATTTCATGTTTCCCCTTAAACCACTCTAGTGTTTCTTTAGCAGTGTGTTTGGGTTCATTGTCCTGCTGGATGGCGAACCTCCATCCTAGCCTCAAATCATGCACAGAGTGGTAAGGTTTTGCTCAAGAATATCCTGGTATTTAGCACCATCCATCTTTCCCTCAACTCTGACCAGTTTCCTAGTCCCGGCTGCTGAAAAAGATGGTGTTCTTTGGGTGATGTGATGTGTTGGGTTTTCACCAGACATAGCGTTTTTTTTGATGTCCAAAAAGTTCAATTTTAGTCTCATCAGACCAGAGCAACTTCGTCTATACATTTTGGGAGTCGCCCACATGCCTTTTCGCAAACTCAAAACATGCCATTTTGTTTTTTGCTGAAAGTAATGGCTTTCTTCTGGCCATTTTGCCATAAAGCCCAACTCTATGGAGCGTACGGCTTATTGTCGTCCTATGTACAGATACTCCAGTCTCGGCTTTGGAACTCTTCTGCTCCTACAGGGTTACCTTAGGTCTCTGTACTGCCTCTGTGATTAATGCCCTCCTTGCCCGGTCTGTGAGTTTTGGTGGGCGCCATCTCTTGGCAGGTTTGCTGTTGTGCCATGTTCTTTCCATTTGGGTATGATAGATTTGATGGTGCTCCTGGGGATCATCAAAGATTTGGATATTTTTTTATAACCTAACCCTGACTTCTCAACAACATTGTCCCTTACTTGTTTGGAGAGTTCCTTGGTGTTCATGGCAGTGTTTGGTTAGTGGTGCCTCTTGCTTTGGTGTTGCAGCCTTTGGGGCCTTTCAAAAAAGGTGTGTATATGTAATGGCAGATCATGTGACACTTAGATTGCACACAGGTAGACATCATTTCACTCTTTATGTGACTTCTGAAGGTAATTGGTTGCACCAGCGCTTTTTATGGGCTTCATAACAAAGGGGGTGAATACATACGCACATGCCAATTTTCTGTTTTCTTTTTCTACAAAATAGTTTTATGTATATATTTTTCTAATTTCACTTCACCAACTTAGACTATTGAGTTCTGATCCATCAAATAACATTCAGATTAACAAAACATTGATCTTAAGACTGTAATGTAACACAATAGGTAAAAAGTCAAGGGGGTGAATACTTTTGCAAGACACTGTACATCACAACACACAGTCACATCCAGATAATAGATCCTGCTGACTATCCCTATCCATCATGCACCTCGTCTTTTGGCTCACACAAAAAAATGGATTCAGTTTCATCAGTTTGCCTAATATCTTATTTAGTTCTGGTAGGTGCTTTGTTATCTTATGTACTTCAATTATTTTAATTTACTGTTACTTTTTAAATGGTGTTAAGCAAAATGTTGGTGTTTCATCATCATCATCACCATTATTATTATTATTATCATTATTAAAAATAATATAGGTACATTATTATAGTTTTTAGAAAGCTCAAACATAATAGAAAACTATTATTCATTATCTCTGTTACTTACCAATTATGATGCTGGTCATTAGAGGGAAGCCATGACCTCCATACACCTGTCCTCCACCTGTTACTCTTTATACTCACAAGCACGCCTCTAATTAGATCAGTAACACCACTGAAATAATACTGTATAAGAGTTAATGTAATACCAGTTTTTAGACTCCCTGCTGAGACATTAACTGGACATTCAGAGTAATCTATATCTACCTATTGGAGGTTACCAGTGGCAGCAAGTTAAATGAGGCAGGACTATATATATCAATGGGATTTCTGTTGATGAGCGATTGAGACAGAATAAGTATTTCACAGAAGAGAAAGATCACCTCATTATATTGTTTTACATTATAGTTGTTCATAACTATTTTAAAGTTTCAAACATGTATTTAAAGTTTCAATTTCAAGAATCCTATTACATACACCATAACAAACACAAAGCACACAACTAACTGCGAGCACCTAAATCATGTTCATTCTCTCCACCACTTTCCAATTAGGATGCCAGTTCTTAGAGGTTAGGAGTGACCTGCAAACCCCTCTCTGTATTTCTATTGATGAGCTAATGAGATCAGCAACACCATGCAATGACTGCTGTGTATTATATGCCACTTAGTACCTGTCTTACAGGCTACTGCTGAGACAGTGACCGGATATTCAGAGTAAAATCAGTAATGTCCCACCAGTTATTGGATAGTGGTGGCCAGAGGTACTTAGATATAACATGCAGCAATTACACAACTCTGTATATCAGTGGGATTTGTCATCTGATGGTTTCATGCTGAGATATTGCATTAAAGGACCTTTGAAGATCAAGAACAATGGAAAATTTGTGTCAAGTATGTATTAATCTAACACAATCAACAGCTGTGTAATCCATGGACATGCTTTTTATGAATACAGGAATCCATTTTGGGCTTGTTCCACCATGAACACAATGGTGTGTTTTTCAGCTATCAGTGGATGAAGTGATAGGGTAGGAGAGATAATTGTGAGATAATTGAACAATATTGATAATGACACAACCTCTTCCCCCTCAATAGCCCCAATCCAGGAAGTTGCATGAATAGATTCAATTTTTATAACAAATATGAATACACTTCCTATCTTAGGGTATGACTTGGAATTAGATGTAAAGCTAATTGAAGTCTAAATACTTAGATAGTGTAAATATAAACATGAAAAAATAAAGAAAAAGAAAAAAGGGAACAGTCCAATCTAATTATACACCCTTAATCAATTATTTACATCAAGGAGATATGTAATAAAAGATTATTATTATAATTATTATTATAGTTTATGTATAACGCCCCGACATATTGCGTAGTGCTGTACATAAATTAAGTTCAGTTAAAGATAAATACAGATTAACATATAGCAAAGGAAGGAGGGCCCTGTCTTTGAGCTAGGAATCCAATGTCCATGGTGAATTCTCAAAGTACTTAGGATAGAAACTTGCAGACTTACAATCTAAGGTATAGTGAGTGGTAAAAGAGGGAGAGAGAAGTGATAAGTGTGTTGAGTGGGAGGTGATACGCTTCTTTAAAGAGATGCGTTTTAAGTGAGGTTTTAAATGTTTTGAGGCAAGAAGATAACCTGGTGGAGCGAGGCAAGGAGTTCCAGAGACTAGGGCCAGCATGAGAAAAGTCCTGGATAATATTTATTTACTAGCGACTTGCCCGTCAAAAAATGACGGCAATGTGATGTATATGTTTGTGAAGTTGTTTAGTTATTTAAATATATTTTTGACCCTTGTAAGTATTGTGATATGAACATGTATTTTTGTAAAACGTTGATGTAATGGTTTTTTAAAATGAAATTTGTATCTGAAGAATTGTTCACTTTAATATACATAGAATCCAGAGAAAAGTAAAAAGTAAAAAGACTTTTTGAAACGTGCCGAATTTTAACATGAAGTTTAAAATATATGTAAGCAATAACCTTGAAAGTATATATTTTTAAAATTGAACTTTATTTTTTATGTAACTTTGGAATTTTTGCAAAACATTTGTGTAATTTTGAACATTATAAACAGGAACATAGTAAATACATGTTGTAACATAATTTTGAATTAAAAGTATTAACATTTGAATGTAAAAACAGTTTAATTTTAAATTAATCAGTATTAACATGCAATTTGTATCAGAATAATTGTTAAGTTTAATGTACATTGAATGTAGAGGAAGGCATACAGTAAAAACTCTCCTTAAACCGTACGTAATTAAAGTAATTCATTACTGAGCACATAAACTGGCGATAAACATTAATGTAGGTAGTAATCTTAAGATAACAGAGAATATTTACATTGTGACTTAATAGGTGCTTGAGCTCTTAACATGAACTTTGTAATATGTTGAATGAAATAACTTGAAAATATTGTTTTTAAACTTGTAACATTAGAAACATTAACATAGTGACTTAACATTTTAACATAATTTTTCATAGAAATGCAAGGCAAGTATTTTGTGAGGCGAATTATCCATAAACATGACTTCCATTAATTATGACTGAATTAAACAACCAATTGTTTAGTATTTTTGAATGTTTTTCCAAAATGTTTGCATGGCTTTAGTTTGTATCCTGCAAAGTTATAGTACTTCATAGTAGACAATGTTTTTAGTAAAAATACGTCCATCTTCTAATAAATCACCTTGACTTTCATTGTTTTCAATGTAAACTTTAATAGCCTGTGGATTTTTGCAGCGTGACAACGCAACGTACAATTGACCATGTGCAAAAACTGGTTCTTCCAAGTAAATACCCACAGATTTGAAAGTTTGACCTTGTGATTTATTAATGGTCATGGCAAATGCCATAATAATGGGAAATTGTCTTCTTTGAAGTATAAAAGGGAGACTACTTTCACTTGGTGCTAAATCTATTCTTGGTATGAAAACTCTCTCTCCTTTATGGGTCCCAGTTAAAATTTCAGCATCTATAAAATGGTCCTTTAATTGTTGAACAATTAATCTTGTGCCATTGCATAGGCCTTTTTTGGGGTTCATATTTCGCAGTAACATGATAATTGCACCTTTCTTTAGCTGCAAAATATGTGGTGGCATTCCAGAAGGAGTTAAAGAGTTAATGAATTCAGTTGAAAAGTTTGCCTGACTTTCATTGTCATCAGCAAGTACAGAATCAGCAATGTGATAATTTCTTTGTGGTGCATAAATTTTTTTTAAGATTTCATTATTGAGGATTAATGCATCTTTATTTTTACACGTCAGTATAACTTGGTTGGCAAGCTCGGAATATTCTTCGTTATTTATGCTCCCTTCAAATATAGCCGATATAATATCTTGTTGACAAATCATATGAGGTGGGATCTCTACAGTGTCGTCAGGTAAATGTAGTATTTTTTCTGTTCTGCCTTCTCCAATTTTAATAAGCCAATCATTGAAATCAGTTTGACCTTCTAATCTCATATTTTGTTGCAGTTGAAGATGGGTAAAATGTTTCCATACTGTACTTGACTTTATACATGTTTCAATAATGTCTGTTCGATTTCCATGTACAACGACAGGTAATGTTTGTCTAAAATCGCCACCCAACAACATTACCTTTCCACCAAATGGAAAAATATTATCCATGACTTCACGAAGCAAACGGTCAATACATTGGAGGGCATAGCATGACATCATTGTGGCCTCATCTATTATAATTAATTTACATTTCTTCAATTTCTTTGCTTGTAAGGATGTCATGCGAATATCTGACACAGAATTTTCCAAAATAGGCACTGGCAGTTTAAATCCACTATGAACAGTTCTTCCACCTTCTAATAAAAGTGCAGCAATTCCAGTAGTGGCAAACGCCATTGCTATTTTTCCTTGTGCTCGTACTGAACTCATTAATAAATTGTACAAATATGTTTTCCCTGATCCGCCAGGTCCATCAAGATAGAAATAACGCTCTGTCACCATGTCATCATCTATAGCATTTTTAATGGCATGAAATGCTTGCAATTGTAGTGTATTTAAAGTTGCAAGTCTTTCTTCTGTTCTTTCTGCTTGTAGTTGAATGTCATAGTCTTCAAAGTTAATGTCATCTATTAGACCTGGATCAGGCAAATTAAAACTTGCACAACTTAATCCATGAGTTAAAAAGACTTCTTGAATTTCCATTAACGCTTTTAAGTGTGCAATGGGTTCATTGTATCGTCGCATAAAGTCTTCAGCCATATTACTTTTAAAAGTCTCCCACAAAGCTAATGCATTTGGAGCATTTGAGAAGATACAAATAAAAGCAAATTGTTCTCTCATCTGTCGTGGCATTTGACATTGTGCTGCTTCTTCTAAACATCTTTCCCACTCTGTATCATCAGCGAGTAAGTTTCTATGTCTTGCAGCTAAATAGAAGGATTCATATACAATGTCATTAACAGTTCTTAATTGTTCAAAACTTTGTGCTCCTGGAACATTTAAAAGTAATATCCGTAAGCAAAAACGTTCAACATCTCTTGGACTGACTGTGTAAATTCGTGGAATTATTTTATTGCCTCTGGTTTTTCTTGCTCTCCATAATCCATTCACAAAAACATAGTGATATGGAATTTCAATATATAAGTATTGTGTTGCTTCAGCATCAGTGGAATTTAATGCAAACCATGCAGTTAGTGTAGTGTGACGATCTTCACTTTGGGCCAATGCATTCATTTCATTTCCAGCATGGAAATAGACTAAATGTCGTTGTGGCAAATGTACTGCTAACCTATATACTGCATGTGATCTATCATGCATTTCAAATTTTAAAAGCCGCCACATAGCTCCTGGCGCACTGACATAGCGAGCATCTACATGAGATGCAAGTTCATCATGTACTAACTCACTACTTTCAGGGTTGTCAGCACTTTTGACGACTACAGTAGCTGCATCGTAACCTTTGTAAATATATTTGTAGACATATTTAATGGATTTGATGGAAGTGCAGGCTTCTACGTTGATGTGGGCGTTGTACTTCATGAGTAAATGTGGATTGTAGGGTACTACATATCTATTGTCCACTTTTTTTCCACGAATAATGGCACTATCTCCTTCTCTTCTTTTATAAAGTGGATATCCATCACAATTTGCATATGTTTTGTCTCTATAATCTTTTGGAAAATCTTTTGAACATTGATTATTTTCCATACATGGTGATTGTGGATTAAGGTCTCCACAGGGTCCATGAATCATGCGATGAGTAACAATCTCATATAGTCTACCATATAGTTCTGGATCTGGTAGTTCAGCAACTATGACTGCATCCACTTTGTCCGAAGTATCTAATTTATCTTTCTCTTGAAGTATTATGAGAAGATGTGCATGTGGAAGGCCTCTTTTTTGAAATTCAATGGTATATACATAAGCAAGACATTTGCCAAATAACTGATTTATAGTGAAGTCAGGTATTAATTCATTTAATTTGATCTTAAAAACTCTGGCTACTAAATCTGGTCGATCTGAAGCACTTTGTCCAAGAAGTAGATTTTGATTAATTTCTGGCCATTGTGGATTACATGTAAATGTAACAAATAAATCTGGTTTTCCAAATTTTGTCACAATAGCCATAGCATCATTGTATCTTTCTCTCATATTTCGAGGAGATCCTTGAAAGGAAGATGGTAAAATGATGGCTTTGCCAGCTGTCATGTCTCTGCTTGTAGCCACGTCAGCAACATAGTCCATGAGTCCACAATATTGTTCTACACGTAGTTTATCTTGTTGATATTTTATAAAGTTTAAATTATTAGCCTCAACTTGCAAATATGAATCAATAATCCATTGTTGTGTTAGTTTCCCACCACATAAAATTGGATTAAATTCATCTCTAATGGCAATTTGAGCAACTTTAAATTCAAGCATAGAAACATTATTTCGGATTCTGGCTTTAGCATTTGGGTAACTGGGAAGGGTTAATTTGGGTTGCCAACCTGCTTCTCCGTGTGGGAAAAAGATGGGATATGTCATTGGAACTAAATTTGGACTTAAGATATTAATATTAATAAATGGTTGCTCCTCATTTCTGGGATATACTCTAATGTCTCTTTGAAATGGTGGTTCTCCTTCATCATTCTGAAAGACCATTGCAACCTCATTTGATGTTGGCAAGTTATAACAACGTTTATCAGTATGTCTGTCTCTTTTAAGCACCATATTAACCTTTGGCATGGGTAATTGATGTCTTTGTGCATGAAGTAGTTGTTCATTTTCTACTTCTGCCAATTTTTTGTAAGCTTTACTGTAGGGATTGTTGTCCATAATGTTATTTAGCTCTATAAAAACACTGGGTAAGCATTTTTTATTTTCTTCCATCTGCATACGTTGGTCAACAGCTTCCATTGTATCTAGGACATATAGTTGAGCGAATTTTCTTTGCTCTCCTTCCTCTGGATGTAAATGTGAAGTCCGATGATAAATTTGTCCTTGGACTTTAAAACAGTAAGGACCATGTCCTGGTACATTAGCAGCCAATGTTGCCCCCATAGATGCAAATGATATGGCACTATTGTAGGATCTTATGTTTGTCTTAAAATTTTTGTAATTTGGAAAAGTAGGTTCAGTCATAATATTTTGTAAATAGGTTGGAAATTGTTTCCTTTCTGGAAGTTTGAACTTTCCTTTTTGACAACAACTAATAAATTGTCCATCTCGGGGTCTCTCCTGTTTAAAATAATAAGCCTCACAAAATTGACATTGAGTAGTCATGTCCCCACAACTATGAACCTCTACTGCTAAATACTTCAGTAAAGGACAATTTGCAAAGCATATTGGATGTTGACTTTCATATTCATCAGATGAAAAGTCATGAAATGTTTCAACAACAGGTTCTAAATGTTTAGTTTTTTTCGTAGATTTTCTTGGTATATGTTGTACTTGTTTGGTTGAAATGTCCTGTAAGTTTTTAGTAAGAGTTTTTAAATGCTTTGTTTTTGTAGTTGCTTTTTTTGGTCTGTCTTGACTGGTATCTTGTAAAATGTCATCTGATGTTTTAGGAACAGTTTGTAAATGCTTTATTATTTTTTTATTTTTTTTTGGTTGTATCTTTCATTTTTGCAGCTGATATTCTTTTATTTGCAAGTCTTTTGCGTTCTTTTTCTCGTCAAATTTCTTTCTCCTCCGGTGTCTGCTGGGCGGCCCATCTCTCTTGTCTTTCTATAGTTTGACGTCTTTTCTTCTCTTCTTTGGTCTCGTTATCAGCCATATTAATCTGTAAAGGAAAAAAATAAATGTAATTGTGTATATTTAAATTTGTAATTCCTGTTAAAGATTCTTGTGCACAATTGGTGAAATAAAAGGCAAATCATTAATGTATCATTTATATTTAGAATGTATCATTTATATTTAGTTAAATTTATAATTCCTGTCCTCACTGGCTAAGAATTTGGCCAATGGAATACTGCTGTAAATAAGCATGTAACATATTTTTTTAAAATAATGGTTTTATTTATTAAAAACGTTGTTTGTGGATAGATATTTACCACTGCAAAACTTCTTTGCTAAAAAAAAAAGTGATGTGGTTATTGAGCTATGTATTGCATAGTAGCAATTTAAATAAAATAAGGGAGATAGTAAATTAATTATTTTATTTTTCTGTTGACACAGATGCAACTGAAAGCAGTTTCTTTAGTTTTATACTTTAGTACTTATTATACTGTACCTTGGTTGAAGTGTGATTTAAATCCAAATGTTTGTTGGTCCTCGGTTCAAAATCGTTGTCCAATGGTGTGGTCCTCTGTTGGAAGTCCTCGTCCGATGGTGTGGTCCTTTGGTGAAAGTCCTCGTCCGATGGTCTGGTCCTGTGTTGAAATTCCTCGTCTGCTGGTCTGGTCCTGTGTTGAAATTCCTCGTCTGCTGGTCTGGTCCGAGTCCTCGTCCGATGGTCCGGTCCTGTGGAGAAAGTCCTCGTCCGATTGTCTTCACGCAGTATCCGTTGTAATATAAAATAGAAAATGTTGTTTGAGTGAAATGTCTTTGAAATAATTTAAAAATTTATGAATTTGGCTGTATTGTATCAGTTATGGTTATTTTTTTCTATCTTTTTTTTTTTTACTTTCTGTACAATCCCACGACTTTTGTTATTCTTAATTAAGGTTCTTAGTAAGGCTTGTGGGTTGTGATATATTAAATAAGAATATAAATTTATTTTGCTATGTGTTTATGTTATTTTTTGTACAATCCTTTTTTGTGCACACCACTTGTGGTATACTTATTTAACCTTTATTGGGATGCTTATAGTTAGTGAAACATGAAATAATATAATTAATGTAGTTTGCTATGTGTTTGTGTTAGTTTTTGACAATCCTGTTTGGTGCGCACCACTTGTGCAAAAGATATTTATTCTTGATTGTACTGGTTATAGGTTGTTAAACATTAAAGAAGAATGTTAATGTAGTTTCCTATGAGTTTGTGTGATTTTTTGTACAATGCTATTAGGTGCGCAACACTTTTGTTATTCCTATTTTTGGTTCTTTGTAAGGCTTATAGGTTGTTAAACATTGCATAATAAATTCTGTTTTGTGTGTAGCAGTTTGTGTCTCATTCAATTGCGATTTGGCTAATTGAATCGTGCCCTAAATAAGCACATAGCATATTTTTTTAAATAAGTTTTTAGTCATTTAAAAACTTTATTTTGGATATATTTTTAGTAACTAAAAACTTCTTTTAAAAAAATTGTTATGTTGTTATTTAGAGCCCTATTCAATTGTGCAAATTGCAATTGAATGAGGGCCTTTGTGTGTACCATATGTTGCATAGTTTGACCCTCATTCAATTGCATTTTTTACAATGTAATAGTACTCTAAGGCCGTCATTGAATTGCAATGTTGAAAATTGAATAGGGTTGTAAATAAGCACATCACATATATTTGTTAAAATAGAATAAGGGCCTAAAAGTGCTTATTTATAGCCATATTTAATTGTCCAAAATAGCAATTGAATGAGGGCCTTTGGTTACTGCATTTGTGAGCTCCTCATTCAATTGTGTTTTGGCCAATGGAATAGAGCTCAATATCAGCACAGAGCATATTTTTGTACGGAATTTTGTATTTAGTGAACTTGTATCCAAAAGCAACGTGTTCACAAAATAAAAAGTTCCTTTAAAAAATATGCTCTGTGCTTATATAGAGCCCTATTGAAATGGGCAAATCACATTTGAGTGAGGCCTTTGGCCATTAAAGATATATAGGTCCTCATTGAATTGCAATTTTGCCAATTGAAGAGGGCTCTATATAATCACATAACATATTTATTGAGCAAAGTTTTTAGTTATTGAAAAACTTGATTGTGGTTAGAAATTCAGTAACTAAAAAGTTCTGTATAAAAAATATGTTATGTGCTTATATAGAGCCCTATTCAATTGAGGAAGTCGCAATTGAATAAGGCTCATGGTTCTTTCTTGTTTATACTTAATACTTTACCTTGATTGAAGTTTTGAATGACAGACGGTCCCCTCCTGCCAATCTTAATGCGCCGGTCTTCTTGTAGTGTCTGTTTGAAAAAGAAAGTGAAATAGTTATTTGTATATTTATAATTTTTCATCTAGCAAAGCATGGCCTTTTGAGCATGTAATGTCTTGTTGTATCTTACCTCTTCTTCTTTGTTGGTGTTCTTTAAAAGGGATTGTGCTTCACAGTGCACGGTGCAAATTGTTGAGAGACGCTATTGATGCAGAGTCTGTTTGAATATTGAAATAAATAAAAAGATTCAGCTTTATATGATCTATTGAATTGAAGTAAATGAATGTCATTTAAATATAGTTGTGTAATTTTTTTCAATTGACCTTATTTTTTGTTGGGGGCTACACACATATGTCACATACATGAAGCACATTCCATAGTTTTATGTAATTATTTTGTGTACGTGTGACATATCAGTATACATGACTCATATTTAAATGGTTAAATTAACCTTATATTTTTTTTTTCCAACACACATAAATGTGTGTGTGTGAGATGTAACTATAGATGATACACATATATGTGCGTGTGACATATCAGTATACATTATACACATATATGTCCGTGTCACATGTCACTATGAAGGGCAATACACAGAAATGTGCGTGTCACATGTCACTATACATTATACACATATATGTCCATGTCACATGTCACTATGAAGGGGCAGTACACATAAATGTGTGTGTCACATGTCAATATACATTATACACATATATGTCCGTGTCACATGTCACTATGAAGGGGCAATACACAGAAATGTGCGTGTCACATGTCACTATACATTATACACATATATGTCCGTGTCACATGTCACTATGAAGGGGCAGTACACATACATGTGTGTGTCACATGTCAATATACATGATACACATATATGTCCGTGTCACATGTCACTATGCAGGGGCAATACACATAAATGTGCGTGTCACATGCCACTATACATTCTATACATATATGTGCGTGTCAGATGTCACTATACATTATAGACATATATGTGCGTGTCAGATGTCACTATACATTATAGACATATATGTGCGTGTCACATGTCACTATACATAAACCTCTGTTTAATATTGAATTATGTTTTTTTGCTGTTTTGTTAAATGAACCGTATTTTTTTTTTGAGCCTATACACATAAATGTGCCATACATGTCACTACATAAATCCTATTTTTTTATTTTATTTGTTTGACCTGTCCTGATAATAAAATGTAATATATTATAGCTTACCTCTCAGTTGTAATTTGCACAATGCAAAGTAGTAAATTAGTAAAGAATTGTCTTCTCAAGTAAAAGCAGCAGTTATCTCAGAAGTCACTCCGTTGATCACCTGAGGAGAAATGTATTTTTTTGTTTGAAATAGGCAGTATTTATAAACTTGTAGAAAGTTCTGGAAAGTGAGACCGTTAGAATGCAATACGCATGCGCTATTTGCGTTCCAGCTTACAATTTGCGTTCCATCCGCCATTTTCTGGGTATTCGTCGGCCATTTTTTCTGTCGCTTAGCGATGGTATTAGTGTCTAAAGTGTTTTATTTTGATTTAAATGTAGGTGTAACTTGTTTTTTTGAGGTGCTGGCTGGTTCCTCTTGCTGTAGGTAATCTTTTTATGTGTTTGCTGTGTGTCTTTCTTAAGTTTTAAATGTTTGTATGTCGGCGTGTTGCGTCCGATGTTTGCGAAGTCGTAATGTGTGGTAACGTGTCTCGTATGGTGTTTGCGTGTGTAGCCTCGTTTTCGTTTTATTCGTCGGCCATTTTTTGTGTCGCTTAACAAACTATTTAGTGTCTAAACTCTTTTATTTTAAGTGCAATTAAGTTGTAAGTTGCATTTTTGAGGTCCTGGGTGCTTCCTGTTTGTGTAGGTAAGGTTTTTATGTATGTGCTGTGTGTATGTATTGTGTTTTTAATTTTGTAATGTTCGCGAGTTGCGTCCGAGTGTTGCGAGGCCGTAATGTGTGTGAACGTGTGTCGTATGTTGTTTGCGAGTGTCGTAATGTGTGTGAACGTGTGTCGTATGTTGTTTGCGAGTGTCGTAATGTGTTGCGACGTAAACTTTTTTTGAAATTTTGCAAGGGTCGCAGTTGCTGCAACTGAAGACCTCGCTTTGCGAGGTCCTCAGGGGCTGGCATGGAGCGCCTGCGGCGCTCCAAGCCAGCAACTGAGGCCCTCGCTTTGCGAGGGTCCTCAGGTGCTGGCAAGGAGCGCCTGCGGCGCTCCATGCCATCAACTGAGAACCTGGCACAGTGCCCTCGCTTCGCGAGGGCCGCGGGCTCGCTTCGCGAGCCCGCAGCGTTAGCAACAACTCGTACGCTCACAACTATATATGTGATTACAATAAAAATAGCATCCAAAACTACAATGATTAAAAGGTAAAATAAGAGTGAACCAACGTTCCCAATCATGTCACAATTATATATTGTCCTTGTGTCTAACTACTCCAGGAATTGAGATAAGATCTATATTAATGTACTATAATAGCCTTTCATAAGATACTATAGAAAACTAATCACAATATATTAGTATTGTATCTTAAATATAACACTCTTGATTGTATTATATACCACTATTGCATTAATTACAGCTCTCATAAGTTGATGAATTTAGCATTTAAAAAAAATATCTATATAAATGGTTTATATAGATATTTTTTTTGATTTGCTCTTTTCAAACACATACACACACATATATATATATAAAATAAAAAGAACATTTGTGTTCAAACGTGAACGTCTAAAATAAGTTAAAAAAACGTATTTACTGCTCAGAATTCCAAGGAATATAGTTATTGTGAAGCTGTCTGGGAAACTGGGCAGATACATACAAATTGGAGTATATAGTCTAAATCAGAGGTATTTGTTTCTTCCATAATTGTTATTGTTTTTTTTTTTTTTGTTTTTTTTTTTATTCTTTTGCTTTTTATTAACAGATATACATAATATTCATAGGTTACAAAAGCAATACATTTCACAATCACAATCATAACATGTGTGCCGACTAACCTCTAATCATAGGTATCCTTTATAACTTATTTAACCCTAAAATTGCTAATTTGGTCACATCTGGACGAAATCCCTCACATGTTGAAACTCTGTTCAACTTCTATCTCCCCTCCCAGCCCTTATAGACCCCAGAAGGCCCGGCTCAAGCAGGCTTCCACCGTCTTGTTCCCTAATAAGCCCCTTGTGTTACTTAAGAATCTATCTGAGTTGCAAAGAGAACTATATTCCTAAAATACTCTAGCAGAGGCCTTGCCTTCATAATTGTTATTGTTGTTTAGTCTATAAATCGTGTCAGACTATGCGTGACCCTATGGGCCACAGCACTCCAGGCACAACTGTCAGTCACTGGTCTATTCTTTGCTTGCCTTCAATCTTTTCCAGCATAAGAGTCTGCTCTTAGGAGAATCCCATCTTCTCATGATATGGTCAAAACATTTGAGCTTCAGTCTCATGATCAAACCTTTCAGTGAACAGTTTGTTTTGATTTCCTGAAGTACTCATTTATTGATTCTTTTTGCACTGCACTCTTTGCAGTTTTCTACAAAATCAAAATTGAAAGGCTGTAATTCTACAACATTCAGTCATGATCTTCATCTTTTTAAAATTGAGCAGCAGGCCAGCTTTTTTACTCTTTTCTTTCACCCATATTAATAGGTCCTTCAGTTGCCCCTCACTTTCAGCCATCAGAGTAGTATCATCAGCGTATCTAAGGTTGATGATATTTCTTCTTGCAATATTGATTTCGGCTTTGGACTCATCTAGTCCATCCTTACGCATCATGTACTCTGCAAATAAGTTGAATAAATACAGTGAAAATATACACCCTTGCGAAAATCCTCTCCCAATCTTGAACCATTCTGTTGTCCCATGTTCAGTTTTGACCATGACTTCTTGGACCACATACAGATTTCTCAGAAGGCGGATGAGATGATCTGGTACTCATAGTTCTTAAAGAACTTGACACAATTTGTCGTGATCCACACAGTCAAAGGCTTTAGAATACTCTATGAAGCAGAAATAAATATATTATTTAAAGAACCTACACCCTTTGAATATCTATCTATCCATCTATATATCTATCTATCTAAAAAGTACATCAGTGTTCACACTTGAATGTCTAAAGCAAGTTAAAAAAACCTGCTTCCAGATCAGAGTTCCGAGAAAAACAGTTATTACACTGCATTCTGGGAACTTGAGCTGGGACACACAAATATGTCAACAAATGCCTCGCTCTTCATTCCATAGCCATCATCAAACATGGCTTCCTTTAAGCTTATGCATGCTGTATTACACAGCTTTAATGCAAAGCCAAGGTTGGAATAAACACAGGTTGAGTATCCAATCCATGTACTGCTGTTTCAAGCTTACTGGCTATCATCAGCATGGAGCGGGATCTAGAAAATTCTTGTGTCAATATTATATAAAATACTTAGATATAAGACCCTCTCACTGTCTTATATCAATAATATATAAAATATTTAGTCACAATATATGTGACATATATTATTATGTGTTTCTCCGTTGTGATGTTTACATTCTAATCGTGTACTTATAAAACCCCAACCATGATATCTGACACTGATTCTATCTTCAAACATCCATATGTAGATGTATATCATCACATGAAAAACATATAGAGCCTTCTTTAATTACTTCTATTTCAATCTTCAGGAGAAGTACACCTTTTGTATTGTATTCCAACCTAAACCATCTTCAGATTTAGATATGGACTGAACATATAAAACTTAACTTTTATTCATATAAGTCCTAAAATATATTCCAAGTAGAGATGTCGCGAATAGTTCGCCGGCGGACTGTTCCCGGCGAACATAGCATGTTCGCTTTCGCGGCGAACTGCGAACATATACGATATTCGACCCGCCCCCTATACTTTATTATTGAGCAAACTTTGACCCTGCATGTCACAGTCAGCAGACACATTCCAGCCAATCAGCAGCATACACTCCCTTTGAGAGCCTTCTACCTCATGGACAGCAGCCATTTTGGAATCATAACTAACTTGCAGTCTTACTGAGAGGAGGCTGAGTGTAGGTGATACTGCATCAATAGGGAAAACCATAGCTAGGCTACTGTACACAGTGTGCAATACAGTCCTGAAGGACTCTTTTGATCTCTGCTGCAAGGACACCCCTGTGTCTCTTCCCCCCCTTATCATCATCCTCCCCTCACCTTAGCACCCAACCCTAACACCCCTCACACTTATCCATAACACCCATCAACCTAACACCTAACCCTAACACCCCTCACACTTATCCCTAAGACCTAACACCCCTCACACTTATTCCTAACATGCCTCACCCTAACACCCCTTACACTTATCCTTAATACCCCTCACCCTAACCCTAACACCCACACACTTATCCCTAACACCCCTTACCCTAACACCCCTCACACTTATCCATAACACCCCTCACCCTCACCCTAAAACCCCTCACACTTAATTCTAACACCCCTCACCCTAACACCTAACCTTAACACCCCTCACACTTATCCCTAACACCCCTCACCCTAAAACCCCTCACACTTATCCCTAACACCCTTTACCCTAACCCTAACACCCCTCACACTTATCCCTAACACCCCTCACCCTAACCCTAACACCCCTCACACTTATCCCTAACACCCCTTGCCCTAACCCTAACACCCCTCACACTTATCCCTAACACCCCTTACCCTAACCCTAACAACCCTCACACTTATCCCTAACAACCCTTACCCTAACCCTAACACCCCTCACACTTATCCCTAACACCCCTTACCCTAACCCTAACACCCATCACACTTATCCCTAACAACCCTTACCCTAACCCTAACACCCCTCACACTTATCCATAACACCCATCAACCTAACACCTAACCCTAACACCCCTCACACTTATCCCTAAGACCTAACACCCCTCACACTTATCCCTAACACCCCTCACCCTAACACCTAACCTTAACACCCCTTACACTTATCCCTAACAACCCTCACCCTAACCCTAACACCCATCTCACTTATCCCTAACACCCCTCACCCTAACCCTAACACCCCTCACACTTATCCCTAACACCCCTTACCATAACCCTAACACCCCTCACGCTTATCCCTAACACCTCTTACCCTAACCCTAACACCCCTCACACTTATCCCTAACAACCCTTACCCTAACCCTAACACCCCTCACACTTATCCATAACACCCCTCACCCTCACATAACACCCCTCACACTTATCCCTAACACCCCTCACCCTAACCCTAACACCCCTCACACTTATCCCTAACACCCCTAACCCTAACACCCCTCACACTTATCCATAACACCCATCAACCTAACACCTAACCCTAACATTCTCACACTTATCCCTAAGACCTAACACCCCTCACACTTATCCCTAACACCCATCACCCTAACCCTAACACCCCTCACACTTATCCCTAACACCCCTTACCCTAACACCCCTCACACTTATCCCTAACAACCCTCACCCTAACACCTAACCCTAACACCATTCACACCTATCCCTAACACCCCTAACCCTAACACCCCTCACACTTATCCCTAACACCCCTCACCCTAACACCTAACCCTAACACCCCTCACACTTATCCCTAACACCCCTCACCCTAACCCTAACACCCCTCACACTTATCCCTAACACCCCTAACCCTAACACCCCTCACACTTATCCATAACACCCATCAACCTAACACCTAACCCTAACATTCTCACACTTATCCCTAAGACCTAACACCACTCACACTTATCCCTAACACCCCTCACCCTAACCCTAACACCCCTCACACTTATCCCTAACACCCCTTACCCTAACACCCCTCACACTTATCCCTAACAACCCTCACCCTAACACCTAACCCTAACACCATTCACACTTATCCCTAACACCCCTAACCCTAACACCCCTCACACTTATCCCTAACACCCCTCACCCTAACACCTAACCCTAACACCCCTCACACTTATCCCTGTGTCTCTTCCCCCCCTAATCATCAAGGGAGGGGGTGGATGATGAGGGAGAGGGGAAAGAGACACAGGGGAGGAGGATGAGGGAGGGGGGGAAGAGACAAAGGGGTAAGATGATGAGGGAGGGGGAAAAGAGACACAGGGGAGGATGATGAGGGAGGGGGGAAAGAGACACAGGAGAGGATGATGAGGGAGGGGGTAAAGAGATACAGGGGAGGATGATGAGGGAGATTGGAGGATGATGAGGGAGGGGGATGAGACACAGGGGAGGATGATGAGGAAGGGGGTAAGAGACAAAGGGGAGGATGATGAGGGAGGGGGTAAAGCGATATAAGGGAGGATGATGATGGAGGGGGATGTTAGGTTATTTATGCCCTTTATGGATTAAAACCAGACTCTGCATCAACTATGTAATTTTCTGTGGGAGTTTTGACATGGATCCCCCTCCGGCATGCCACAGTCCAGGTGTTAGTCCCCTTAAAACTACTTTTCCATCACTATTGTGGCCAGAAAGTGTCCCTGTGGGTTTTAAAATCCGCCTGCCCATTGAAGTCTATGGCGGTTCGCCGGGTTCGCCGGTTAGCAAACATTTGCGGCGTGTCGCGTTCGCGGTTCGCAAACCGAAAATGTTATGTTCGCGACATCACTAATTCCAAGTGCAGTAAATATTGTTGAATAAAATAAAAAATCAAAAAGAGATTTAATCTTCAAGATTATTCTCAATAGTCTCTTAGAAAAGGGAATATATCATTTATTGGAGTCAGTGTTTTATACTTTATTACACTAAGCACTAATAATTTACCTCTCTAAATAGCCCAGTTTAAAAGTAAAGTAATAACAATACTCTTTTTGTAGTACTACAGCTGTATTAATATCTTAACTCTATATTTTTACAAATACAAATATTCCAGGAATCTATATTTAAATTGTTCTCTGGTAGTGAACCACCCTAAAGGGTCAGTTTAATCCACAATCACCCATTATTCTAATAGTTGCATAGCAATCAAGGTTGAAAAAAGACTTTCAGTCCATCAAGTACAACTCTTTAAGATCTCCTCTGATATGCAATATGATTATTAAGTGTTAATTAATTAGTCAGTAATTAATTGGTAATTTATTGAACAGAGGAAAGAAAACAGAAAAAAAAAAATTGAAACTTAGGCAATCGTCTCAAAGGAGAAACAAATGAATTCCTTCTGGACCCCAGATACTGGCAATCAGATTCCTTCCTGGATCAATACTCTCCCTCTAATTATCCAGGTTAACCGTGAGAATAGTCCATTACCCTATATTTTTATGTTTATCCATGTAGTTTCTATGTCTCTTTATTCCTGAGCTCACATCATAAATCAGAAGGGTCATATATAAATTATGTTGGCTTAGACTGTTGCAGAAAAATTTGTGGTTATCTTTCACAATTTACTATTTGTCTTTTCATCATACATATATGTATTTACAAATTACTTCAAATCAATAACTGTTTTGTTTATTTGAATATGCTGGATAGCTGTATTTGTGCATTAAGATATCACATATATGTTCAGGTATTTTTATTATTTACGTCTTTAGTCTCATTAGGCTTAATTGTCTTTATATGATTTAGCAGACCCAAGACATGTATCTGATAAGTGTCTGTTATGCTCAGACTCCTGATCTAATGCTCTGAACGCTATTACTGTAATAGAGAGCATTCAGACATTTGTGCCCTTCCCTGTCTTAGAGACGGCATGTGTCTTCACTACGATGCAATGCACATGCCTCTGACAACCTGGCGCGCGTTTTGCATTTCGCTTCTACTTAGGTCTACGCAGGCAGCAGTGGGCAGCCTTCTATCAGGTAAGTTTAACCATTTAGTACCTCCCTATTAATTCTCTAAGTCCTGGATTACACATTTCACTCATACTCCACAGAGACAAACAGAGTTACTATGGGATCACCTCGTCATAAAGGGTGATACATTGGTTCTTTAATATTTTGATAGTATCTTCAATAACATAAAGTTTCAAAGTTTATATGTGTCAGTGTCTTTCTGTTATCCTTCATCATTTGACTTTTAGATTGTAAGTAGTGAGTTTCCAATCTTGTAGGGTGCTTTGTAGAAAAGCACTTTCTACAAAATTTTAAACTCAAAACAGGGCCTTCCATTTTTTGCAGTTGTTATTATTGTATTCTTCCTTGTCCTTTTACCCTCTTTAGCACTTTGGAATATGTTTTCTCATTACTAGTGATGTCGCGAACATCAAATTTTCGGTTTGCGAACAGCGAACGCGAACCACCGCAAATGTTCGCGAACAGGCGAACCCGCGAACCGCCATAGACTTCAATGGGAAGGCGGATTTTAAAACCCACAGGGACTCTTTCTGGTCACAATAGTGATGGAAAAGTTGTTTTAAGGGGACTAACACCTGGACTGTGGCATGCCGGAGGGGGATCCATGTCAAAACTCCCACGGAAAATTACATAGTTGATACAGAGTCTGGTTTTAATCCATAAAGGGCATAAATAACCTAACATCCCCCTCCATCATCATCCTCCCCTGTATCTCTTTACTCCCTCCTTCATCATCCTCCCCTGTGTCTCTTTCCCCCCTTCCTCATCATCCTCCCCTGTGTCTCATCCTCCCTCCCTCATCATCCTCCCACCTCCTTCATCATCTTCCCCTGTGTCTCTTTCCCCCATCCCTCATCATCCTCCCCTGTGTCTCTTTTCCCCCTCCCTCATCATCTTCCCCTGTGTCTCTTCCCCCCCTCCCTCATCATCCTCCCCTGTGTCTCTTTCCCCCCTCCCTCATCATCCTCCTCCCTCCCTTGATGATTAGGGGGGGAAGAGACAAAGGGATAAGTGTGAGGGGTGTAAGGGTAAGGGGTTTTAGGGATAAGGGTGAGGGGGTTAGGTGTTAGGGTGAGGAGTGTTAGGGATAAGTGTAAGGGGTGTTAGGGTGAGGCATGTTAGGAATAATTGTGAGGGGTGTTAGGTCTTAGGGATAAGTGTGAGGGGTGTTAGGGTTAGGTGTTAGGTTGATGGGAGTTATGGATAAGTGTGAGGGGTGTTAGGGTTAGGGTAAGGGGTGTTAGGGATAAGTGTGAGGGGTGTTAGGGTTAGGGTGAGGGGTGTTAGGGTTAGGGTAAGGGGTGTTAGGGATAAGTGTGAGGGGTGTTAGGGTTAGGGTGAGGGGTCTTAGGGATAAGTGTGAGAATGTTAGGGTTAGGTGTTAGGTTGATGGGTGTTATGGATAAGTGTGAGGGGTGTTAGGGTTAGGGTAAGGGGTGTTAGGGATAAGTGTGAGGGGTGTTAGGGTTAGGGTGAGGGGTGTTATGGATAAGTGTGAGGAGTGTTAGGGTTAGGGTAAGGGGTGTTAGGGATAAGTGTAAGGGGTGTTAGGGTTAGGGTGAGGGGTGTTAGGGTTAGGTGTTAGGTATAAGTGTGAGGGGTGTTAGGGTTAGGGTAAGCGGTGTTAGGGATAAGTGTGAGGGGTGTTAGGGTTAGGGGTGTTAGGGATAAGTGTGAGGGGTGTTAGGGTTAGGTGTTAGGGTGAGGGATGTTAGGAATAATTGTGAGGGGTGTTAGGGTTAGGGTAAGGGGTGTTAGGGATAAGTGTGAGGGGTGTTAGGGTTAGGGTGAGGGGTGTTAGGGATAAGTGTGAGGGGTGTTAAGGTTAGGTGTTAGGGTAAGGGGTGTTAGAATTAAGTGTGAGGGGTGTTAGGGTTAGGGTGAGGGGTGTTATGGATAAGTGTGAGGGGTGTTAGGGTTAGGGTAAGGAGTGTTAGGGATAAGTGTGAGGGGTGTTAGGGTTAGGGTGAGGGGTGTTAAGGAAAAGTGTAAGGGGTGTTAGGGTGAGGCATGTTAGGAAAAAGGGTTAGGGGTGTTAGGTCTTAGGGATAAGTGTGAGGGGTGTTAGTTTTAGGTGATAGGTTGATGGGTGTTATGGATAAGTGTGAGGGGTGTTAGGGTTGGGTGCTAAGGTGAGCGGAGGATGATGATAAGGGGGGGAAGAGACACAGGGGTGTCCTTGCAGCAGAGATCAAAAGAGTCCTTTAGGACTGTATTGCACACTGTGTACAGTAGCCTAGCTACAGTTTTCCCTATTGATGCAGTATCACCTACACTCAGCCTCCTCTCAGTAAGACTACAAGTTAGTTATGATTCCAAAATGGCTGCTATCCATGAGGTAGAAGGCTCTGGATGGGTGTGTATGCTGCTGATTGGCTGGAATGTGTCTGCTGACTGTGACATGCAGGGTCAAAGATTGCTCAATGATAAAGTATAGGGGGCGGGTCGAATATCCCATATATTCGCAGTTATAAGGCAGATATATATATGTCTATTTTTTTTTCTGTAATTATTAATTACTTATTTACTTAATAAATTAATCTACTTTACCTGTTTGTATTTCATATATCCAGCAATGAACAGCCGGAAGAGCTAAGTATCTCTTTTTATTTTCCTGCAGCATACAATGTACAGTTGGACTGTTACTGCCCTGAGGAGAAAGTGTCAGCAATGTGCCAAGTGTTCATTAGAAATATGTTGCATGCTCGAGGGCAAACCGTTGGTTTATTTGTGTAAAGCTCCATTTTAGATTAGTAATGTGTTAGTGTTGTAAAATGGCTTTGTTTGTGTATGTGCTATGCGAGTCGCGAGCATTATTCGTGCTTCCCAAATGTGTATTTTTGTACCTCGTACGTCCCTGGCAAAAGTCGTATGTGCCTGGTGGTGTTTTCCGCATTTGGCAGTCGTGTAGCCTCGTTTTCATTTTTTTCGTCCGACATTTTTTTCCTTGCTTAGCCGATTTTACATTTTTTTAAACTAGTTAAATTCAACTTTAATTATCGTGCAACCTTACTGGCAGATGTCATGGCTGTCCCCCATGCTCTGTGTGTTTTTTTGGGGTGGTATTTTGTATTGTTTTTGAATGTATGCATCTCGCCGTTAAGTTCGTATTTTTGCAAAATCGTATTTCTTTTTTTCTAAGTTCTGCGAGTCGTAAATAAAACTTGTATGTCCATGTCAGTGTTTTCTTCGCTTCTGGGGTGTGGAGCCTCAATTTCATTTTTTTCTGACGTCATTCTTTTCTCGCTTAGCAGAATTACAAGTGGTGAAACTGCTTAAAATCGACTTTTATTTGCGTGCATCCTCAGCCCTAGACATCTTGGCTGTCCCCCCATTCTGTGTGTGATGTTTTTTGTAATTTTTGTTTGCTAATTTTCATTGTTTTTTCTGGGGTTTGTTTGTACCGGTAGTGAGGAGGCGTAGAGCCTCCACCTCCACAAATGCGGCACCTCGCCTAGGGAGGGTCCACATTTGCAGCCAGAACTGCGTATCTCGCTTTGCATGACGATGACTCGCAGTTTGACAACTATGATTGTATCCTTATGGTGGATCAGCAATTTATATGAGATATTGATTTCTTTATGGGCTAAGGGGCAGGCCCCAAAAGCCATCACAATAGAGTCTGCAGGATTTATTGTAGATATCGACAGGTAGGAGGTGTGTAATGTTTTTGTTATATATAGGGGGCAAGTGGTGGGTCGCAAGCTCTGTCACATTAATTACCGAAAGGAACTGAGCTCCAAGCAACTTTATTTAGGGTTTTTCTTAGATGCACTTATACCAATAGTACAAGGAATATGTTGTTTTTGGTATTTGTAGGCACTTTATTTAGTGTTGGATATTTTTCTGCATGGTTCATTTTATTTGAGCACAAGTCCCTATACTGTAATTGTGAAAACGTTATTATTTTCTAGGCTATCAAACTGAATTTATAACTTGGAACCCTTAAAATTAGGTATTACTTTGGATAGAGGCAGCGCTGTTTCATGATTTTATGGGTTTTAATTTATGTAATTAAGTTTTAATATAATTAATAAAATGTAGTCATTTTATTTAAGATAATTGTTGGTATTATTTTCTCCTTGGTAATGTACTATTGGGATTAGAAGTGTCTGTCTATTTTCTGAATTTCTTTATTGGAATATTTTCTTATCTCCTACACCGTTCACTTTCTTTCTTTCCTCGGCTAGTTCAAAATCTTCATCACAGAGCCAGTTTGCTTCCTTAGTTTTAGTAAACTACTGGTTATTGAGCTTATATGAAGAAGCTACTACTTTATAATATATATATATATATATACTTCAAAAGTGATATAAGACACTTTAAATATGTTGTGTCAATAATATATAAAATACTTATCTACAATATAAATAACATCTGTTTTTCAGTTGTTTATCACTTGAGATGAGATATAAGACACTCTCACTAATATCATCAATAATATATAAAATACTTAGACACAATATATGTGACAAATATTATTTTGTGCTTATCATTTGAGAATTTTACATTCTAATCTTGTACTAATAAAAACTAAAATGTGATATCTGACACTGATTGTAACTTCAAACAACATTATGTAGAATGTATATCATCATATGAAAAACATATAGAGCCTTCCTTAATTGCCCAATATATGTACAAAAAAGCATATTAGGTTCCTTTCTATTCTCTCTTTAATGAAGTGAATTATTACTAGTTCATATTAAAAACCCTATAATTCTTCCAATTCAGGTATTTTACTACTCTCTGAAAGATAATTTTCCTGTCTCTCCATGTATCTATGTTCACTAGTTCAACTACTCAGACTATTTGCTACTACTAACATGCCACATGTTTAGTGTACTCAGGGGGGCCGAGTCTGAATAATTCTGGCGGTACAGCTCATAGTATACACAACTACAAAATAGCACATAAATATACTTATGAAAGAATCTAATGGGATTGGAACCGCCTCAAATCACCAGTCCCTACACCAATAGGTATACTACAACAACAAATCTGGTCTTCATCTTCAATGTGAAAAAAAAAAAGACAGTAAACTTCACAATGAGCAAAACTAACCTTTATATTCAGTTTACTGGAAGAACAATTTTCTTAATAAAATTCAAAGTTAGAGGTACTTGTTACATATTGAATTTTAGCACATTATTAACATGACAAATAAGTAAATGGAATAAGCATTATACAGAGAGAAATAAACAGAATATTACACCAAACCTTATCTTTATCTATCCAGCAAGTAAATCCATCCAGTAAATTTAGAGAAAAAACCCCGAAAATAATGGAAATTTAAAAATGGGAAAAAAGCCAACTTCACCCGATACAAGAGTTCTACAGCAAGTTAAAAGTTATGTTCAGTGTTCATTTTATCTCATTCATATTTTTCAAATAAAAACATAACTTTATTCCTATAATAATAATTTAACGTCTTAAGTGATACAACATAATATATAAAGTGAATTTAAAAATGTGTATTAAAGATTCCATAAGATTCAATTTTCTCCTCCTATTGTAGATCTTCTGCTGGACTTTCTTTCAGTTGAGTCACACTATATAGAAATAAAGCACAGAGTATATTAGATGATGTTCTCTATGCCCAGATATTGTATCATTTATCTCATCTGTTATCATTGGTAGTAAATATATTTTTGTTGGGTTATGAACAGTTAGAGGGGCTTTGTTGGCTTCTGCACATATTTCACAAAGTTCATGTTACATTAATACATATGAGATTTATTTTTGAATAAAAACAACAGCAAAACAAGAGATAATAGCTACAGATAATAGAGACAAACATATCTATTTTTAATCATTTGTGATTAAAGGAGAATATTAACCTACTCCAGGTAAACTATAAGTGCTTTTGAATGTGAAGGTCTTGGGTGACTTCTGACTCGTTTGGCATCTAATGATCATGTTTTATACTTTAGGTCTTATATTTCCACAATTGTTCGGTGCTCTCTAATCTGCACCTATATCCTGTTGCATAAAATAGCAATACAAGATACCTACTGAAGGTCTAATATTGTGTCCTGTCTAAGGTGACCTTAGAGTTGATGGTCTCAAACTTACCAAACTGATATCCGGCCACAAATGTCGCAGACGGTACAGATCCATCCTTATAAAACTGAACAAGTAGGGAATTCCCAGATGAGATGATACTGGGAACAATGTCATAGGCACAGTATTTTCCTATTTGAGGGGATGTGGTTAGGGGGCCATCGAAAAATTGCAAGTAAGCATTAGAGCAGGTGCTCTGTGTCCCCATGTCAAATTGATACATAAATATTGAAACCTAGAAATGAGAATAAACACATTAATGACATGGCTAGCACAATTGTTGAATAATTTAATAAATCAGAATAAATTGAATTTGCTATCACCAGAATGTAATACATTGCAACCAAAATGCAAAAACAATATTGATCATCACTGATAATGCTAATAATGTTCTGTATTGGTGTAGAGTTACCCAGATTGACATCTGTTAGACCATATAGGTAATGTGATTGGCCCCAGGGTTAGGCAGTTTTATAAAGTTTTCTCTTTTCTTGTGGGTTTTTGGAACAAATAGATTCTACAATAGCTTATCAGCATTATAAAGTTTATTCTACATATGCAAGTAAATGATAACTGTATGAAAGGAAAGCAAGAATATATTTCTTATCCAATGAAATTAGGCAAGGAGCAAGAAGGAGTATAAGTGAGATTGGGATCAGAAAGAGAGTAACACTGAGATTGGTAAAAGCAATTCTGAGTGGGAAGAGAAGCAAGTATAAAATGGTAGATTAGTGTGGCAAAGTATGATTAAGAAATATAAAGCAGATTATTTATTAAGAATAATAATAATAAGTAAGCATATGATCATAGATATGTACTCTCAAATAAAGACAAGATCTCTACTCACCTTAGATCCTTTGGGAGCTGTGATTACCCAGGCGCAGTTCAGGGAAGAGGTGGAGTACAGAGGCGTAAAGTACCCCGGGGAGGGAGAGGTAAAAGTAGTACCACATTGCACTGGAAGAGGAGAAATAAACAGACTGAGACATCATTTTCTAATAAATTAAATCTCAAGAGGGAAACATATTCAATTGTAAGAAGCAAATAAACAACATGACAGATAGTTTTCAGAACTTTTCACATTATATTAGGTTTAATGACACATAAGGTGGTATTTGATTTGTTATGTCCTCTCTTATTTCTGTACAGACAGCCATCTTACTTGACTTTCCCACTGGTTTACTACATTGATCATCTATTTTAATCATCTGAAGTAATAATAACATTTAATGCAACAAATATATCATTAGATTGTTTTAGTTTTTGTGTGAAATTCCAAACATTTCTCCATGTCCTGTTTTAATTACCTCCACATAAACTCTCACATGAGGGAGGGCATGTCAACTCTATTAGTGATTGTTATCTAAAAATAAAGATGCATTCACTGGAAGTCCACCAGTAATTAATTACTAAAAATATAAAATAAAACAGCACTCATTCTGAGGTACTTTACAAGTATCTATATCTTCTTTGAAATGCTATATATTTATTATAACATTCTCTTACCTGTTGTCCAACTAGTTAAACTTTACATTCAAATTTCTTGGAAAAAAAGTCAATGAGTGCCGTTTTAGGAATTAATGTATTGAACAGCCAGTGCCAAATTCATTACCCAAATATAGTGTAACCATTTACATTGTTGCCCCATAGGCTATCACTTTATTTGCATAGTCAAGCCAACCAACTTGTTGATTGACATTACCTTCCTAAGACTAATATATCCTGCTGTGAATTTCTAAAATTGTGTGGCATTAGATCTTCAAATATTGTGGAGGAAATTTTGGTAACTAAATGTTGAATCTCATGAATACTATATTAAACTTCTTCTGGCAATTTTTTTTTAAGTTTTGTTAATTGACCTACCAGCACAGACTGAGACTTCTTGTACACTATAAAAAGTCACTGTACCATTTACTGGAGTTCCATTAGTGTAAATATATTATTAAGTTTGAGAAAAGCCAAGAGTGTTATAAGGAAATTCTGCTTTGCAGTAAGAGTGATAGATTAATCGGTAGGAGTAGGGTTGTGGGAGTAATTTGGTCTTATCTGCAGTTACATTTAGGATTTCTGTAGGTCCTTGCCTGACACAATATAGAGAAGACAGACGTGCCAGCCGTTCCTACCTGTGCTGTAGGAAGCCTTGAAGCCAGTTGCCGCAGTGGCATTGTCAGTGACAAACTCCAGTAGCATCATGTTTGTAGAGGACACCAAGGAAGGGAGCTGTCCAGTGCCACAGGCTCTGTCTACAAGTACTGGAGATGACCTGGTGGGTCCATCATAGACTCTCAGGTAATCTGAGGCACAGTCAGGAGAGGTCTGGACGTCAAATGCACTAAACTGCAAGAAAATCTGACAAAGGAATTTCCGTTTAATACAACAGGAAGAAGATATTTTACAGCTGATTTCTCATCCAAAAATAAATATGATCTTGCCTACAAAATAATCTACTCTTCCTGTTGGCATTTACCTGATTAGATGGGGCTCGGATAAGCCATACACAGTCAGCATTAGTTGGGTAATTACTGGGGTAGTTGGCAGACATTAGTGTCCCGTTAGAATTAGGAAGGACGGTACTGCAGGCCACTGGAAGAAAAATACACATTGCTCAATATTTAGTACAATGATTTGCCAACTGAATTATTTAAAATAAAGAAGATTAATTCTGACATACTGCTAAAATATATTGACATAAATATTCCTTTGCTCTATAAATTCTTACCACAGTTGTATAACTTGTTTATTTTGGAAATATCCAAGTTGCTCAGTCCATATCTCTGTCCAATATTCACTGTTGGGTCTGGTTTGGGGATGATGGTGGGTAGTCCTGCTCCAATAGAAAAATCATACCTACAAAAGCAAGGTTATTAGCATTTATTAGTATACTCATGTATTTAAAGTATCCTTAGGACTGTGGTGCTGGGCATACTTAAGACTGGAGGAGAGGATCGTTCTCTAATGATTTTTTTCTTGATAGGAATCTATTCCTTTATTTTTTCTCTGCTTTTCTCACTCCCATTACCAGATAAAACCCAATAATGTTAGAAATGTAAAACGTCTATGTTTTTCAAGGCATTGGCTGTGTTGTAATATCTTTCCAAATTTGTGAATTTGATACATACAGCTAAAGCGAAGGTTGTACAGGTAATATTTACAGATCTGTGTACGTAATAATGTTATTTTATGTGTCAAAACAATACCCCAGCATCTCATATAGTATTTAAGTCTGATTGTATCACCTGCCATAGTGCATCACCGATGAGTAATCATATTCCATGCCCAGATTGTTTGTTACCATTTTGTCAAAATTTGCAAGATTACCTGTAATAAAACAAGACAGTTAAATACTTGACATGATTTCAGCCACAGTTCTAGTTCCAATTAGCCCTAATAACAGCCTCAAGTAGAATAATATGTATTGATCATATTATGCACATACTGGGCAGACTGGAACATTATTGCTGTCTTTGACACAGCCATTATCTATTTCAAAGATTTTATAACTCATGGACTTTATACCCTTTGGTGCTCATAGCCATTGGAGCTATGTAACAAGTTAAATAATATATTGCTGTATATGGTTCAGGCATACGTTACGTGTTGGGTTCCTTATACAAAGCATTGAAACAATTTATTCAATTTACTTTTTATTTTCAGCATAAAAAACATGGTGGGCACATATATGTTGTATTTCTTTTAGGATAATTTGTGGCTAAAAATACTGAACGCAGAAGTAGGGGACAGACATAATTTAGTGAACTGAATGGTAACAAAGAGGCAGATCAACCAAAGATATACATTAGCTTATCAAGCCTTCAGTTAGCACGTTGTGCCACAAATACTTCTCCAAGAAGAAAAATAGGTTTTGTTTATCTCAAGATGTATTTTATTCATAAAAAACAGCTAGTCCAATGTATTATATTAATTAATGTTCTAAAAATTAGAACTAAGGTTTTATGATATAACAAGTCTATTTGATAGTTCTCTTTGCATGTTGGTATAAGTGCAGGGATGATATTATATATACATTGTGCCAATGTCTTACTTGGTATGATGTTGGCTGTCATTATATTTACGTAGTCATCCCGGTCGCTCCTGCTCTGCTCATGGTAGAATCCCAGGACATGATCCAGTTCATGTTGGACTACCCCCCTTTGTATACAGCTGCCTGACTGTAGAGACACCAACTGGGGCCCCCCAATCTTTCCAACATAAGACCAGCAACTAAAAGGAAGAGTTTGGTTTAGACTTTAAGTTTATATTTTCAGTCCGCTAATATTAATAAGTTAGTCAATTTGCGTATTTGATGTTGTATTAGTGGCTTTCATGTGAGTTTTTTAGGCACGTTGTTAGACTAACTAATATGTTCACATTTATAAAATATTGGTTTATTTCAAGACAGGATGAAAATATGAGAAAATATTTAATATTTGTTGATAATACAATCATGTGATTTTTGGGACATGTTATGTATCATAATCATTTGGATAACCAGTCTTTATACTGTCTCATTCATGCATAACCAAAACTAGATGTCTGTCTTCTATTATTTCTTTTTAGATTTGTACTGTGATTAATATGTTGTCAACCTTTCTACACGTTATTTTCCATACAGATATTGTTTTATTTATTTCCAGTAACAGTAAGTTTGTAAAAACTAGAAGTAAACACAAGACCATCAACTAGCACTAAGAAGATTTTTTTTAAAATGACACTTAAATGGAATTACATTTAATATACATATAGATTACATACAATATTGTCATTATCGTAATATCTTCATATTATTATATTCATGACATACCCAGAGCCGGACGTAATCTGCACATAGTCAGGTTCCACAGTGCGAGGAATAAAGCGCACACAGGTCAGAGTAGCAAAGTCCTTCATGGCATCGGTGATAACAGAGACAGAGTAAGCATCTGAGGAGACACCATACAGAGGGTTATGTGCAGGGCATGGAGTCATTGTATAGAGAATAAACAAAACAGGGGAAATAGAAAGAGATATCTGACTGTTGATTATTAATATGGTTTTCAGATATTCTATAGATAATATATATTGAATTTCCTTCTGGGATAAGAATGGGACGTACACTAGATGAGGGGTTATCATCAGGACTATTAGTCTTGTAAAGACACAGAATGAAGTGGATGCCTTTCTCAGGGATCCATTCTGGGAAAATGAATTACATCTCAGTTTTGTAAAAGAGAGGAGGCCATTTTCTCATATACATAATGTTACTTTGTTAATATACTACCTAGCATATAATGTTGAAGATAAAAAATGATACTTTGTTAGTATAAAACATTGTGCTACTTGTTGATATTTTATTTTTGTGGGTGGAGAAAATGAATCAGTGCTAATATTACTTGATATTACTTGAAATATAGACAATATGACTGTTGTAAGAATACTCACCATAACTAGTGGAGATGGTGTATGGGACATTGACTATACCATTGCTGTTCTTGCTCCATCTACAAGAGTCTCCACCACCACTACATACCATGGCACTGCGCCCAACTTGTCCAGCTATGTCCCCGTGTTGCAGCATCTTTGTGCTGTCTGTATGCAAAGAAACACAAAACATTAATATCCACACTCCAACAACTCCCTCCCTACTAACCCCCATACATCAACAATACACATACTCAGTCTAAAGACACTGTAAATTGTTGATTTAATAATTTAGTTTGTTATAATGTGAAAGTAATTATTGCCACATATTGTGTAGGGAAGATACATCTTGATTTAAAAAATACATGATAAAATACTAAGGTCCTCATTCAATTGTGATTTGGCCAATTGAATAGGGCTCTAGATAAGCGCATAGCAATCTTTATTTACAGAAGTTTTTAGTTAGTAAACTTCTATCCAAAAGCAAGGTCTTCACTAACTAAACATTTCTGTAAAAAAATATGCTATGTGCTTATATAGAGCTCTATTCAATTGGCCAAATCGCATTTGAATGAGGCCCTAAGACACTAAACTGTCTTCCTTAGGTCTTAAAGAAAAACAGGTAAGTTGTAAAATATATTGTCAAAACAAGCATTCATCATTGATTAGAAACAACTAACTATTACAGAATATTATCTTGGTCGGTCTGATTTAATGTATTACTTTCTTTGGAAAGATATATATAATACTACAGTAAAAAGCAATGGAAAAATATTATAAAAATGCAACACTGGTTTCTTTCAGTATTTAATAATTCCATATGGGTTATTACTCGTAAGTAAAATTGATCCATTTGTATCTTAGTTTACTCTTGAACCAAGTACTTCTCAAATATACCTTATCCCCTTTCACTCAGTACATACAATTCTACCTTCACCTACACTTAAGTCTATCTAAGTATAATTATTTTACTCTAGTTCACTAAGTATCCCTTAATTCCACCTTTATCTGTGTTACTTTAACCATTTTCCTTAATGTTACCTTAGAAAACATTCTCCTTCCCCCAATGTACCCATCTTTATCTACTCCATTTCAGTCAATACTCCTCAGTGTTACCTTATTTGCACACCTTCATACCTAATTACCCAGTTATACCTTTATCCGTTCCCTTTCACTTGTTACACTTAATTAAACATGTATTGATCCTCATTCACTCAGCAGACACTTTCTTTACCTTTGTTGGCTTCTAGGATCATGCTGAAGATATCCTTTGTAGGATCAGTGATATTTACTGTAGCTAGAGGAGAAAGAGGAGCAATAATCACTGTATCATAATAGTATTACATCTTTATCATGTGGCATGTAACTATGTAATAGAAACCATGTCTAATGGAATTGCATTTAGATTTATCCCAGTCTATCGTGGCTTGTTCTATATTATCTATTACTGTGTTATAAATATTAGAAATGTTTCAGTTTTGCTCTGATCTGCTTACTTTAAAGTGTTGTTGATTTGTAAGTCTGATGGTGATCTATGGATATTATTGATAACACAAGAGCTAATCATATAAAGTAAGATCCCAAGAATGAAATATAAAGTGGATTACTAAGAAATAACATTCATACAATCACTTCCTGACACTTGTATCATAGATTAGTTGTAGTCCATATATAAAATCAGAGTATTAAATAAATATAATATTATTACACATAATATCTCTCTTATACTTATATACAGATACATCTGATGAAATCTGTAACTCTCAGATATATCTCATATCTGATGAATGTTTATATTGCCAGATATATCTCTACTTAAGTTCACAGAGACAAATACATATAATACTTGTTTATTAAATAGTTTATAATTATACATACCTTTAGCTTGTAGTTTTGGATTGTAAATCTGAAACAGAATCATAATATCATAAATGGTCCCTACAGTATAATTTTACATTCATTAAAAGTCATATGAAGGTGTATAATTACAGATATTACAAATAGCGACAACAACATTCACATACCAGATTCATCAATCTAGAGCCTGTATTCCTCAGGGGGATCCTATAGTATTAGTATATATGTATATATGTACTGTAACAAGAAGTATGTATTTATTGTACAGATCTATAACATGCTAGGATACATTATAAATAATCTCTAATAATAGATAAGTACATTGAGATTAAACCAACAATACATGACACACAGATATTAATACAATGTATTTATATAATATTCTTACCTGTACAGGAGCTCCCAGGTTACATTGTATCAGGGAGGCCAGGAGAATGAGGGAGACCCTGATGTCCATCCTGGAGATACTCAGTACTTGTCTAGAATTGCTACAGTTCTTGATTCTTGTGTTGGAAACCAGCCAGACGTTGGCCTTATATTCCTAATTTGGGCAATGTTTCAGCCAATCAGCTGCCAGGACAAAAGCTTAATGGGTGCCTCCTGTAGGATCCCTCCGGGGTATCTATGAGTCAGGGAAAACTGAAGGGCTGTGATGTTATTTTGTGATTACTGGTAATGATGGTTTGCTTATTAGAACTGTAATTAGTGCAGGTTGTCACTTATTTCTTACACCTAGAACAAATTGAAATTATCCAAAAATGCCAAAAAAAAAACAACTAAAAATCTGCCAATTAGTAGAGGGGAGAACAAGTTATATGTGAATACAAATATTAGAAACATGCAATGCATTTTCAGTAATACTGTATAATAATAATGTAATTATATCATAAAACACTAAATTTATGAAAGATTTAGGACTTTGAATATTTAATATATTTGTTTTTGGTCCTCAGTAAAACAAATCTAAACATATGTTTACTGACTTATAAAACCATATTATCTTTTTTTTCTGGAATTTCCACATAACATATATGTAAATATCAAAATAAACAAAATCCATGTGTATTTATTAGTTTATTTATTTATGTATAAATTTCACAGGCACAAATTTGTATAAAAAAAACATTCCACTGGCTCATGATCCATCCAACTGGCCCATGATCCATCCAACTGGCCCATGATCCATCCAACATGCCCATAATCTATCTATCCAACGTGCCCATGATACATCGGCCAGGTCCATCACTTTTGCACAACACATTCTATTTATATTCCAATTATAAGAGTAATATAGTCCATATATTAGCTTTATCAGCTTTCTATTTTGGGAAAGACTTTATGAGTCAATTTACAATATTTGTTATTGCTAAATTGTGTTTTTAAGAAAAAGGTAGAAAATAAATGAAAGAGTCTATACTCAGAAAACACAATTAAGAAAGTCAAGCATGCCTGGGATGTGCATAAGGTCATCCTGTTTAGGGAGATGGGATTGGTAGACTGTACAGGCTTTCTGATTTTTATTAGCAATCAAATCTATTGGTTATATTTCTTACACTGTGACAAAACTGAAGTTATAATTCCCTATTTCTTATCTTTCTGTTTGTTTTGTTTATTTAAAAAAAAATGATTATCTAAAATGTGTACATAAGAGTAATTGTACACTAAACTAATTGTAATTCCTTGTTGTTAATGAGTTTCAGTGCAAGTGTAATACTGATGTTTTCTTTAAAAAAGTAAATTTTATTTTAAATTTATTAATCAAACTGGGTGGGATCTACTGATTAAGAAAAAAGCTTAAGTAGACTTGAGTGTTTGTTGAGGTGTGACTGATGGATATGAAGGTAGAATTGTGATGTTGAGTGAAAGTGGGTGAGGTATAATTGAGGAGTTCCAGGTACAAGAGATATTAAGATAAAGTAAGGTAAAACGGTGCAATATTGTTTGAGAGCAATAGCTGATATTAAATGATTAACTGCAACAAACTACTGTTTTATTTGTTAATTCTTTTCCATTGCATATTATTTTAGGGTTAAATATCTCTTTACAAGAATGAGATTTATTAAATCAGACCATTCAAGACAAAATTCTTTAACTGTTAGTTGTTTCCTCCTCCAGGATGAATGTTTTATGTTACTAGTAAAATATATCACCTTCAACAGTTAACCTATTGTTCTTCAAGTTATTTGTTTTAGTATTTTTATTATGTATTTATTTTTATCAATATATATGCAAGTGAGCTACACAATATGTGACAATGGCTACTAACATAACACTTTCGAAAGTCTTTACACTGAGTCGGTTTATTCTTATTCTTCACATATTATGATGGAAATGAATGGAGTTGTTGGAGTGTGGATATTATTATTTTGCATATCTTTGTATACAGACAGCACAAAAATGTTGCAATAAATTGACGTAGCTGGATGAGGTGGATGCTGAGATACGATATGTTGAGTTAGTGGAAACTCTAATAGATGAAGTAAAAACAGCAGTAGTATAGTCATTGCTTTAGGCGCCATCTCCAGTAGTTTTAGTGAGTATTCTTACTGCTCTCAAATTGTCCCTATTTATTAAATAATGCTAACACTGAATCATTTTTCTCATTCACAGAAACAACATATAAATAAGCACCATGAGTCTATGCTAACAAATTATCTTCTTTATCTCCAATTTTATATGCTAGGAAGTATGTATGTAGAGTCATTATATTTTGTAAGTGAATAAAGTCTTCTCTCTTTTCCAAAACTAGGACCTGATTTATTTTCCCAGAATGGATCCCAGAATGCCTTTACCTTTTGTTTTTATAAAGTCTAATATACAAAATGAAAACCCCTCATCTAGTATCCTTCCAGTTCTGGTTTCAGAGAGATATTTCCTACATACAATATCTGTAAAATGGCTCAAAACCTTGCTAATAACCAACAATCAGATATCTCTTTCCATTACGGTCCCAAAGAGACCTTTGCTTATGTTCAATGTCAAAACAATGAGTCTGAGCCCCTACTGACAATCCCCAGTATGGTGTCTCCTCAGATGCGGCCTCTGTTATCACTGATACCATAGAGGGTTTTCTAATCTGACCTGTGCACTTTATTCCTGGAACTGTGGAACCTGACTATGTGCGGATTATGTTGGACTCTGGGTATGTCATTATTATAATAAAGGGCCAACATATAGAATAAACAAAACAGCACATATGAAATTGTTTAAACAGCAAGAATTGAGGGCTTAATGTATTTATGACAGTTTACTTTCTATCAGGTACATGGAGATGGCAGAGACATGAGGAGGACAACTTGATGAGTAGTTGGTATAGTATGAGTGGAATATCATTGTGATGTTTTCTATCATACACCCATTGGTAACTGGCTCAATCCATTTGCACTTTTTATTAAAATATAACTTTAAAATATTAAAATATAACTTTTAATAATTAATAATTAAATGTTTATTAGTAGATCTTCATTATGTTTTGTATGTGACACACACACCACATTAAAAAACAAATTTATAAAAACTTAAAGATTGCGTATCCCCCCCAAAAAATTATGTTTTTTATACACTAAAAACCCTTGGAACCGTTACTAATTAAAAAATATAATGTACATTTTTTTTCAACCTTTTTTTTTAATATAGGTTTATTTCCTTTTAAAGAAGCCCATCACCTACATGCTACTGCAACCAACTGCTTTATACAGTGCCTTGAAAAAGTATTCACCCCCCTTGGCATTGTTTCGTGTTTGGTTGCCTCACAACCTGGAATTAACATGGATTATGTGAGGATTTGCATCATTTAATTTACAGAACATGCCCACAACTTTAAAATATTTCTTTAAATTTTTTTATTGATAAGCAAACAACAAATAGGACAAAATAACAGAAAAAGTTAATGTGCATAACTATTCGCCCCCCTAAAGTCAATACTTTGTAGAGCCATATTTTGCAACAATCACAGCTCCAAGTCGCTTTGGATAAGTCTCTATCAGCTTGCCACATCTTACCACTGGGATTTTTGCCCATTCCTCCTTGCAAAACTGCTCCAGCTCCTTCAAGTTGGATGGTTTGCACTTGTGGACAGAAATATTTAAGTCAGACTACAGATTTTCTCTTGGATTGAGGTCTGGGCTGTGACTAGGCGATTCCAACACATTTCATGCTTCCCTTTAAACCCCCCAAGTGTTGCTTTAGCAGTGTGTTTGGGGTCATTGTCCTGCTGGAAGGTGAACCTCCCTCCTATCCTCAAATCACACACAGAGTGGTACAGGTTTTGCTCAAGAATATCCCTATGTTTAGCACCATCCATCTTTCCCTCAACTCTGACCAGCTAAAAAAACATCCCCACAGCATGATGCTGCCACCACCATGTTTGGGGATGGTGTTCTTTGGGTGATGTGATGTGCTGGGCTTGTGCCAGACATAGCTTTTTCTTTGATGGCAGAAAAGTTCAATTTTAGTCTCATCAGAACAGAGCACCTTCCTCCATACATTTTGAGAGTCGCCCACATGCCTTTTCGCAATCTCAAAACATGCCATTTTGTTTTTTGCTGAAAGTGATGGCTTTCTTCTGGCAACTCTGCCATAAAGCCCAACTCTATAGAGCGTACGGCTTATTGTCGTCCTATGTACAGATACTCCAGTCTCTGCTGTGGAACTCTGCAGCTCCTCCAGGGTTACCTTAGGTCTCTGTACTGCCTCTCTGATTAATGCCCTCTTTTCTCGGTCCGTGAGTTTTGGTGGGCGGCCGTCTCTTGGCAGGTTTGCTGTTGTGCCATGTTCTTTCCATTTGGTTATGATAGATTTGATGGTGCTCCTGGGGATCATCAAAGATTTGGATATTTTTTTATAACCTAAACCTGACTTCTCAGCAACATTGTCCCTTACTTGTTTGGAAAGTTCCTTGGTCTTCATGGCAGTGTTTGGTTAGTGGTGCGTCTTGCTTAGGTGTTGCAGCCTATAGGGCCTTTCAAAAAAGGTGTGTATATGTAATGGCAGATCATGTGACATTTAGGTAGACATCATTTAACTAATTATGTGACTTCTGAAGGTAAATGATTGCACCAGCGCTTTTTATGGGCTTCATAACAAAGGGGGTGAATACATAAGCACATGCCAATTTTCTGTTCTCTATTTCGACAAAATAGTTTTATGTATTACATACACCATAACAAACACAAAGCACACAACTAACTGTGAGCACCTGACTCATGTCCATTCTCTCCACCACTTTCCAATTAGGATGCCAGTTATTAGAGGTTAGGAGTGACCTGCAAACCCCTCTCTGTATTTCTATTGATGAGCTAATGAGATCAGTAACACCATGCAATGACTGCTGTGTATTATATGCCACTTAGTACCTGTCTTACAGGCTCCTGCTGAGACTGGACATTTAGAGTAAAAACAGTAATGTCCCACCAGTTATTAGATAGTGGTGGCCAGAGGTACTTAGATATAACATGCAGCAATTACACAACTCTGTATATCAGTGGGATTTGTCATCTGATGGTTTCATGCTGAGATATTGCATTAAAGGACCTTTGAAGATCAAGAACAATGGCAAATGTGTGTCAAGTATGTATTAATCTAACACAATCAACAGCTGTGTAATCCATGAACATGGTTTTTATGAATACAGGAATCCATGTTGGGCTTGTTCCAACATGAACACGACGGTATGTTTTTCAGCTATCAGCGGATGAAGTGATAGGGTAGGAGAGATAATTGTGAGATAATTGAACAATATTGATATTGACACAACCTCTTCCCCCTCAATAGTCCCAATCCAGGAAGTTGCATGAATAGATGCAAGTATTATAACAAAAATGAATACACTTCCTATCTTAGGGTATGACTTATAATTAGAATTAAAGTTAATTGAAGTCTAAATACATAGGGCCTCATTTTATTATCGGACGTAAATTGGCCGCAAGGCTGCGATTCCTTGCGGGGGTTCCGTTACCTCGCAATTCTATTAAACGGTCCCGCAAGGTTCTCCTCTTACGGCCGGCCGTATATCTTGCAACCGGCCGTAAGCTCAGAAATCTTTAAAGTCAAAAATAAATTCAAGACATCACTGTAAAGCTCTGTAAATGCTAGGGATCATATTGGGGGACATGAGGATTAATAGTAACCCACTCTCAAGCTTGCACATCAGCCCAAATCCGAGTTTACATTAACTGTTTATTTTCTGGCTGCAGCGTGGCCGGGTCTGAGGTGCTCCAAGCACTCTGGACTTTTTACATGTATTTTTGACATAAATTAAAAAATATGTTTTTTACGGATTTGAGTGTAGGGGAATGTGGTGCTATTTTTGCTAACACCTACAATCACTTTTTAGTCTCCTCAGAGTGCAGGATGGCTTTATTTTGGCTTTATAATGTGCTTAATTGGTGCTAGCGGGACCTTTTTCCTGCAAGTAAGCTGCGGCTCGCTTTTAGCCTTGCAGAGATGGTTCTCGGAGCAATAGAATAGCAACCGGGCTTTTCTTGCGGCCGAAACTCTTGCGGCTGTTTTAGATGAAAGGCTTTCCTGCGGCGCGTGCGGCCGCAAGGGATAGCAAGGTGCCGGCCGCAAGCCTGCCGGAATCCCCGGCCGGAGGGGAATAGAATAGCAGAATAGCTTGCCGCCGGTCCTTGCGGCCCCGCATCTCCTACGGCCGGTAATAGAATGAGGGCCTTAGAGAGTGTAAATATAAACATGAAAAAATAAATAAAAATAAAAAAGGGAACACTCCAATCTAATCATACACCCTTAATCAATGATTTACATCAAGGTGATATGTAATAAAAGATAATTATTATTATCATTATTATTATAGTTTATGTATAATGCTCCAACATGTTGCGAGGCGCTGTACATAAATTAAGTTCAGACAAAGATAAATACAGATTAACATATAGCAAAGGAAGGAGGGCCCTACAATCTATGGGATAGTAAATTGTGAAAGAGGGAGAGAGAGGTGATAAGTGTGTTAGGATGGAAGATGATACGCTTCTTTAAAAATATGCATTTTAAGTGAGGTTTTAAATGTTTTAAGGCAAGGAGATAATCTGGTGGAGCGAGGCAAGGAGTTCCAGAGACTAGGGGCAGCACGAGAAAAGTCCTGCATAATATTTATTTATTACAACATTAAAAATAGCATCCACAACTACGATGATTAAAAGGTCAAATAAGAGTGAACCAGCGATCCCAATCATAAGTCACAATTATAATTTGTCCTTGTGTCTAATTACTCCAGGAATTGAGATAAGATCTATATTAATGAACTATAATAGCATTTAATAAAATACTATAGAAGACTATTCACAATATAGCAGTATTGTATCATAAATATAACTCTCTCGATTGTATGATATACTACTATTGCATTAATTACTGCTCTCATAAGTTGATGAATTTAGCATATCAAAAAAAAAAATCTATATAAATGGTTTATATAGATATTTTATTAAAATTTGCTCTTTTCAAACACACACACATATATACCAAATAAAAATAATATTTGTGTTCACATTTGAACGTCTAAAATAAGTTAAAAAAACGTATTTACCACTCAGAATTCCAAGGAATGTAGTTATTGTGCTGCAGACTGGGAAACTGGTCAAAGACATACAAATGAGAATATATAGTCTACATCAGAGGTATTTGTTTCTTCCATAATTGTTATTGTTGTTTAGTCTATTAATCGTGTCAGACTCTGCGTGACCCTATGGACCACAGCACGCAAGGCACATCTGTCAGCCACTAGCCCACTGAGCTCCATCAAGCTCAATTTTATTGCTTCAATGACGTCATCCATCCATCCCATTCAGCATAAGAGTCATCTCTAAGGAGAATCCTATCTTCTCATGATATGGTCAAAACATTTGAGCTCCAGTCTTATGATCAAACCTTTCAGTGAACAGTTTGTTTTGATTTCCTGAAGTACTCATTTATTGAATCTTTTTGCAGTGCACTCTTTGCAGTTTTCTCCAAAATCAAAAGTCAAAGGCTGCAATTCTACAGCATTCAGTCTTCTTTATGGTCCAGCTCTCACATCTACACATTAAAATTGGGAATACAATATTTCAAACTGTGCAGTCCTTTGTTGGTAATGTATCATCTTTACTTTTTACTAGCTTGTCCAACCTTGTCCAAGCTTCCCCCCCCCGAGAAGCAAACTTCTTTTAATTTCATGGTTACAGTCACCATCACAAGAGATCTTTGAACCCAGGAAAACAAAATCTGTCACTGCCTAAATTTCTTGCCCATCTATTTGCCAGAACCTGATATTGCTGTTTGTCATGATCTTCATCTTTTTACCATTGAGCAACAGGCCAGCTTTTTCACTCTCTTCTTTTACCCATATTAATAGGTCCTTTAGTTCCTCCTCACATTCAGCCATCAGAATAGTATCATCAGCGTATCTAAGGTTGATAATATTTCTTCTAGCAATTTTGATTTCGGCTTTGGACTCATCTAGTCCATCCTTACGCATGATGTACTCTGCATATAATTTGAATAAATAAGGTGACAATATACACCCTTACCAAACTCCTCTCCCGATCTTGAAACCATTCTGTTGTCCCATGTTCGCTTTTGACCATGGCTTCTTGTTCCACATACAGATTCCTCAGGAGGCGGATACCATGATCTGGTACCCCCATCTCTTAAGGAAATGGACACAATTTGTAGTGATCCACACAGTCAAGGGCTTTAGAATACTCAATGAAGCAGAAAGAAATGTTTTCCTGGAACTCTCTTCCTTTCTCTATAATACAGGGAACATAAGCAATTTGATCTCTTGTGCCTCGTCCTCTGTGGAACCCTGCTTGCACATCTGGTCATTTCTAGTCTTAAGCATTACCTTGCCACATGTGAAATGAGTGCAATTGTTAGATACTTGGAGCACTCTTTGACGTTGCCTTTTTTTAAGTTTGGAATGTAAACTGACCTACCGGGCACTGTTGAGTTATCCAAATGTGTTGGTATAAGGCAAACAACACATTTGAATAGTTCAGCTGGGATCCCTGGGCTACTTTAAAAGCCTCATCACACAGCCAGTTTGCCTCCTTAGTTTTCTTTTATTTGAGGATATTCTTTGATGCTACTTCATGTAGAATGTCAGAAAGTTTGGTTAAAGTCCTTCAGGCATTCTGTGTTCCATGTCTAGCTCCTTAGTTCTATTCTTTACCTCCACTTCATATTCGGAGGGGATTGTGAAGTTTCCATAATACACAGTTAGATAACATTAACATAGTAATGGTATGTAATGTATCATAACCTTAATGTTTTCTACCTAATAGATATTAATATTTCCTTAGCAAAAATGTTCATGTTGTAAAAGTTGGGATAAGCTGGTTATACCTATGAAGTGGTGATAAAAGTTAACTATCTGATAAACAGTCCAAAATAGAAAACACAGGAAATAGGATATTGATCTACACTTCTTTAACCCCACTTAGATAAATGTATCCCAAAGTCATATTAAAAGGTGTATTATATTATATGAATCAGAAACTATTTTGTTAATATTATCTAGATGTGTTGAAGATTGAATGGGTATAGTTACATAATAAATATACACTGGGATTGACAAAATATCCTGTTTACCTAAAATAGGTAATTTAAGGTGAACTACGGGTTCTGGTGGGAGGCCGTCTCTTGGCAGTTTTGCTGTTATGCCATGTTCTTTCCATTTGGTTATGATAGAATTGATGGTGCTCCTGGGGATCATTAAAGATTTGGATATTCTTTTTATAACCTTACCCTGACTTTTACTTCTCAACAACATTGCCCCTTACTTGTTTGGAGAGTTCATTGGTCTTCATGGCAGTGTTTGGCTAGTGGTGCCTCTTGCTTAGGTGTTGTAGCGTTTGGGGCTTTCAAAAAAGGAGTGTATATGTAATGACAGATCATGTGATACTTAGATTGCACACAGGTGGACATCATTTCACTAATTATGTGACTTCTGAAGGTAATTGGTTGCACCAGAGCTTTTTATGGGCTTCATAACAAAGGGGGTGAATACATATGCACATGCCAATTTTCTGTTTTCTATTTCTAAAAATTAGTTTTATGTATATACAGTATTTTTCTCATTTCACTTCACCAACTTAGACTATTGTGTTCTGATCCATCACATACAATTCAGATTAACAAAACATTGAACTTATGTAACAAAATAGGTAAAATGTCAAGTGGGGGTGAATACTTTGAGAGGCACTGTATGTAGAGTCATTATATTTTTAAGTGAACAAAGTATTCTCTGTTTTCTAAAACTAAGACCTGATTTTTTTTCCTGAATGAATCCCAGAATGCCATTACGTTTTGTTATTTGTTTTTATAAAAGTCTAATATACGAGATGAAAACCCCTCATCTAGTATCCTTCCAGTTCTGGGCTTAGATAGATATTTCCTACATACAATATCTGTAAAATGGCTCAATACCTTGCTAATAACAACAATCAGATATCTCTTTCCATTATGGTCCCAGAGAGACCTTTGATTATGTTCAATGTGAAAACAATCAGTCTGAGCCCCTACTGACAATCCCCAGTATGGCGTCTCCTCAGATAATAAGCCTCTGTTATCACTGATGCCATATAGGATTTTCTACTCTGACCTGTGCACTTTATTCCTGGAACTGTGGAACCTGACTATGTGTGGATTATGTTGGACTCTGGATATGTCATTATTATAATAAAGTGCCAACATATAGAATAAACAAAACAGCACATATGAAAATTGTTTGAACAGCAAGAATTGGGGGCTTGATCTACTTATGACAGTTTACTTTCTATGAGGTACATGGAGATGGCAGAGACATGAGGAGGGCAACTTTATGAGTAGTTATTATAGTATGAGTGGAATATCATTGTGATGTTTTATATCATACACCCATTGATAACTGGCTCAATCCATTTGCACTTTTACATACAAGTATTTCATAGCTTCAAATATTTTCTCAAAGTTATTTTTTTTAATAAGGACAATTTGTAGAATAGTATCCCAGTTTTCAATCTTGAACTCTGAGTACATTAAAATATAACTTTTATTAATTAATGATTAAATGTTTATTAGTTGATCTTCATTATGTTTTGTATGTGACACACAGAGCACACGAAAAAACAAATTTATAAAAACTCAAAGATTGCGTATCCCAAAGAAAAAAGCAATGTTTTTTTTCTATACACTAAAAACCCTTGGAACCTTTACTAATTAAAAAAATAATTTACATTTTTTTTAACCTATTTTTTTTATTTTTATATAGGTTTATTTCCTTTTAAAGAAGCCCATCACCTACGTTCTACTGCAACCAACTGCTTTATACGTCACAACACACAGTCCACATCCAGTTATTAGATCCTGCCGACTGTCCCTATCCATGCACCTCTTCTTTTGGCTCACACAGTTCCATCAGTTTGCCTAATATCTTGTTTAATTCTGGTATGTGATTAAGTTTACATGTGCCTTTGCTTTGTTATCTTATGTACTTCAATTATTTTAATTTACTGTTACTTTTTAAATGGTGTTATGGAAAATGTTGGTGTTTCATTATCATTATCATCATCACCATTATTATTATCATTATTAAAAATACTAATAGGTACCGTATATACTCGAGTATAAGCCGAGATTTTCAGCCCTTTTTTTAAGCCTAAAAAGGGCCCCCTCGGCTTATACTCGAATCACTCCCACCCCCCCTGTGTCTCTCTAACCCCCCCGTGTCTCTCTACCCCCCCGTGTCTCTCTAACCCCCCCGTGTCTCTCTACCCCCCTGTGTCTCTCTAACCCCCCGTGCCTCTTTCCCTCCCCCCTCCTAATCCTCAACCCCCCCTCCTCATTCTAAACCCCCCTCCTCACTTTTTCCCCTCTAAATACCTCCCCCTCTCCCCTCACTTACCTGCTTCTGCTCTGGCCTCTGCTCCTTCCGTCTTAACCCGGCGCGAACGTGTCTTCACATGTGCGCCACTTTATTTTCATATACCGGGTGCCGGCACCCGGTATATGCTAATGACGTGTTGCACATGTAACGTCAGATGCGCGCCGGGTCAAGACGGAAGGAGCAAAGGCCGGAAAAGAATCTGGTATATGCTAATGACGTGGCGCGCATGTGACGTCACACGCGCGCCGGGTAAAGACGGAAGGAGCAGAGGACGGAGCAGAAGCAGGTAAGTAAGGGGAAAGGGAGAGGGGGAGGTATTTAGGGGGGTTTAGAATGAGGAGGGGTATTGAGGAGGAAGGTTGAGGAGTGGGGTTGAGGTTGAGGAGGGAGGTTGAGGAGGGGGGTTGAGGAGGGAGGTTGAGGAGGGGGGTTGAGGATGGGGGGGTTGAGGAGGGGGGTTGAGGAGGGAGGTTGAGGAGGGGGGTTGAGGATGGGGGGGGTTGAGGAGGGAGGATGAGGATGGGGGAGTTGAGGAGGGAGGTTGAGGGGGGTTAAGGAGGGGGTTGAGGAGGGGGGTTGAGGATGGGGGGGTTGAGGAGGGAGGATGAGGATGGGGGGGTTGAGGAGGGAGGTTGAGAGGGGGTTGAGGAGGGAGGATGAGGAGGGAGGTTGAGGATGAGGAGGGAGGTTGAGGAGGGGGTTAAGGATTAGCAGGGAAGTTGAGAAGGGAGGTTGATTAGGGGGTTGAGGATGTGGAGGGAGGTTGAGGATGAGGAGGGGGGTTGAGGTTGAGGAGGGGGTTGAGGATGGGGGGTTGAGGAGGGGGTTGAGAATGAGGGGGTTGAGGAGGGAGGTTGAGGATGAGGAAGGAGGTTGAGGATGAGGAGTGGGGTTGAGGAGGGAGGTTGAGAATGAGGAGGGGGGTTGAGGAGGGTGGGGTAAGAGAGGGGGAAGAGACAAATGGAAGGGAGAGGGGAGAAGAGACATGGGAGAGAGAGGGGGGACACAGAGGGCACAAGAGGGAGACAGGGGGCAGCACATTTCCCCTGCTCAGCTTATACTCGAGTCACTCATTTTACCAAGTATTTTGTGGAAAACTAGTTGCCTCGGCTTATACTCTGGTCGGCTTACACTCAAGTATATACGGTACTTTATTATAGTTTTTAGAAAGCTAAAACATAATAGAAAACTAATATTCATTCTCTCTGCTACTTACCAATTATGATGCCGGTTATTAGAGGGAAGCCATGACCTACATACACCCGTACTCCACCTGTTACTCTTTATACTCACAAATACCCCTCTACTAAGATCAGTTACATCACAGAATGAATACTGTGTGTATAAGAGTTAATGCAATACCAGTTATTAGACAAACTGCTGGGACAATGACTGGACATTCAGAGTAATCTATATCTACCTATTGGAGTTAGCAAGTTATATGAGGCAGGACTATATATCAATGGGATTTCTGTTGATGAGGGATTGAGACAAAATTAGTATTTCACAGAAGATAAAGATCAACTTATTATATAGTTTTACATTGTTGTTGTTCATAACTATTTTAAAGTTTCAAACATATATTTAATGTTTCCATTTCAAGAATCCTATTACACCATAACAAACACAAAGCACACAACTAACTGCGAGCACCTGACTCATGTTCATTCTCTCCACCACTTTCCAATTAGGATGCCAGTTATTAGAGGTTAGGAGTCACCAGCAAACCCCTCTCTGCATTTCTATTGATGACCTAATGAGATCAGTAACATCATGGAATGAATACTGTGTAATATATGCCACTTAGTACCTGTCTTACAGGCTTCTGCTGAGACAGTGACCGGATTTTCAGAGTAAAATCAGTAATGTCCCACCAGTTATTAGATAGTGGTGGCCAGAGGTACTTAGATATAACATACAGCAATTACACAACTCTGTATATCTATATATATGCTGACATATTGCATTAATGGACCTTTGAAGATCAAGAAAATGGCAAATATGTGTCAAGTATGCATTAATCTAACACAATCAACAGTCGTGTAATCCATGGACATACAGCATTTTTGGGAGGGATTTCTTTAGCATGCTTTTTATGAATACAGGAATCCATTTTGGGCTTGTTCCACCATGAACACAATGGTGTGTTTTCAGGTATCAGTGGATGAAGTGATAGGGTAGGAGAGATAATTGTGAGATAATTGAACACTTTTGATATTGACACAACTTCTTCCCCCTCAATAGCCCCAATCCAGGAAATTGCATGCAAAGATGCAATTATTATAACAAAAATGAATACACTTCCTATCTTAGGGTATGACTAGTGATGTCGCGAACATCAAATTTTCGGTTCGCGAACAGCAAACGCGAACTTCCATCCAATGTTCGCGAACGGGCGAACCCGGCGAACCGCCATAGACTTCAATGGGCATGCGAATTTCAAAACCCACAGGGACTCTTTCTGGCCACAATAGTGATGGGAAAGTTGTTTCAAGGGGACTAACACCTGTACTGTGGCATGCCGGACGGGGATCCATGGCAAAACTCCCACGGAAAATTACATAGTTGATGCAGAGTCTGGTTTTAAGCCATAAAGAGCATAAATCACCTAACATTCCTAAATTGTTTTGAATAACATGCTTTAAAACATCAGGTATGATGTTGTATTGATCAGGTAGTGTAAGGGTTACACCCGCTTCACAGTAACAGACCAATCTCCCCGTTTAATGCACCGCAAACAACCGCAAACAGTCCCTTTGCACAACCGCAAACTCCCCATTTGCACAAGGTTGGATACCAAGCTAGCCATGTCCCATTCCTTGTCCTCACTGATGTCATTGAAGGTCTCTTCCTCCACCCAGCCACCAAGGGTCCCAGAAAGGTGGCAACAAGCCCCACTAAGTTGCACCAGATATGAGTGTCACTGTGCACTGTCAAAAGTTGGCAGAGTAGGAGCTGTAGGCCTCACACACACGCCTGTAGGCAGGCAACTGATATTCAATCGATTACAGTCAAAAAAGTGTTGTTTTATGTCACTGTACACTACGGTTGCACCAGATATGACGTATCACTGTGCACTGGCAAAAGTTGGCAGAGTAAATGCAATAAGCTTCACACACACGCCTGTAGGCAGGCAATTGCTATTCAATCTATTACAGTCAAAAAAGTGTTGTTTTATTTCACTGAGCACAATATAAGCTGTGAGCCTGACACAGGCAGGCAACTGAAATTAGATTACAGGAAAAAAATGGTTGTTTTCAATGTATGGTACACCACCAGGTATGAGTAGTGAAAATAAGCACAATATAAGCTGTTAGGTGTTAGCCTGTCACACACACACGCTGGCAGGCAGGCATATGCAATTAGATTACACAGAAAAAAATTAGAAAATAAAATAAATGATGTTCTAGCACTAAAAAGGGCTTTTTGGGTTGCTGTCCTTGCAGCAGATATCAGATGAGTCCTTCAGGTCTGTAATGAAAGCTAAATACACAGCCTGGCTATCTATTTCCCTATTAAATCTCCAGCAGCTACACTATCTGTCCTCTCACAACGAGCTTCAGAATGATTCTAAAATGTATGCTGTCCTTCAGATGGAAGGCTCTGGAAGGGAGTTTATGCTGCTGATTGGCTGGAATGTGTCTGCTGACTGTGAGGTACAGGGTCAAAGTTTCCTCAATGATAAAGTATAGGGGGCGAACCGAAAAGCGCATGTGTTCGCCATCCGCTGCGAACGCGAACATGCCAAAATCGCTGCGAATAGTCCGCAGGCGAACTGTCTGCGACATCTCTAGGTATGACTTCTAATAATATTTGAATTAAAGTTAACTGAAGTCTAAATACTTAGGGCCTCATTAAATTATCCCTCGTAGTTCTCTCGGTGCTCGCAAAAGTGTTTTTGCTGTTTGCGAGATGACTCCGAAAAATGGCCGAGAATAGGCTCAGAGAGCTACGGAGTCACACTCAGCCATAAATCTATGAGTGATTCTCACACCTCAGAAGAATCCCCTACGGGTACAAAAAGTGCCCGCAAGGGATCCTAAAGCCTCTACGTGCTGCCTCGGAGCAGCCCGAGATAGCCGTTTGAGGCTCCTCCCTGCTCCATATATACATCCCCATGCTGCAGGGGTCCCTATCGGGACACCAGCAGCACCCCCACAAAACCCCTTGCAGCGGGAATCCCCGATCAGCATAGATCAGGCCCCCGCTGCATTTAAAAAATCTAAATTCCCTGCCGCGGCTCCTTAAAGGGCCCGCGGCACAATATTAACAAACCCGGCCACTGCAAATAAAATTAACCCCCCTCTGTGCTGGGGCTCCCCATCGGGACCCCTGAAGTGTCCAAAAATTAAGCCCTTGCAGCAGGGTTCCCCAATCTGCATAGATCAGGCCCCCGCTGCATTTAAAAAATTTTAATTCCCGGCAGCTGCTCCTTAAAGGGCCCGCGGCACACTATTAATAATTCCGGCCTTGACACTGAAAATTAAACCCCCTCTATGCTGGGGGTTCCCATTGAGACCCCCGAAGTGTACCCACATTAACCCCTTGCTGCAGGGGTCCATAGGGACCCCTGAAGCCCCCCCACATCAACCCATTGCAGCAGGGGTCCCCGATCGGCACCAATTGTGACCCCGCTGCATTTACATTTTTTAATTTCCCGCCTTGCGGGTCCTTAATGGACCGTAAAGGTCGTGAAAGGACTTGCACTAAAACATATTAACCCCAGGAATCTAAAATTTACCATATAACTCATGGGGGTCAATACAGACCCCCATAAGCCAATAATTAACCCTATAACTCATGGGGGTCAATATAGACCCCCATAAGGCCTTAATTAACCCTGTCACTCATGGGGTCAATACAGACCCCCATAAGCCTCTATTTAACCCCATCAGTCCCATAAGGGTATATTATTACCCTTATGGGGCTGTTAAAACCCTAACATTAACCACATACGTGCCATGACGGTCCTCAAGGACCATCAAGACACTATTATTATTATTATTATCTTTATTTATATCGTGCCATATACCGTAGCGCTGTACAGGGTTTTAGTAAATGGCAAAGAACAAATTTAATACCTTATAAAGAATGTAGGGCCCTGATTTGAGCATATAATCAAATGCATATAGTGCTTGTTTCCAAGACACGGACACACGATTGAAAACTCGCAAACTTGCAATCTAAGGGTTTAGGTGTGATACAAGAGGGTGACAAATACAAAATGGCAACGTGAATGCAATTTGTTTAGTCAATTGGAGGGGTCTGTGTGTTGTACTGTAGATTGTGGGTGGGAGTGTTCTTAAGCTGTGGAGTGTGCAGTTGTAATTATAAAGGCTGAAGGTGATAAGATTTTTTAAACAGTTGTGTTTTTAGTAATTTTTTAAAGGTTTTGAGGCAGGAAGATAATCTAATGGAGCGAGGCAAGGCGTTCCAAATAATAGGGGCAGCACGAGAAAAGTCTTGAAGAAGGGAGTGAGAGGAGGTGATGAGAGAGGAGGAAAGAAGAAGGTCGTTCGCAGAACGAAAGGGGAGGTTGGGAGAGTATTTTGAAACAAGAGCAGAGATATAAGGGGGTACACTGTTGTTGAGGGCTTTATACGTTAGGGTCATAATTTTAAATGTGATTCGAGAAGCTATGGGAAGCCAGTGTAGTAATTGGCAGAGAGGAGCTGCAGACACTGATCGTTTGGTATTGAAGATGAGTCTAGCGGAGGCGTTCATTATGGATTGGAGGGGAGACAGACGAGAAATGGGTAGGCCAGCAAGGAGTGAATTGCAGTAGTCGAGTCGAGATATGATGAGAGAGTGTATTCGAATTTTAGCTGTGTCTTGTGTAAGATAATGATGAATTTTGGAGATGTTTTTTTAGGTGAAACTGACAGGATTTTGATTTCAATTGGATGAGAGGAATAAAAGAGAGGGCGGGATCCAGTAGAACCCAAAGAGAACGGGCCCGGGAGGTGGGAGTGATGATGGTGTTGTCAACAGTGAGAGATATTTGAGGAGTGGAAGCTGTAGTAGAGGGTGGAAAGATAAGAAGTTCAGTCTTAGTGTAATGATATGGAATCACAAGGTTGTGGAGACCAGCAGCCAAGGTCAGCAATAATCCAGTTCAGCAATTTGTAGGTGAAACAGGAACAAGCTTTATTGAAGTGATCAGAAACCACATAATAATCTGGCAAGGTACATTTGACAGGAAGTGCCTTATATAGGCCAAGGACCAGACACCTGACCAGACACAGCTGAAGAGACTTAGGTACTGATACTATTGCTAGCAGAGTCAAGCTTATCAGATCTCAATGAAATTCACAAAAGGCAGGCTGGCGCAGTGGTAGGGAAAAGGTATAGCAGCCTGGGGACCAGGGTTCAAAACCCAGCAGAGTCAATTCCTCACACTTAGACATGTTGAGTTTGAGTTGACGGGTACACATCCAGGAGGATATGCTAGAGAGGCAGTTGGAAACGTGAGCTAAAAGAGAGGAGGATAGATCGAGTGCAGAGAGGTATATTTAAGTATCATCTGCATAGAGATGATACTGAAATCCAAAGGATTTTATGAGGGTGCCAAGGGAGGAGGTGTAGATGGAGAAAAGAAGGGGGCCTAGGACAGAACCTTGGGGAACGCCAACAGACAGAGGGAGAGGTGAAGAAGAGGTGCCAGAGAAGGAGACGCTAAATGTACGATCTTTTAGATAGGATGTGAACCATGAAAGAGCTGTGCCCTGGATGCGAAATTAGTCGAGAGTTTAGATTAGAAGAGGGTGGTCAACTGTGTCGAAGGCATCAGAGAGATCCAGGAGAATTAGAATGGAGAAGTGACCCTTTGATTTGGCAGTTAGCAAGTCATTGGTGACTTTTGTAAAGGCTGTTTCTGTTGAGTGTTGGGCACGGAAACCAGATTGGAAGGGGTCAAGAAGGGAATTGGAGGAAATAAATTGAGTGAGGCGATTGTAAAAAAGCCGCTCAAGCAGTTTAGAAGCTAGGGGAAGTAGTGAGATAGGGCGGAAGTTGGAGGCAGAAGCTGGGTCAGATGAGGGCTTCTTGAGAATGGGTGTAATTATGGCGTATTTTAAGGAGGATGGAAACCTGCCAGTGTTTAGGGAGAGGTTGAATAGATGTGTGAGAGCTGGGATAAGTTTGGTGGATAGGGGAGGGATTAGCTGTGAAGGAATAGGATCATGTGGACATTTTGTAAGGTGAGAGGTTAATAATAACGTAGATACTTCCTCCTCAGTTACAGTGTCAAAGGAATCCAAAGTGGAGGAGGGGATTGGGGAAGGTTAAGGGTTGGGTGTTGTAGGTTTGTGGAGAGGATGGTGGGATAGGGCCAAGTTGGGAGGAGAGCTCATTTCAGGTGGTTTCAATTTTATTTTTAAAGTGGCTGGCAAAGTCATCAGCAGTTAGACAGGAAGGGGCAGGAGGTGGGGGTGGGCAAAGGAGGGTGTTGAATGTAGCAAATAAACGTTTATGGTTGGAGGAGAGGTTTGATATTAATGATGAGAAGTAGTGTTGTTTGGCAAGATTGAAGTAGGAGCGCAAGGTAAACTTGTAGTGGAGAAAGTCTGCTGAAGTGCGAGATTTTCTCCATAGTCGTTCTGCAGTGCGTGAGCATCTCTGTAGATAGCTTGTTTGTGTAGTGTGCCATTGTTGTCGATGAGAGCGAGGGCTTTTGCCTGTGATTATGGAGGCAAGAGAGTCAAGGGTGGAAGATAGTGTAGTGTTGTACTGTGAAGTGGCGATGTAAGGGCAGGCAAGGGTGGTGAGAGGGCTGAGAAGGGGATTTATTACATTTGAAAATTGTGGGTTGAGTGCTTGCAGGTTTCTGCGTGTTCCGGTGGCAGGATTTGAAGAAGGGTGGTGAGCGGAAGATGAGGTGAGGTTGCAAGTTAGCAGGGGGTGGTCAGATAGGGGAAGTGAGGAGATGTCAAGGTTGAAGATAGTGCAGAGATTAGTAAAAATAAGGTCAATGGAGTGTCCACCACTGTGAGTTGCGGAATCTGTCCATTGTGAGAGGCCAAGGGAAGAGGTAAGAGCAAGTAATTTTGCAGTTGTTGGGGATGTGGGTGTGTCGGTGGCTATGTTGAAATCACCAAGAATGAGTGAAGGTATATTGGAAGAGAGAAAGTGAGGGAGCCATGCGGCAAAGTTGTCCAGATATTGAGAGGGTGATCCAGGCTGGCTATAAATCACAGCTACTCGCAGAGGGATGGGAGAGAAGATGCGCATAGTGTGGACTTCAAAAGATGAGAATTGGAGGGAGGGAACAGGGGGTATGCAGTGAAAGTGCAGTGAGAGGATAGTAGTATTCCCACACCTCCACCTTGTTTGTTCCCAGGTCTAGAAGTGTGGCTGAAGTGTAGACCACCATAAGAGAGTGCGGCAGGGGAGGCAGAGTCAGATGCTGTGAGCCAGGTTTCCATGATAGCCAGTAAATTGAGGGAGTTGGAAATGAAGAGGTCATGAATGAAGTTTATTGCAAACAGACTACAAACACTACACTATAACCCCCAATAAACCATTAAATCTAAACTAACCCCCCTCTACACTAATCTATTAACACTTACACTACCTACCTACACTACCTACCCCCTAATGACCCCCCAATCTCTCTAATGACAGAAAATAAAAAAAACTACCTTACAGAAAATAAAAAACTTAAGTCACCAAAAATAAAAAAGCCTACATTACAGAAAATAAAAAACCTAAGTCACCAAAAATAAAAAAAAACTACATTACAGAAAATAAAAAACCTAAGTCACCAAAAATAAAAAAACCTACATTACAGAAAATAAAAAAATACATTAACCCACCCCCCACGGATTGATTGGCTGAAGACATCTGCACCTTCTCATTGGCTGTTGTCAATGTCAGTCAGTATTACAGCCAATGAGAAGGCGCAGATGTCTTCAGCCAATCACACCTTCGGGTGCATCCCATTGTGATTGGCAGAAGGCATCTGCGCCTTGTTATTGGTTTAAATAAAGATTGACAGGTGCATTAGCCAATCAGGGTGGGATTTTGGGGTGTATCCCATCCTGATTGGCTCACACATTGATGACTTCTGAATGGCTGAAATTTGATAGACAGCTATGATAGACCCCCATGAGTTATGGGGTAAATTAAGTGCTTATGGGGGTCTGTATTGACCCCCATGAGATATGGGGTTAATTATTGACTTATGGAGGTCTGTATTGACCCCCATGAGTTATGGGGTTAATTTTTGTTGCCTGGGGTTAATATTTTTTAGTGTGAGTACTTTCAAAATGTTTAAGGTCCTTTAAGGACCCACGAGGCGGGAAATTTAAAAATGTAAATGTAGCGGGGTCACGATCGATGCCGTTCGAGGACACCCGCTGCAAGGGGTTAATGTGGGGGGGCTGCGGGGGTCCCTATGGACCCCTGCAGCAAGGGGTTAATATGGGGACATTTCGCGGGGTTAAATTTAGGTGCCACGGCCGGGAATGTTAATACTGTCCCTCAGGCCGTTTAAGGAGGTGCGGCGGGGAATTTAAAAGTTTTAAATGCAGCGGGGGCTTGATCGGTGCCGATCTGGCACCCCGGCTGCAAGGGGATTATGTGGGGGGGGGGCTTCGGAGGTCCCTATGGACCCCTCCAGCAAGGTGTTAATGTGAGGAACACTTCTGGGGTCCCGATGGGGACCCCCACATAGAGAGGGGTTAATTTTAGGTGCCGTGGGGGAGTGCCCCCCATGGCAGGGCTTATGTGGGGACTGCCGCGGAGGTCCCGTTTAGGATCCCTGCACTAAAGATCATCTCGCAGGCTGTCACTCCTAATGTACATTTTTGCAGTGTTCATACGGACGGCCCTGCTGCGTAGCTCGCACGGTGCTCGCAGCAGGGCTAATTTAATAGCATTGTAACTTTGAGAAATGTTGCAGTACGTAGGATTTAAGTAGAAGCCTATTATTTACAAGGCTGGAATTTAGCTGAAGCTCAATTTTATTGCTTCAATGACATCATCCATCCATTCCATTCTTTGCTTACCTTCAATCTTCTCCAGCATAAGAGTCTTCTCTAAGGAGAATCCGATCTTCTCATGATATGGTCAAAACATTCGAGCTTCAGTCTCATGATAAACCTTTCGGTGAACAGTTTGTTTTGATTTCCTGAAGTACAGATTTATTGAATCTTTTTGCAGTGCACTCTTTGCAGTTTTCTCCAAAATCAAAATTCAAATGCTGAAATTCTACAGCATTCAGTCTTCTTTATGGTCCAGCTCTCACATCTACACATTACCATTGGGAATACCATAGTTCAAACTATGCAGTCCTTTGTTGGCAATGTTTTTACTAGCTTGTCCAAGCTTGGCATAGCTCCCCCTTCCCAAGAAGCAAACTTCTTTTAATTTCATGGCTACATTCACCATCACAAGAGATCTTTGAACCAAGGAAAACAAAATCTGTCACTGCCTCAATTTCTTGTCCATCTGTTTTCCAGAACCTGACATTGCTGTTTGGCATGATCTTCATCTTTTTAACATTGAGCAGCAGCCCAGCTTTTTCACTATCTTCTTTCAACCATATAAATTGGTCCTTTAGTTCCTCCTCGCTTTCAGCCATCAGAGTAGTATCATCAGCGTATCTAAGGTTGATAATATTTCTTCTAGCAATTTTGATTTCGGCTTTGGACTCATCTAGTCCATCCTTACGCATGATGTACTCTGCATATAAGTTGAATAAATAAGGTGACAATATACCCTTGCCAAACTCCTCTCCCGATCCTGAACCATTCTGTTGTCCCATGTTTGCTTTTGACCATGGCTTCTTGGACCACATACAGATTCCTCAGAAGGCGGATGAGATGATCTGGTACTCCTATCTCTTAAAAAACTTGACACGATTTGATGTGATCCACACAGTCAAAGGTTTTAGAATACTCTATGAAGCAGAAATAAATGTTTTCCTGGAACTCTATTGCTTTCTCTATAATACAGGGAACATCAGCAATTTGATCTCTTGTGCCTCTTCCTCTGTGGAACCCTGCTTGCACATCTGGTAGTTTCCAGTCTTAAGCATTACCTTGCCATATGTGAAATGAGTGCAATTGTTATATAATCGGACCACTCATTGACATTGTCTTTTTTGGGGGTTTGGGATGTAGTGACCTTTTCCAGTCTATCGTGCACTGTTGAGTTTTCCAAATTTGTTGGTATAGGACAAACATTTGAATAGTTCAGCTGGGCTACTTTAAAAGCCTCATCACACAGCCAGTTTGCCTCCTTAGTTTTCTTTCATTTGAGGATATTCTTTGATGCTACTTCATGTATAATGTCATAAAGTTTGGTTAAAGTCCTTCAGGCATTCTGTCTTCCATGTCTAGCTCCTTAGTTCTATTTCTTACCTCCACTTCATATTCAGACGGGATTATTAAGCTTCCATAATACACAGTTCCAAACATTAACAGAGTAATGGTATGTAATATATCATAACCTCAATGTGTTCTACCTTATAGATATTAATATTTCCTTAGCAAAAGTTTTCATGGTGTAAAAGTTAGGATAAGCTGGTTATATCTATGAATTGGAGATAAAAGTTAACTATCTGATAAACAGTCCAAAATAGAAAACGTAGGAAATGGGATATTGATCGTCACTTCTTTAACCCCACTTGGATAAATGTATCCCAAAGTCATATTAAAAGGTGTAGTATATTAAATCAATCAGAAACTATTTTGTTAATATTATCTAGATGTGTTGAAGATTGAATGGGTATAGTTACATAAAAATAATACAACGTGATTGACCAAATATCCTGTTTACCTAAAATAGATAATTTAAGGTGAACTACTGGTTATTGTGCTTTTATTAAGAAACTACGCCCTCATAATATCTATCTATCTATCTATCTATATATAAACTTCTTGTGTCAATAATATATAAAATACTTAGATGTAAGACACTCTTACTGTCTTATATCAATAATATAAAATATTTAGTCACAATATGTGTGACATATATTATTTTGTGCTTATTAGTTGTGATGTTTACATTCTAATCGTGTACTTATAAAATCCCAACCATGATATCTGACACTGATTCTATTTTCAAAGATCCATATGTAGAACGTATATAATCATATGAAAAACATATAAAGCCTTCTTTAATTAGTTATATTTTAATCTTCAGGAGAAGTACACCTTTTCTCTTGTATTCCAACCTAAACAATCTTCAGATTGAGATATGGTTTGAAAATATAAAACTTAACTTTTTTTGATATAAGTCCTAAAATATGTTCCAAGTGCAGTAAATATTGTTGAATCACATATATATCCCAACGTCCCCGCAAATGCGGATCCTCGCAAAGCGAGGGTCCGCATTTGCGGAGGTGGAGGCTCAACGTCGGCTGTGTTAACACACACATACACACACACAACTTTTTAACAGAATAAACCCAACCGCCCAGCCAACAAAAACCCAACAACGTCCCCGCAAATGCGGATCCTCGCGATGCGGTGGTGGGAGCATCCCAACATCGGCTGTGTTAACACACACATACACACACACACAACTTAATAACAAAAAAAAACTCAAAGTCGCCTCACACCCGCTTACACCCAGACACACAGACGCAAGACTTAACAAAAAAACAGTAAAAAAGGCCCTTCACACGCTCTTACACACATACGCACGACTTAGAAACAAATACAGTGCGTCGTACACGTAAAAGCTAACTGCGTATATCGCAAAAAAATACGGCAACATCGCAACAAAATACGGCCGCATCGGAAAAAAATACGGCCGCGAAAGACCCATTCCAACCGCCGCGCATCAAAACATCACAAACACAAGAAATAAACACAACAAACACATAAAAAGCTTTTTTACAGCACGGGGGGGCATCCGGCACCTCCAAAAGTTCATTTACACGTCCATTTAAGTCCAAAATAAAGAGTTTAAACGGCCGAAAATCGGCTAAGCGAGAGAAAAAATGGCCGCCGAACAAAACGAAAACGAGGCTCCAGACGTAACTACACTACACTTACTCGCAATAATGAAACACATACTATGCGGAACGGATCACACTCATATTAACCACCATTTTAACCACTACTACGCACAAAATGGTGAATGGAACGCAAATTGTAAGCTGGAACGCAAATAGCGCATGCATATTGCGTTCTAACGGTCTAACGGTCTAGAATGTTCTACAAGTTTATAAATACTGCCTATTTGACAGAGAAAAATACATTTCTCCTCAGGTGATGAACAGAGTGACTTCAGACATAACTGCTGCTAAAACTTGAGAAGACAATTCTTTCCTAATTTAATACTTTACATTGTGCAAATTACAACTGAGAGGTAAGCTATAATATATTACATTTTATTATCAAGACAGGACATCAAAAAAAATAAAAAAATAAGAAAAAAAGGTTTATGTATACTGACATGTGACACGCACATATATGTGTATAATGTATACAGACATGTGACACGCATATTTATGCGTATAATGTATAGTGACATGTGACACGCACATTTATGTGTATAATGTATAGTGACATGTGACACGCACATTTATGTGTATAATGTATAGTGACATGTGACACGCACATTTATGTGTATAATGTATAGTGACATGTGACACGCACATATATGTGTATTGCCCCTGCAACAAAATTATCTTAAAACAAACTAATTAAACAACTACATTTAAATTACATTAGAAAAAAATAAGTTGGGACTATTAAAATATGAGTCATGTATACTGATATGTGACACGCACACAAAATAATTACTTTCAACTATGGAAATGTGCTTCATGTATGTGACATATGTGTGTAGCCCCCACCAAAAAATAATGTTAATAGAAAATAATTACAGAAGTATATTTAAATGACATTAATTTACTGCAATTCAATAGATCACCTAATGCTCAATCTTTCTACTTTTTTTAATATTCAAACAGACTCTGCATCAACAGCGTCACTCAACAATTTGCACCGTGCATTGTGAAGCACAATCCCTTTTAAAGAACACCAACAAAGAAGAAGAGGTAAGATACAAAAATACATTAAATGCTGAAAAGGCCATGCTTTGCTAAATACAAATAAAAAATTCTATAATTCACTATTTCACTATATTTTTCAAACAGACACTACAAGAAGACCGGCGGATTAAGATTGGCAGGAGGGGACCCTCTGTCATTCCACACTTCAATCAAGGTAAAGTATTAAGTATAAAAAAGAACCGAAACATGAGCCTCATTCAATTGCGAGTTAGCCAATTGAATAGGGCTCTATATAAGCACATAACAGATTTTTTAGACAGACATTTTTAGTTACTGAACTTCGATACTAAATCAAGGTCTTCACTAACTCAAAACTTCTGTCAAAAAATATTTTATGTGCTTATATAGAGCCCTATTCAATTGGTCAAAACGCAATTGATTCAGGACCTAAATATGTTTAATGGCTGAGGGCCTCATTCAAATGTGATTTGCCCATTTCAATAGGGCTCTATATAAGCACAGAGCATATTTTTTTACAGAAGTTTTTAGTTAGTGAAGACCTTGCTTTTGGATACAAGGGGCCTCATTCTATTAGCGGCCGTAAATCGGCCGTAAGGCTGCGATTCCTTGTGGGGGTTCAGTTAACTCGCGATTCTATTATACGGCCCCGCAAGGATCTCCCCTTACGGCCGGCCGCATATCTTGGAACCGGCCGTAATCTCAGAAATATAAAAACTCAAAAATAAATTCAAGCCTGCACTGTACAGCTCTGTAAATGCTAGGGGTCATATTGGGGGACATGAGGATTAAAAGAAACCCACTCTCAAGCTTGCACATCTGCCCAAACCCGAGTTCAAATTAACTGTTTATTTTCCGGCTGCGGCGTGGGCGGGTCTGAGGTGCTCCAAGCACTCTGGACTTTTTACATGGATATTTTACGGATATTAAAAATAAAATATTTTACGGATTTGAGTACAGGATAATTATGTGCTATTTTTTCTAACACCTAAAATCACTTTATAGTCTTCTCAAAGTGCAGGATGGCTTTATTTGAGCTATTTTATGTGCTTAATTGGTGCTAGCGAGACCTCTTTCCTGCAAGTAAGCTACGGCTCGCTTTTAGCCTTGCAGAGAGGTTTCCCGGAGCAATTGAATTGCAAATAGGAATTTCTTACGGCCGAAACTCTTGCGGCCGTTTTAGATCAAAGGCTTTCCTCGGCCGCAAGAGATAGCAAGGCACCGGCCGCAAGCCTGCCGGAGCCCCCGGCCGTAAGGGAATAGAATAGCCGAATAGCTTGCGGCCGGTCCTTGCGGCCCCGCAACGGCTGCGGCCGCTAATAGAATGAGGCCCAAGTTCACTAACTAAAAACTTCTGTAAAAAAAGATGCTCTGTGCTCATATTGAGCCCAATTCCATTGTAAAAAACCAAATTCAATGAGGCCCTCACAATATAACAAATCCAGCAACCAAAGGCCCTCATTCAATTGATATTTTGGACAATTCAATAGGGCTCGAAATAAGCACATTTAGAACCCTATTGAATTGGCCAAACTGCAATTGAATGAGGGCCAAAGTATGCAACATATGGTACACACAAACTGGTACACACAAAACAGGATTGTAACAAACACATAGCAAACTAAATTCATATTCTTTTTGTTTAACAACCTATAACCATTAGAAAAAACACTACATAAGTATAAAAAAAGTGGTGCCCATCAAACAGGATTGTACGAAAACTCAAACACATAGCAAACTACATTTAAATTCTTATTTAATGTTTAACAACCTATAAGCCTTAGAAAGAAGCCTAAATAAGCATACCAACATTGGTGCGCACCAAACAGGATTGTACGAAAACTCACACAAACACATGGCAAACTACATTTAGATTCTTATTTTATGTTTAACAACCTATAAGCCTTAGAAAGAAGCCTAAATAAGCATACCAACAGTGGTGCGCACCGAACTGGATTGCATGAAAACTCACACAAACACATAGCAAACTACATTTAGATTCTTATTTAATGTTTAACAACCTATAAGCCTTAGAAAGAAGCCTAAATAAGCATACCAACAGTGGTGCGCACCAAAAGGATTGTATGAAAACTCACACAAACACATAGCAAACTACATTTAGATTCTTATTTAATGTTTAACAACCTATAAGCCTTAGAAAGAAGCCTAAATAAGCATACCAACAGTGGTGCGCACCAAAAAGGATTGTATGAAAACTCACACAAACACATAGCAAACTACATTTAGATTCTTATTTAATGTTTAACAACCTATAAGCCTTAGAAAGAAGCCTAAATAAGCATACCAACAGTGGTGCGCACCATTGGATTGTACGAAAACTCACACAAACACATAGCAAACTACATTTATATTCTTATTTTATGTTTAACAACCTATAAGCCTTAGAAAGAAGCCTAAATAAGCATACCAACAGTGGTGCGCACCAAACAGGATTGTACGAAAACTCACACAAACACATACCAAACTACATTTATATTCTTATTTAATGTTTAACAATCTATAAGCCTTAGAAAAAAAAGCCTAAATAAGCATACCAAAAGTGGTGGGCACCAAACAGGATTGTAGAAAACCACAGAAATAATGTCATTTTTTAGTTAATACAAATACATTCAAATAAAATAACATTTTTATTTTTATTTTATAACAGATACTGCGTCAAGAACATCGGACCAGGAGTTTCAACTGAGGACCAGACCAGTGGACGAGGACTTTCAACAGAGGACCAGACCATTGGACGAGGTCTTTCAACAGAGGACTACACCATCGGACGAGGACTTTCAACAGAGGACCAGACGATTGGACGAGGACTTTCAACACAGGACCAGACCATCAGACGAAGGCTTTCAACACAGGACCAACAAAGATTCTGCTTCAAATCAAGCTTCAACCAAGGTACAGTATAACAAGTAAAAAAAGAGAATAATTAATTAATATTCTTCTTTAATGTTTAACCACCTATAAGCCTTAGAAAAAAGCCTACAGAAGTATATCAAAATTGCGGCGCACCAAAAAGGATTGTAGAAAAACACAGAAATAATGGAATTTTTTCATTAATACAAAGACATTCAAATAACATAACATTTTCATTTTTATTTTATAACAGATACTGCGTCAAGAACATCGGAACAGGAGTTGGAACTGAGGACCAGACCAGCGGACGAGGACTTTCAACAGAGGACTACACCATCGGACGAGGACTTTCAACACAGGACCAGACCATCGGACGAAGGCTTTCAACACAGGACCAACAAAGAATTTTGCTTGAAATCAAACTTCAACCAAGGTACAGTATAAAAAGTAAAAAAAGAGAAAAAAAAAATAAAGATCTTAGCTTTGCATCGATGTCAACAGAAAATAAAATTTAAAATAAACCACCGGTAACTATAACTGTTGAGAAAATATAACTAACACATTTTTCATCTATCTCTTATTTGTCTTTTAGGGCCAATAATCTTTAACAGTAAATACAAACTTCAATGTAAACTTAAAAAAAAAATTGGCATAGTCCAAAAAAGTCTAAAAACACAGAATCTATACAATTTGTCATTGTAACATTCCAGTCCTAAACCCTAATTTAATTGCCATTTGACAAATTGAATAGTGCTGTAAATAAGGACATAACATCTTTTTGAAAATACCTTTTTAGTTACTGAAACACTTGCTTTTGGATACATGTTTAATAAATAAAAACTTCTTTAAATAATTATTTGATGGCCTTATTTAGACTTTTATTCAATTGACCGCATTGAAATTCATTAAGTATAAAATGTTAACACACTATTGATAACTATTTGTCATGAAAAACAACTTAACATCTCAAAATAAACTAATGGTACATTATTTTATTTTTACAGATTAACATGGCTGATAACGAGAGTAAACAAGAAAAGAAAAGACGCCAAGCTAGAGAACGACGACAGAGAGCAGACAGCCAGCAGACACCGGAGAAGAAGGAAATTAGACGAGAAAAAGAACGCAAAAGAATTGCAAGCAAAAGACTGTCACTTGCAGAAATTAAAGATATGTCAAAAAAAGCAACAAAGAAAATAAAGCATTTACAACCTGTTGCTCAAACATCAGATGACATTTTACCAGAAAAAATACAAGAGATACCAAAAAAAGCAACAAAGAAAACAAAGCATTTAGAACCGTTTCATGAAACATTACATGACATTTTACCTCAAACAATGCAACATATACCAAGAAAAGCAACGAAAAAAACAAAACATTTAGAACCTGTTGTTGAAACATTATATGACATTTCACCTGATGAATATGAAAGTCAAAATCCTATATGCTTTGCAAATTGTCCTCTACTCAAGTCTTTAGCAGTAGAGGTTCATAGTTGTGGGGACATGACTACTCAATGTCAGTTTTGTGAGGCTTATTATTTTAAACAGGAGAGACCCAGAGATGGCCAATTTATTAGTTGCTGTCAAAAAGGCAAGTTCAAACTTCCAGAAAGGAAACAATTTCCTCTCTATTTACAAAACATTATGACTGAACCTACTTTTCCAAACTACAAAAATTTTAAAACAAACATAAGATCTTACAATAGTGCCATATCCTTTGCATCCATGGGGGCAACATTAGCTGCTAATGTACCGGGACATGGTCCTTACTGTTTTAAAGTCCAAGGACAAATTTATCATCGCACTTCCCATTTACATCCAGAGGAAGGAAATCAAAGAAAATTCGCTCAACTATATGTCCTAGATACAATGGAAGCTGTTGACCAACGTATGCAGATGGAAGAAAATAAAAAATGCTTACCCAGTGTTTTCATAGAGCTAAATAACATTATGGACAACAATCCCTACAGTAAAGCTTATAAAAAATTGGCAGAAGTAGAAAATGAACAACTACTTCATGCACAAACACATCAATTACCCATGCCAAAGGTTAATATGGTGCTTAAAAGAGACAGACATACTGATAAACGTCGTTATAACTTGCCAACATCAAATGAGGTTGCAATGGTGTTTCAGAATGATGAAGGAGAACCACCATTTCAAAGAGACATTCGAATATATCCTAGAAATGAGGAGCAACCGTTTATTAATATGAGTATCTTAAGTCCAAATTTAGATCCAATGACATATCCCATCTTTTTCCCACACGGAGAAGCAGGTTGGCAACCAAAATTAACTCTTCCCAGTTACCCAAATGCTAAAGCCAGAATCCGAAATAATGTTTCTATGCTTGAATTTAAAGTAGCTCAAATTGCCATTCGCAATGTATTTAATCCAATTTTATGTGGTGGGAAACTAACACAACAATGGATTATTGATTCATATTTGCAAGTTGAGGCAAATAATTTAAACTTTATCAAATATCAACAAGATAAACTCTGTGTAGAACAATATTCTGGATTAATGGACTATGTTGCTGACGTGGCTACAAGCAGAGACATGACAGCTGGCAAAGCCATCATTTTACCATCTTCCTTTCAAGGATCTCCTCGGAATATGAGAGAAAGATACAATGAAGCTATGGCTATTGTAACTAATTTTGGCAAACACGATTTATTTGTGACATTTACATGTAATCCACAATGGCCAGAAATTACACTAAATCTACTTCTTGGACAAACTGCTTCAGATCGACCAGATTTAGTAGCCAGAGTTTTTAAGATTAAATTAAATGAATTAATACGTGACTTCACTATAAATCAGTTATTTGGCAAATGTCTTGCTTATGTATATACCATTGAATTTAAAAAAAGAGGCCTTCCACATGCACATCTTCTAATAATACTTCAAGAAAAAGATTTAGATACTTCGGACAAAGTGGATGCAGTCATTGTTGCTGAACTACCAGATCCAGAACTATATGGTAGACTATATGAGATTGTTACTCATCGCATGATTCATGGACCCTGTGGTGACCTTAATCCACAATCACCATGTATGGAAAATAATAAATGTTCCAAAGAATTTCCAAAAGATTATAGAGACAAAACCTATGCCAATTGTGATGGATATCCACTTTATAAAAGAAGAGAAGGAGATAGTGCCATTATTCGTGGAAAAAAAGTGGACAATAGATATGTAGTACCCTACAATCCACATTTACTCATGAAGTACAATGCCCACATCAACGTAGAAGCCTGCACTTCCATCAAATCCATTAAATATGTCTACAAATATATTTACAAAGGTTACGATGCAGCTACTGTAGTCGTCAAAAGTGCAGACAACCCTGAATGTAGTGAGTTAGTACATGATGAACTTGCATCTCATGTAGATGCTCGCTATGTCAGTGCGCCAGAAGCTATGTGGCGGCTTTTAAAATTTGAAATGCATGATAGATCACATGCAGTATATAGGTTAGCAGTACATTTGCCACAACGACATTTAGTCTATTTCCATGCTGGAAATGAAATGAATGCATTGGCCCAAAGTGAAGATCGTCACACTACACTAACTGCATGGTTTGCATTAAATTCCACTGATGCTGAAGCAACACAATACTTATATATTGAAATTCCATATCACTATGTTTTTGTGAATGGATTATGGAGACCAAGAAAAACCAGAGGCAATAAAATTATTCCAAGAATTTACACAGTCAGTCCAAGAGATGTGGAACGTTTTTGCTTACGGATATTACTTTTAAATGTTCCTGGAGCACAAAGTTTTGAACACTTAAGAACTGTTAATGACATTGTATATGAATCCTTCCATTTAGCTGCAAGACATAGAAACTTACTCGCTGATGATACAGAGTGGGAAAGATGTTTAGAAGAAGCAGCACAATGTCAAATGCCACGACAGATGAGAGAACAATTTGCTTTTATTTGTATCTTCTCAAATGCTCCAAATGCATTAGCTTTGTGGGAGACTTTTAAAAGTAATATGGCTGAAGACTTTATGCGACGATACAATGAACCCATTGCACACTTAAAAGCGTTAATGAAAATCCAAGAAGTCTTTTTAACTCATGGATTAAGTTGTGCAAGTTTTAATTTGCCTGATCCAGGTCTTATAGATGACATTAACTTTGAAGACTATGACATTCAACTACAAGCAGAAAGAACAGAAGAAAGACTTGCAACTTTAAATACACTACAATTGCAAGCATTTCATGCCATTAAAAATGCTATAGATGATGACATGGTGACAGAGCGTTATTTCTATCTTGATGGACCTGGTGGATCAGGAAAAACATATTTGTACAATTTTTTAATGAGTTCAGTACGAGCACAAGGAAAAATAGCAATGGCGTTTGCCACTACTGGAATTGCTGTACTTTTATTAGAAGGTGGAAGAACTGTTCATAGTGGATTTAAACTGCCAGTGCCTATTTTAGAAAATTCTGTGTCAGCTATTCGCATGACATCCTTACAAGCAAAGAAATTGAAGAAATGTAAATTAATTATAATAGATGAGGCCACAATGATGTCATGCTATGCCCTCCAATGTATTGACCGTTTGCTTCGTGAAGTCATGGATAATATTTTTCCATTTGGTGGAAAGGTAATGTTGTTGGGTGGCGATTTTAGACAAACATTACCTGTCGTTGTACATGGAAATCGAACTGACATTATCGAAACATGTATAAAGTCAATTACAGTATGGAAACATTTTACCCATCTTCAACTGCAACAAAATATGAGATCAGAAGGCCAAACTGATTTCAATGATTGGCTTATTAAAATTGGAGAAGGCAGAACAGAAAAAATACTACATTTACCTGACGACACTGTAGAGATCCCACCTCATATGATTTGTCAACAAGATATTATATCCGCTATATTTGAAGGGAGCATAAATAACGAAGAATATTCAGAGCTTGCCAACCAAGTTATACTGACGTGTAAAAATAAAGATGCATTAATACTCAATAATGAAATCTTAAAAAAAATGAATGCACCACAAAGAAATTATCACAGTGCTGATACTTGCTGATGACAATGAAAGTCAGGCAAACTTTTCAACTGAATACATAAACTCTTTAACTCCTTCTAGAATGCCACCACATATTTTGCAGCTAAAGAAAGGTGCAATTATCATGTTACTGCGAAATATGAACCCCAAAAAAGGCCTATGCAATGGCACAAGATTAATTGTTCAACAATTAAAGGACCATTTTATAGATGCTGAAATTTTAACTGGGACCCATAAAGGAGAGAGAGTTTTCATACCAAGAATAGATTTAGCACCAAGTGAAAGTAGTCTCCCTTTTATACTTCAAAGAAGACAATTTCCCATTATTATGGCATTTGCCATGACCATTAATAAATCACAAGGTCAAACTTTCAAATCTGTTGGTATTTTCTTGGAAGAACCAGTTTTTGCACATGGTCAATTGTACGTTGCGTTGTCACGGTGCAAAAATCCACAGGCTATTAAAGTTTACATTGAAATCAATGAAAGTCAAGGTGATTTATTAGAAGATGGACGTATTTTTCCTAAAAACATTGTCTACTATGAAGTACTATAACTTTGAAGGATACAAATTAAAGATGCCAACATTTTTTAAAAGCATTCCAAAATACATAACAATTGGTTGTTTAATTCAGTCATAATTAATGGAAGTACTGTTTATGAATGATTCGCCTCACAAAATACTTGCCTTGCATTGTTAGTAAAAATTATGTTAAAATGTTAAGTCACTATGTTAATGTTTCTAATGTTACAAGTTTAAAAAATATATTTTCAAGTTATTTCATTTAAACAGATTACAAAGTGGATGTTAATAGGTCAAGCACCTTTTAAATCACAATGTAAATATTGTCTGTTATCTTAAGATTACTACCTACATTAATGTTTATCGCCAGTTTATGTGCTCAGTAATGAATTACTTTAATTACGTACGTTTTAAGAAGAGTTTTACTGTATGCCTTCCTCTACATTCAATGTATATTCAAGTTAACAATTATTGTGATAGAAATTGAATTTTAATACTGATTAATTTAAAGGTCAATTGTTTTTACATTCAAATGTTAATACTTTTAATAAAAAATTAGGTTACAAAATGTATTCACTATGTTCCTGTTTATAATGTTTAAAATTATACCAATGTTTTGTCAACTTCTAAACTTACATAAAAAATAAAGTTCAACTTAAAAAATATATACTTTGAAGGTTATTGCTTACATATATTTTAAACTTCATGTTAAAATTTGCGACGTTTAAAGAAGGCTTTTTACTTTTTGCTTTCCTATTCATTCAATGTATATTAAAGTTAACAATTCTTCAGATACTAATTACATTTTAAAAAACCATTACATCAACATTTTACAAAAATACACGTTCATATTAAAATACTTACAAGTGTCAAAAATATATGTTAATAACTAAACAACTTGACAAACATATACATCACATTGCCGTCATTTTTGGACGGGCAAGTCGCTAGTCAATATATAAAGCTGTAATTTAGATCCAATTACATATCCCATTTTCTTTCCAAATGGGGAACCTGGATGGGAACCAAAATTACAATTGGAAAGTTATCCCAATACTAAACTTCGTATTAGATCTAATATTTCCATGCTGGAATATAAAGTGGCACAAACTGCTATCCGGGATTGTTATAATCCAATTTTTCATGGAGGCAAACTCACTCAACAATGGATTATTGATTCATATCTACAAGTTGAAGCCAATAATCTAAATTTCATTAAATTTCAACAAAATAAATTACGAGTAGAACAGTATTGTGGATTAATAGATTAGGTGGCAGATTTAGCTTCCAACAGAGACATTCCAGCTGGAAGAGCAATTATTTTGCCATCTACTTTCCAAGGATCTCCTCGCAATATGCGAGAAAGGTATAATGATGCCATGGCTATTGTCACAAAATTTGGAAAACCAGATTTATTTATTACATTCACATGTAATCCACAATGGCCAGAGATCAAGGAAAATTTGAATCTAGGACAAACTACTTCTGACCGACCAGATTTAGTGGCAAGGGTATTCAAAATCAAACTCAATTCATTAATACATGATATTACTAAAGCACACTTATTTGGACAATGTGTGTTTTTGGTTTACACCATTGAATTTCAAAAAAGATGTTTGCCACATGCTCACATACTTTTAATACTGCAGGAAAAAGATAAGTTGAACACTGCAGAGAGAGTGGATTCAGTAATTTCCGCACAATTGCCAGACCAAGACAAATATACAAAACTTTGGGAGATTGTTACACATAGAATGATTCATGGCCCATGTGGAGAGATGAATCCTAATTCACCATGTATGGAAAATAAAAAATGTACTAAAGAATTTCCAAAACAATTTCAAATGCAAATTTATGCAAATTGTGATGGATATCCTTTGTATAAAAGAACACAAGGACAAACAGCTATTATCCGTGGCCAAAAGGTTGATAATAGATTTGTCGTTTCATAAATCCACATTTCCTCATCAAGTACAATGCACACATCAATGTGGAAGCTTGCACTTCGATTAAATCAATTAAATATGTGTATAAACATATATACAAAGGATATGACGCAGCTACTGTTCTTGTACAAGGTGCTGCAAATGATAACAAAAATCTAATTTTACATGATGAACTATCAAATTATTTAGATGCTCGGTATGTGAGTGCTCCTGAAGCAATGTGGCGCCTTTTGAAATTTGAGATGCATGATCGGTCACATGCTATCTATCGTTTAGCTGTACATTTGCCTCAAAGTCAGTTGGTTTGCTTTACTGCAGGAAATGAAAGAACTGCATTATATCAAAGTGAAGACAGAGATACCACACTTACTGCATGGTTTAAATTAAACTGTCAGGATACGCAGGCCGGACAATTTTTATACATAGAGATACCACATCACTATGTATTTGTAAATGGTCTATGGCGACAACGAAGAAGAGATGCACATAAAATTATACCACGCATTTATACCGTCAGTCCAAGGGACATTGAACGTTTCAGCTTATGATTACTTCTGCTACATGTTCCCGGTGCACAGAGTTTTGAGCATTTACGTACAGTGAATGACATAGTTTATGATACATTCCTATTAGCTGCAAGACAACAAAATGTCATAGCTGATGATACAGAATGGGAGAGGTGTCTGGAAGAACCAGCACTATGTCAAATCCCAAAGCAAATGAAACAACAATTTGCATTCATTTGCATATTCTGCAATGTACCTGATGCTTTCACTTTGTGGGAAACATTTAAATTAAACATGTCAGACGATTTCTTGAAACGTTACAGAGAACCAATAGCTCTTTTAAAAACATTGATGGAAATACAAGAAATATTGTTGGCTCTTGGATTAAATTGTGCAAGTTTTAATTTACCATATCCAGGACTTATAGATGACATCAATTTTGATGATTATGACACTAAGCTACAAAAACAAAAAACCCAAGAAAAACTGGCAACTTTAAATACTTTACAGTTAGAAGCATTTCATGCCATCACAAATGCTACAGATGATGAAATGGTCAAAGACTGGTATTTCTATCTAGACGGCCCAAGTGGATCAGGAAAAACGTATCTGTACAATTGTTTGATGAGTTATATTCGATCACAGGGTCAGATAGCTATGCCATTTGCAACAACTGGAATTGCTGCACTTTTGTTAGATGGTGGGAGAACTGTGCATAGTGGATTTAAGCTGCCAGTTCCCATTTTGGAAACATCAGTGTCAGATATTCGATTAAATTCCTTACAAGCAAAAAAATTTAAATTAACTAAACTAATTATCATAGACGAGGCAACAATGATGTCATGTTATGCATTGCAATGTATTGACAGATTTTTAAAAGAAGTGATGGATAGTAAGTTGCCATTTGGTGGAAAGGTGATGATGTTAGGAGGAGATTTTAGGCAAACATTACCTGTTGTGCCACACGAAAATAGAACGGAGATCATTGAAACATGTATCAAGACCAGTAAACTGTGGCAAATATTTACACATCTCAAATTAGAATTAAATATGAGATCTGAAGGCCAAAATTAATTCAATGATTGGCTCATTAAAATCGAAGAAGGAAAACATCCAAAAATATAGCATTTACCAAATGATACCATTGAAATTCCATCAGAAATGGTTTGCAATGAATCACTCATATCAGCCATATTTCTAAACACTCTTAATAATGAGGATTACTCAGACATTGCAAACAAAGTGATATTAACATCAAAAAATGTCAATGCCTTGAATTTAAATAACGAAATTTTAAAATACATCAATGTACCACAAAAGATTTATTTCAGTGCAGATTCGATTCTGTCTGATGATAAAGTCAGTGAATTGAATTTTAGTATCAAATTTATTAATTCGTTAACACTATCTGGAATGCCACCACATATTTTACAATTGAAAAAAGGCGCAATTGTCATGTTATTGCGAAATATCAATTAAAAAAAAGGACTTTGTAATGGGACCAGATTAATTGTGCATGAGTTAAAAGATCATTTTATACATGCAGAAATTATAACTGGGACCCCTAAAGGTGAACGAGTTTTTATACCAAGAATTGATTTAACTCCAAGTGAGAGTGGTTTGCCTTTTGTCTTTCAAATGAGACAATTTCCAGTTATCATGGCATTTGCCATGACCATCAATAAATCCCAAGGACAAACTTTTAAGTCGGTTGGGATTTTTTTAAAGGAACCAGTTTTTGCACATGTACAACTCTATGTGGCTTTTTCAAGGTGCACTAATCCAAAAGAAATTAAAGTGCATGTTGAAGAAAACGAAACTCAGGGTCATTTATTGGACGATGGATGTGTTTACACCTAAAACATTGTCTACTATGAGGTGTTGGAAAAATGACAATGAGAGGACAATGGTTTCATTTTAATGCCAACATTTCATGATACTCAGTATGATTGCACAAAAACAATATTTCAAGTAAAACATCTAAAGAATGGACAAAAAATCATAGAGAACAGTGGTTTGACTTCCAGTACAAAATTAAAGTACTCTGGGACTCTTTAAATAGGGGACCACTATTTGACTTATGAAAATCTATGTGATATCTGCAGAAAGGACAAACAGAAAAAAAAAATGACAACAAAAACAACAGTAAAATATCCTTAAACAGAATGGAATGGGTTCAAAGTTTCATATTAACATGATTGGCCCCACAAAACAATTAACTGACTTTTTCATGATTTCCAAGAGTTAAATGTTATTGTTTGATGTTACAATTTCAGATGTTAAATATGTGTATTTTCAATTTTTTTTTAAAGTTTGTTAAATATATATGTGGTATAGTCAAACATGCATTGTTAGTATAAAGTTGAAGCATTTCATAATAATTGGAAATGTATTATTTAAAGACAAAGTATTGATTCAGGGAGTAATCCGATCGCCAGTTAATGGGGTCAGGAAGGAATTAATTTTTTCCCTCTTTGATACAATTGGCCAAGTTTCAATAGGGGGGTTTTATTGTTTGCCTTCCTCTGGATTCAATGCTAATTTAGTTTAACAAGAGTTTAACAAAAATGTGACAAATGATAAAAAGCATGTTATTGTTAAAACAATTTACTTACTCTAAGTTAATATAGTTCGCAGTTACTCAGTGATAAATATGTATTGAAAAGTGTTAGTATTGTTAAAAAAATGTTGAACAAATGTTTTATATACAAGTTGCATGTTACAAACTTTCATGTTAGACTTTACAATATGTATGCATTAAAAAGTAAGACATTATTATATTGTTTTTATATATATCACAATTAAAAGACTGAAGATTGAAAAAAAAAATATGTTGGTGAAATATAAGTTGAAAGTTAAAAAAATAAAAAGTTAAAACAATAAATGTGTATTTATTTTTAGAAAAAAAAAGGGACAAATGTAGCTGCCTCATTTTGTGTTGCAAACAAATTTCACAACATTTAATTTTTATTGACCATCATTTTTTGATGGGCAAGTCGCTAGTATATATATAAACTTCTTGTGTCAATAATATATAAAATACTTAGATATAAGACACTCTCACTGTCTTATATCAATAATATAGAAAACACATAATATGTGTGACATATATTATTTTTTGCTTATCAGTTGTGATGTTTACATTCTAATCGTGTACTAATAAAAACCCAACCATGATATCTGACACTGATTCTATCTTCAAATATCCATATGTAGAATGTATATCATCATATGAAAAACATAGAGTCTTCTTTAATTACTTCTATTTCAATCTTAAGGAGAAGTACACCTTTTCTCTTGTATTCCAACCTAACCGTCTTCAGATTTATATATGGACTGAAAATATAAAACTTAACTTTTATTCATATAAGTTCCATATGTTCTATATGTTCCAAGTGCAGTAAATATTGTTGAATAAAATATAAAATCAAAAAGAGATTCAATCTTCTAGATTGTTCTCAATAGTCATTTATTGGAGTCAGTGTTTTATATTTTGTTACACTAAGCACTAATAATTTATCTCTCTAAATAGCCCAGGTTAAAAGTAAAGTAATAACAATACTCTTTAGGGTCACTTTCTTCGTCAATATATACAATATCTCCAATTAGTTTGTAGTCTTATAGCTGTATTGATATCTTAACTATACATTTTTACACATACAAATGCTTCCAGCAGTCTATATTTAAATTGTTCCTTGGTAATGAACCACCCTAAAGGTTAAGTTTAATTAAGAATCACCAATTATTCTAATTGTTACATCGTTACATAGTAATTGAGGTTGAACACAGACTTTTAGTCTATCAAGTTCAACCTTCCTCTGATCTATAATATGCGGATTAGATGCTCATTAATTGGTAGTTAGTTGTTAATTTGTTGTTAATTAATTGATCCAGAGGAAGGCAAACAGAAAAAAACCTGTGAAAAAATTCCTTCCTGACCCCAGATAATAGTGATCGGATTCCTCCCTGGATCAATAATCTCTCTCTAATTATCCAGGATTACTCTGAGAATAGTCTATTACCCTATTTTGTTATGTTTATCCATGTAGTTTCTATGTCTCTTTATTCCTGAACTCACATAAGTCAGAAGGGTCATATATAGATAATGATTGCTTAGACTGTTGCAGTAAAATATGTGGTTATCTCTCACAATTGACTATTTGTCTTTTCATCATACATATATGTATTTACAAATTACTTCAAATCAATAACTGTTTTGTTCATTTAAAAATGCTGGTTAGCTGTATGTGTGCATTAAGATATCACATATATGTTCAGGTATTTTGATTATTTACATCTGTAGTCTCATTAGGCTTAATTGTCTTTATATGATTTAGCAGACCCAAGACGTGTCTGATTAGTGCTTGTTATGTTCAGGCTCCTGATCTAATGCTCTGAACGCTATTACTGTAACAGAGAGCATACAGACATCTGTGCCCTTCCTTGTCTTAGAGACGGTGTGTGTCTTCACTACGATGCAATGCACAAGCCTTAGACAACCTGACAAGCATGTTGCATCTCGCTTCTACTTAGGTCTACGCGGGCAGCAGTGGGCTGCTTTTTATCAGGTAAGTTTAACCATTTATTACCTCCCTATTAATTCTCTAAGTACTGGATTACACATTTCACTCAGACTCCACAGAAACTAACAGAGTTCCTATGGGATCACCTCGTCTTACACCACATCATAAAGGGTGATACATTAGTTCTTTAATATTTTGATAGTATCTTCAATAACATAAAGTTTCAAAGTATATATGTGTCAGTGTCTTTCTGTTATCCTTCATCATTTGGCTTTTAGATTGTAAGTAGTGAGTTTCCAATCTTGTAGGGTGCTTTATAAAAAAAACACTTTCTATAAAATGTTAAACTGAAAAAAGGGCCCTCCATTTTTTGCAGTTGTTATTATTGTACTAGAGAATTGCCCGTCAAAAAATTATAGCAATGAAATTGTAAGTGAGCTAATGCTGTTTGGTGTATAATAATGAAATAAATAATACATTATTAAATTAATATACTTTACCTATTTTGAAGTAATATATGCAGGAAGCATTCTGTTGAAGAGCTGACAATCTGTTTTGATGTTGCTGGAGCATTAGTGGTGTGGAGCTGCTGTGTAAGCGTGATGAATGTGTGCAGTGTAATAGTGTAAGTGCGCGAGACCAAACCGTTAGCGTAGCTGTGTACTTCCGCATTGTTCTAAAATGGCGGCAAATGTGTGGTATGCGTCTGTAGCGGAATATCCGTCGTTTTGTGGTGTTTTGCGTGTTTCTTGTGATGTTTTGCGTGTTTAGAGTGCAGTAGCCTCGTTTTCGTTTTATTCGGCAGACATTTTTTCTCTCGCTTAGAGAATTTTTTTGTGTCTAAACTCTTTTATTTTGAGTTAAATGAAGGTGTAACTTCATTTTTTGAGGTCCTGGATGCTCCCTCTTGCTGTAGGTAAGCTTTTTATGTATGTGTTGTGTGTATTTATTGTGTTTTTCATTTGGGTTGCGGCCGATTTTTGCGAGGTCGTAATGGGTGGTAACGTGTCTCGTATGTTGTTTGCATTAGGAAGTGAAGTTTGCGAGGGTCGCAGTTGCTGGCAAGGAGCGCCTGCGAGGGCCACTGGCTCGCTACGCGAGCCCGCAAGCGTTATCAACAACTCGTATGCTCACAACTATATATGTGATTCTTCCTTGTCCTTTTCCCCTGTATAGCGCTATGGAATATGTTGGCTCATTACAAATAAAAGCTAATAATAATATGTTAAAATTAATTATAATTATGTTGGTAAAATGTTTTGACAACTATGAAGGAGGATACTTGAACATGTATATTCAATAGCCAAATATCTGGACACCTCGGTGTCTAGACACATAAATAACTTTCATCAAAATAAACCAGAAGTAATGAAGTTCCAAGTCCTAGAAAGATTATCCATAGGACAGAGAGGAGGAAATATTGACCAGATTTTACTTCAAAAAGAGAGCAAATGGATATTTACCTTAAATAGTAAATATCCTAAAGGCCTAAATGAAGGCTATTCATACTCTGCCTTCCTTTAGGAAAAATATCCTGTATATAGGCATCCATAAGTATATTCTAGTTTTTTTCAAACTTTAATTATTTCACTGTCAACTTTTGAACCATTATATAGATGGGTTACCTAGAACACACAATACATTAAACACATACTGTAGTTCTATATTATACACAACAATATTAGATTTACACATTCTCTTTCTATTTAGACCTTTTTGTCATCTTATGTGTATAATACACTTCACATCTTATTCATAGGCTATTACTATTCATTATATCTTTATCACAATTATCTTCTTTTTTCAATATGCTTTAGTGTAGCACAGAATATCACTGTTTAATTGGAAAAACTTATATATATTTAAGTGTGTGTCCATTTAGTCCTATTGTATAAAATAGGTCCTTTCCAGCTTTATATCATAGTATTGTACGATTATAATTCTTTCCCTGCTTCATTGTGGCCATTTTTATCTTAAGGGTCATTCCCATAGGGTAGACCAGATCTGTTGTTGCGCTCTATGCGCTTCTTGAGCTTTTTGCGCGTTTTGTCCCTAATTGAGTTAATAAAGTTTAACAACCCTTGAATGACGTTGTGACGTCACTGCGCTGACACACCCACGTCACTGCAACCTTCGTTAATACAAATAAAGCTGATACAACTTGAAATTACTGAAGCATGCATTAGCGTAATCGCCATTATGTCATCACGCTGTACATCACTACGCATTTAGCGCAATTAATACTCGGAAGCGTTTTTAGGCTATAAATAAGCCAAAAAAGCCAGCAAAAGCTATAAGCCTGAGAAGAAGTCCCCGAGGAGGGACGAAACGGCCCGTTGGCAATCTATTTTCACACCTGTCTGAACCAGAGACTACTGAAAGCTAATTTAATACCCTATGGGGTCACGTTGTTATCACACTGGATAATGGAGAGATTGTTTATTGAACAGCAAGTATACTGTTATACTGCTATGTGTTTCTTAGCTCTGATCTAGTAGTGTGATCTTTTTCACATATATACTCTTATATAGAGTGCATTATAACTGATTATATTGACTTTCAGTACCATTTAAATTATCCCTGGTTACAGACTTCTTTGTTTTTGTTTTTATTATATATATAGTTATACGTGTTTTTATGCTCTTTTTTTCAATCCTGGGATTATCAGCATATCCTGTACAGAACAAGACAATCAGTATATTATGATTAATGAGGATTGTCTACAGAAGGACAGTTTGAGGGAATATAAATGTTTTTTCACACCTCATACATACTTAAACACTTATAGTATCTCTATATATTTGTATACATTTTAAGCGGTGTAGTTTTCGGATTTTCAGTATCCAATTAAATATAGATCAAATCTTTTATCTTTTTGTTATATATGTGTCAGTGTCTTTCTGTTATCCTTCATCATTTGGCTTTTAGATTGTAAGTAGTGAGTTTCCAATCTTGTAGGGTGCTTTGTAAAAAAAACACTTTCTACAAAATTTTAAACTCAAAACAGGGCCTTCCATTTTTTGCAGTTGTTATTATTATATTCTTCCTTGTCCTTTTCCCTGTATAGCGCTATGGAATATATTGGCTCATTACAAATAAAAGCTAATAATAATAATAATTGGGTTTATTGACTATTTTTCAATGTATGGAGGACAGTTATTATTTAATTTATAGTAGTTTATAATCTTTTACATCATTTAATATCTCAGAATCCTTAATATACATAGTGAGACATTAATTCCGTTTTCTCTCCAAACTTCCACAGAAACCCACAAAATTCCTGCAGGATCGCCTTATCTCAAATCAAATCTACAAAGTATAATACATTATTTATTTCTGAATTTATACTTAGCATCTAAAATTGTAAAATAAAATCTCAATAAAAAAAATATGGATACTGGGGCGACCGGAAATGACGCATTGGCCGTTTGTAGCAGCTGTTGGCGGATGAAGGTGGCAGTCCTTGGACTCTCTGACCTTGACGCTCCGATCAATTCCCAGGCTGTGAGCTTACCAGCTAAACTCTAAAAGAAAAGAAAGACAGGAAAGAGTTAAACAGAGAGCAATCCCTCATGCTGTAAAATGGCTGACCTCCTATCAATTTGAGAGCTGGTCCTTGAAGAAGCTGATGCGAAATGCATGCATTAACCTATTTGGGGGCACTGTTGCGTTGTGATGACATCACTATGCTGTGGTGGCAAGCCGCAATAAACATCTCTTTTACTGCTGTTTTTAGAGTGTGTTTAATGTAATTGTTTATAATACTATTTATGTAAGGAATAACTTCCTATATCATATTATGAAATGTTAATAGAAAGGGGTCAATCTGTGCAAGATTATTTCAATGATAATTTGTTTACATATTGTGTTTTATTGTTGTACATGTTAAATGTATATTTTTATTGTATGTATTTAATTATAAGTATCACTATTATTACTTGACTAGCAACTTGCCCGTCAAAAAATGACGGTCAATAAAAGAAAGTGTTGAAATGCTGTTTGTCACACAATGTGAGGGTACTGTGTGCCTCAAGTAACTAAATTCCTCAAAAAGCAGAAATCTACATCACATAAAATAAGAAAAACTAAAATCACCAAAAATAAAAAATGTACATTACAGAACAAAAAAAAAAATCTAAGTGACCAAAAATAAAAAAAGGAACATTACAGAAAATAAAAAAATACATTACAACCTCCCGACACTACAAAATTTGTTTAAAAATGACACACCTGAAAATGAAATACATTTAATACATACATATAATACAATACAACACAATTAAATAAAATACAATACAATACAATTCAATAAAATACAATACAATACAATTCAATTAAATACAATACAATTCAAGAAAATAATCTAATATACATGGCACTATCTAATATACATGCCACTATGTATTATACATGCCACTATCTAATGTACATGCCACTATATAGTGTAATATACATCCCACTATGTAATATCCAATACTATCTAATAATACATCCCCCTATCTATGTAATATACAATACATGCTATCTATATATATATAGCTACCCTAATTGTAAGCTACAATAAAATAATTAAGACCACTTACCTTTGAGATGTTTCTTCAGATCAGCAACCTACGGTAAAAAGGATTTAAAAAATTAATACAACACGTTTACATAAAATACCTAAACATTCTAAACATTCTAAACATTCTAAACATTGCAAACATTGTAAATATTCTAAATATTCTAAATATTATACTCACCTTTCCAGCATGTCACGTCCCAGCATGTCACGTCCTCCATGTTCCGTCCTCCATGTTCCGTCGGCCATCTTTGAGTCTTGTTTCCGCGGTACTTCTATAAAAAAAACCATTACATTAGTAAACATAAGGCAAAGTTAAATAAACACAATCTCCGGCCTCCTCGTCTTCTCCGGAAGCATCCGTGCCTTTAAAAAAAAAAAAAAAAACACACACATCCGCCCTGGTTGATGTCTCCGATGCTAATGACCTTCCTATGGAGTGTTCCAGACTAAAATTGGCAATGGCGGCTTCTGATTGGCTGAAAAGGCTGTCTATCAAATTCAGCCAATAAGAAGACCCCATTTGTGAACCAATGAAAAAAAGTATACACCCCAAAATACAACGCTGATTGGATAACACACCTTTCAATCTTTATTTGAACCAATCCTAAGGCTTTATTGCCATCAGCCAATCACAATGGAATATACCCCCACGTACTGATTGGTGAAGACATCTGCGCCTTCCCATTGGCTGTAACATTGATTGATATTAACAGTAGCCAATGAGAATGTGCAAATCCTTCACCAATCAGTACTTGAGGGTGTATTCCATTGTGATTGGCTATTGTCAGTGCAACCAATCAGAATGCGCAGAGGCTCCAACCAATCACCCTGTGGGGGTGTATTCCATTGTGATTGGCTGAAGGCATCTGCGCCTTGTGATTGGTTTAAATAAAGATTGATAGGTGCATTATCCAATCAGAGTGGGATTTTAGGGTGTATCCCTTTCTGATTGACTCACACATTTGCGCCTCCTGATTGGGTGAATTTGATAGACAGCATTTTAAACCAGAAGGCGCCATTGCTTATTTTCTTCTGGAAAATTCTCCTGGAGCCTCATTAGCGTCGGGGATGTCCGGGAGTGTGGATGTAAGTATATATATATATATATATATATATATATATATATATATTTTTTTTTTTTTATAGGGCGTGGCAGAAGAGGATCCGGAGGAGGCCGGAGACATCGCGGGGAGGTAAGAATAATGTATATTATGTTTATTTTATTTTGATGGATGTGTATTAATGTTGTTGTTTTTTAACAGGTGCCGCTCCAGAGAAGGATTTAAAGAATGCGGGACGGGACATGGCGGAAAGGTGAGTATAATATTTAGAATGTATAGAATGTATAGAATGTATAGAATGTTTATTTTATAACTGTAAACGTGTTGCACTATTTTTTTTTTTTTTCGTAGGTGGCTGATCCCAATGTACATTTGCAATGGTAAGTGGTCTTAATTTTTTTATTTTAGCTTAGACTTAGATCACTTAATATATAGATAGCCTTTATTGTATGTTAGCTAGTGGTTTTATATAGATAGCATAGGATGTATTGTATATTAAATTGTGTTATTTATTTAGATAGATTGGGAATGTATTATTATATAGATAGGATGTATATTAGATTATGCTATTTATTTAGATTGATTGGGAATGTATTATTATATAGATAGGATGTATAATATATTATGATATTTATTTAGATAGATTGTGTGATGTATGTTAGATAGTGGTGTATTGTATTGCAATTGTATGTAATTGTATTGTAATTGTATGTATTTGTATTATATGTATTTCCTTTTCAGATGTGTATTTTTTTTTTCTGTAGTGAGGGGGGGGGTTGTAATGTTTTATTTTTTTCTGTAATGTTCCTTTTTTATTTTTTGTGACTAAGGTTTTTTTATTTCGTGTAATGTAGTTGATTTTTTTTTGTGAGTTATGTTTTTTATTTGATGTAATGTAGTTTGTTTTATTTTTTGTGACTAGGCTTTTTTATTTTCTGTAATTAGAGTAGTGGGGGTTAATAGGGGGTAGGTAGTGTAGATGTTAATAGGTTAGTGTAGAGGGTGTTTAGTTGATATTTAATGTTTTATTTGGAGTGGTATAGTGCAGTATAGTGTTTATACTTAGTGTCATGATGGTCCTTGAGGACCATCATGGCACTTATGTGGTTAATGTAGTGTTATAACAGGCCCATAATGGTGTTAATATACCCTTATGGGACTGATGGGGTTAAATAGAGGCTTATGGGGGTCTGTATTGATCCCCATGCGTTACAGGGTTAATGAGAATTTTATGGGGGTCCGTATTGACCCCCATGATTGACAGGGTGACAGTGTTAATTTTGTTTACTTTCACAACGGGTCCTTTAAGGACCTTTATGGTCCTTTAAGGACCTGTAACGCAGGAATTTTGAATTTTGATTGCAGCGAGGGTGCCCCCACTGCGATGGTTAATGTTGAGTTAATGCAGGGCTCGGAGATTATCTTGGATCCCCTGTGGTTAATCCGGGTTTCCGAGCTTATCTCGGATCCCTTCTTGGGTAAGTTGTAGGTGGCTGAGCGGTCCTGGGTCTTTGAGCCTCGTTTTCATTTTTTCCGGCGGCCATTTTTTCTCTTGCTTAGGGGATTTTCATGTGTGTGAACTCTTGAATTTGTACTTAAATAAAGGTGTAACTGCACTTTCAGAGGTCCTGGGTGCACCCCCTTGCTATGGGTAAGCTATTTATGTCGGTTTTGTAAGTATTTGGTGTGTTTTCACTGTTGTTAGTGGCGGGCGGGTCAGCCAATATAGTGCGATTCTTAGTGTGTGTGGGGGTCTGTTACGTTAAGGTTGCCTCATTCCCTAAGTGCTTTGCGAGGACCCGCATTGCAAATGCGGCCCCTCGCATCGCGAGGACCCGCATTTGCGGAAGCAAGGGCCTCAGTTGCTGGCATGGAACGCCTTCGGCCCTCCATGCCAGCAACTGAGGCCCTCGGCCGCGGTGTGTGTGTGTGTAACCTGGTGTGAGGCGCCCTTGAGATTTTTTTTTTTTTTAAAGTTGTGTATGTCTGTGTGTGTGTTAACAGAGCCGACGTTGGAGCCTCCACCTCCGCAAATGCGGACCCTCGCTTCGCGAGGATCCGCATTTGCGGGAACGTTACGTTGTTTTTTTTGGGGCTGGGAGGTTGGGGTTTTTTTTGTTAAAAAGTCGTGTGTGTGGTGTGTTTGTGTTAACACAGCTGACGTTGAGCCTCCACCACCGCAAATGCGGACCCTCGCTTCACGAGGATCCACATTTGCAGGGACGTTGGGATGCTCCACCACCGCAAATGCGGCCCCTCGCTTTGCGAGGACCTGCATTTGCGGGGAACTGCGTCCCTCACTTTGTGAGGGATGCAGTTCTTGCGGGCTCGCGCAGCGTGAGCAACAGCCCGCATGCTCACAACTATATATGTGATTGTATCCTTATGGTGGGTCAGCATTTTATATTAGATATTGAACTCTTTAGGGACTTAGGGGCAGGCCCCAAAAGCCACCACAATAGTGTCTGCAGGATTTATTTTAGATATCGACAGGTAGAAGGTGTGTAGTGTTTTTGTTATATAGGGGGCAAGTGGTGGGTCCCAAGCACTGTCACTTTAGTTACCGTAGAAACTGAGCCTAAAGCAACTTTATTTAGGGTTTTTCTTAGATGCACTTATACTATTATATATATATAGGGATATGTTGTTTTTGGTATTTGTAGGCACTTTATTTAGTGTTGGATATTTTTCTGCATGGGTCACTATATTTGAGCACAAGTCCCTTTTGCTGTATACTGGCACTTTATGTAATCACATATTATAATTGTCCAACTACGATTCGTCGTCACGCTGTGTTTAGCGATGAGCGCAGCGGGCGCTCATCGCCCGGCGAGCCTCACGCAGCGAGGCGAGCCGCTAAACCGTAGCACTTTGGCAATAAGCGCCGCAGGCGCTCATTGCAGGCGAGCCTCGCATAGCGAGCCGTTGAATCCTAGCACTTTGGCAAGGAGAGCCGCAGGCGCTCATTGCAGACGAGCCGTTAATCCGTAGCACTTTTTTACACAAGACGCAGGACTTAGAAAAAAAAATACGACCTGAAAAACGAGGCAAGCCGTTAAACCGTAGCACTTTGGCAATGAGTACCGCAGTCGCTAATTGCAGGCGAGCCTCGCGTAGCGAGGCGAGACGTTAATTCGTAGCACTTTTTTACACAAGATGCGGGACTTAAAAAAAAAATATGACCTGAAAAAAATTCCGAGATAAGCGGCGGAACCAAAACAATTAAAAAACACTAAATACACACAAAAAAATAACAAAAAGGTCACTTACCGCATGGGGAACCAGGCAGGACATCTGGGAGTGAGGTGGAACTCCAATTTATATCTATTTAGACGAGTTAGAAAGATCGAAAATCGCTAAGCGAGAAAAAAATGGGCGCCGAAAAAAATAAAAATGAGGCTATACTATTACGAACTACGTAAAACACAGCCACAGATGTATGTGCTCGAAAAACGACGAGACAAAGGATGCGCAATAACCGCACAATGAGTAAAAAAGGCAGTAGCGAGTACATTTTACGAAACGCAATTACACATTTACGCATTAACACAGATTTCCCGCCTTTGTCTCGCGGCACATCGGATTTCCCGCCTAAAATAATGAATTTGGCTCACGGAACAGCGCATTTCCCGCCTAAAACAATGCATTTGTCTTGCGCACATAGCCTATATATAGGGCACACTAGACACATAACTGACACTTTCTCCTCAGGTGATGACAGTCTGACTGGACATTTTCTGATGCCGGAAAATCTCAAGAGATTGTTAGCTCTTCAGGATACTGCTTCAACAATATTACATTAATAAAGGTAAATATCATTTATAATTATTAATTAGTAAATTATTACTTACTTAATAAATAAATAAAAAAAAATAGTAAATTTAATTAATAGAAAAATAATATCGTGCTTACCTGTGTGAAAGAATTGTCAATAACATTCATAATGTACATTAATTAATTAATTAATCATTAATATCTAAATTAGTTGTTTAAGAATGTGAATAAAAAAGCAACACATTGATTCATTAATTATTAATGTATATTAATTTAATAATTCATTTGTTATATATCTTGATTACCTGTGTGAAAGAATTGTAAATAACATTCATAATGTACTTTATTTAATATTATTATTAATAATCATTAATATCAAAAAAGGTTAATGTTTAAGAATGTGCATAAAAAAAGGAACACATTGATTAATTAATTATTAATGTACATTCTTTTAATAATTCAGTACTTATATATTTAGTATAAAATAAACCAAAACAAATATATATATACTCATGCTTACGTCTTGACGTTATATTTAGTCAGACATTAATTTAAGATTAATACACATTAATTGAGTCTTATTTAAAGACTAACAGGTACAGTATATTGATTGTATGTTTTTAATCTATGCTAAAATATGTGTGTTAATGCTGATTGATTGATATATTTATTTCATGTTTTAATCTATGCAAAAATATCTATGTTAAGCCTCATTGATTGATACAGATGAAGCAACATATTATACATTAATTTTATTATTTTGTATAATTGCAGTAAACTGTAGCTGAATGAACAGAGACAGTGACGTTTGGACACATTGAACATCATAAATATAATTTGGACAGGTACAGAATTTGAATTATTTTACTACAGCAAGATATTACAGAATATTATTTTAGGTTTTTAATTGAGCCAAATATACAGTATGTCTGTTGATGTTCATTTAATGATATCGATGAAGAAAAATATTACAAATAGTCTCATTTTGATTTAACAGTTTCTTTGGATCTGCAAGGGAATCAACACACAGCTTGACATTTGCAGCCTTTGAACAACATCAACATCATCTTCACAGGTATAACATTTAATTTTGTAGTGATGCATACAAAAAGGCTATATTATATTTCGTGAAAATGGATGGAGTACTTATTGAGTCATTAACGTATAATATTTAGTCATAACTTGGCAACAATTTTTAACATGCACTTATGTAAAGTTGAAAAGACAATACGAATTAATAATAATATTTGGGGGGAAAAAAGAAGCTTACAACACTTGCGAGAAAAAGAAATTGATGGTATGCAGTGAATTCAATCAAGAATGAATGGAATTGAAGCATAATAATATAAATATAGATACGTGCAGCTATTTCCTATTTAATATATGTCAATAAAATACTTTAAAAAATTGTTTCATTTATTTCAGACTACAAAAGTACAACATTTTAAAATGCTTGATTAGTTTATTCATCTACTTTAATGAAACAGTACAAAAATGAAAAAAAATGTATACAAAACAAAGAATAAACAATAATTACATGTCTATTTACAATTACAGATTAAAATGGTGGAGAATGGAGAAGACAAAATTGAACGCAAAAGAAGATTGGCAAGGGAAAGGAAGCAAAGGTGGAGAGATGCTCAGACACCGGAAACTTCACAACGCTTGCGAGAAGAAGATCGACAGAGACTTTTAAATAAAAGAAAGATGAGTAAGAAAGCCGCAAGTGAGTGTGTTGGGGCTTCCAAGAAACGTAAAAGTAAACAAAAACATCTCTGTGAACCATTGTCCAATGATTCTATTTTGCAGAATGACTTAAATGTAGACACACAAGAAAAACATGTACAAATAGAAAGTGGGTCTGATATCTATGTTGAAGAAATGCATGACAATGTGTTTACTACTGCAGTACACGTAGATACTCATTATTGTGGGTTACTTAATGTGGTTTGTCAGTTTTGTGGGGCCTATCATTTTATAAAGGAAAGACCTACTGATGGAAATTTCATTAGTTGCTGTCCGAAAGGAAAGGTGAAACTTCAACTAAGACACCCATTTCCATATTATTTAGAATGCATAATGAGCGATCCAACATTTCCAAATTATAATAATTTCAAACAAAACATAAGGTCTTATAACAGTGCAATTTCATTTGCTTCAATGGGTGCAACATTAGCAGAAAATGTACAAGGACATGCTCCTTACTGTTATAGAGTTCAAGGTCAAATTTACCATCGAACTTCACATTTACACCCACAAGAAGGAGATCAAAGGAAATTTGCACAGTTATATGTCTTAGATACAATGGAAGCTGTGGAACAAAGAATGGCACTTCCAGAAAATAAACAGTGTTTGCGCATAGTCTTTGTACAGCTAGATAAAAGTATGAAAAAAAAAACATATAGTCAAGCATACAAACAATTAGCACAGCTTGAAAAAGAACAACAGGAACATGCTGAAAGACATCAATTGCCTACACCAAGAGTAAATATGGTGTTAAAAAGAGATTGCAACACTGATCAAAGAAGATATAATTTACCTACAGTAAATGAGGTTGCCACGGTGTTTAGAAATGAAGATGGTGAACCACCTTTTCAGCGGGATATTAGAATATATTCACGCAATGAAGAACAACCATTTATCAACATCAATATATTAAGCTGTAATTTAGATCCAATGACATATCCCATTTTCTTTCCAAATTGTGAACCTGGATGGGAACCAAAATTACAATTGGAAAGTTATCCCAAATACTAAACTTCGTATTAGATCTAATATTTCCATGCTGTAATATAAAGTGGCACAAACTGCTATCCGGGATTGTTTTAATCCAATTTTACATGGAGGCAAACTCACTCAACAATGGATTATTGATTCATATTTGCAAGTTGAAGCCAATAATCTAAATTTCATTAAATTTCAACAAAATAAATTACAAGTAGAACAGTATTATGGATTAATGGATTATGTGGCAGATTTTTCTTCCAACAGAGACATTCCATCTGGAAGAGCAATTATTTTGCCATCCACTTTCCAAAGATCTACTCGCAATATGCGAAAAAGGTATAATGATGCCATGGCTATTATCACAAAATTTGGAAAACCAGATTTATTTATTACATTCACATGTAATCCACAATGGCCAGAGATCAAGGACAATTTGAACCAGGGACAAACTACTTCTGACCGACCAGATTTAGTGGCAAGAGTATTCAAAATCAAACTCAATTCATTAATACATGATATCACTAAAGCACACTTATTTGGACAATGTGTGGCTCTTGTTTACACAATTGAATTTAAAAAAAGAGGATTGCCACATGCTCACATACTTTTAATACTGCAGGAAAAAGATAAGTTGAACACTGCAGAGAGAGTGGATTCAGTAATCTCAGCACAATTGCCAGACCAAGAAAAATATAGAAAACTTTGGGAGATTGTTACACATAGAATGATTCATGGTCCATGTGGAGAGATTAATCCTAATTCACTATGTATGGAAAATAAAAAATGTACTAAAGAATTTCCAAAACAATTTAAAATGCAAACTTATGCAAATTGTGATGGATATCCTTTGTATAAAAGAACACAAGGACAAACAGCTATTATCCGTGGCCAAAAGGTTGATAATAGATTTGTCGTTCCATACAATCCACAATTGCTCATCAAGTACAATGCACACATCAATGTGGAAGCTTGCACTTCGATTAAATCAATTAAGTATGTGTATAAATATATATACAAAGGATATGACGCAGCTACTGTTGTTGTACAAGGTGCTGCAAATGAAAACAAAAATCCAATTTTACATAATAAACTATCAAATTATTTAGATGCAAGGTATGTGACTGCTCCTGAAGCAATGTGGCGCCTTTTGAAATTTGAGATGCATGATCGGTCACATGCTATCTATCGTTTAGCTGTACATTTGCCTCAAAGTCAGTTGGTTTGCTTTACTGCAGGAAATGAAAGAACTGCATTATATCAAAGTGAAGACAGAGATACCACACTTACTGCATAGTTTAAATTAAACTGTCATGTTACGCCGCCGGACAATTTTTATACATAGAGATACCATATCACTATGTATTTGTAAATGGTCTATGGCGACAACGAAGAAGGGATGCACATAAAATTATACCACGCATTTATACCGTCAGTCCAAGGGACATTGAACGTTTCAGCTTAAGATTACTTCTGCTACATGTTCCCAGTGCACAGAGTTTTGAGCATTTACGTACAGTGAATGACATAGTTTATGATACATTCCTATTAGCTGCAAGACATCAAAATTTCATAGCTGATGATAAAGAATGGGAGAGGTGTCTGGAAAGAAGCAGCACTATGTCAAATGCCAAAGCAAATGAGACAACAATTTGCATTCATTTGCATATTTTGTAATGTACCTGATGCTTTCACTTTGTGGGAAACATTTAAATTAAACATGTCAGAAGATTTCTTGAAACGTTACAGAGAACCAATAGCTCTGTTAAAAACATTGATGGAAATACAAGAAATATTGTTGGCTCATGGATTAAATTGTGCAAGTTTTAATTTACTAGATCCAGGACTTATAGATGACATCAATTTTGATGATTATGACACTGAGCTACAAAAAAAAAACAAGAAAAACTGGCAACTTTAAATACTTTATAGTTAGAAGCATTTCATGCCATCACAAATGCTACAGATGATGAAATGGTCAAAGACGGGTATTTCTATCTAGACGGCCCAGGTGGATCAGGAAAAAATTAGTTATAAGTTATATTCGATCACAGGGTCAGATAGCTATGCCATTTGCAACAACTGGAATTGCTGCACTTTTGTTAGATGGTGGGAGAACTATGCATAGTGGATTTAAGCTGCCAGTTCCCATTTTGGAAACATCAGTGTCAGATATTCGATTGAATTCCTTACAAGCAAAAAAAATTAAACTAACTAAAATAATTATCATAGACGAGGCAACAATGATGTCATGTCATGCATTGCAATGTATTGACAGATTTTTAAAAGAAGTGATGGATAATAAGTAGCCATTTGGTGGAAAGGTGATGCTGTTAGGAGGAGATTTTAGGCAAACATTACCTGTTGTGCCACACGGAAATAGAACGGAGATCATTGAAACATGTATCAAGGCCAGTAAACTGTGGCAAATATTTACACATCTCAAATTAGTATTAAATATGAGATCTGAAGGCCAAAATGAATTCAATGATTGGCTCATTTAAATCGGAGAAGGAAAACATCCAGAAATACAGCATTTAGCAAATGATACCATTGAAATTCCATCAGAAATGGTTTGCAATGAATCACTCATATCAGCCATATTTCTAAACACTCTTAATAATGAGGATTACTCCGACATTGCAAACAAAGTGATATTAAATATCGATGCCTTGAATGTTAATAATGAAATTTTAAAATACATCAATGCACCACAAAAGAATTATTACAGTGCAGATTTGATTCTGTCTGATGATAAAGACAGTGAATCGAATTTTAGTATCAAATTTATTAATTCGTTAACACCATCTGGAATGCCACCACATGTTTTACAATTGAAAAAAGGCGCAATTGTCATGTTATTGCGAAATATGAATCCAAAAAAAGGACTTTGTAATGGGACCAGATTAATTGTGCATGAGTTAAAAGATCATTTTATACATGCAGAAATTATAACTGGGACCCATAAAGGTGAACGAGTTTTTATACCAAGAATTGATTTAGCTCCAAGTGAGAGTGGTTTGTCTTTTGTCCTTCAAAGGAGACAATTTCCAGTTATCATGGCATTTGCCATGACCATCAATAAATCCCAAGGACAAACTTTTAAGTCGGTTGGGAGTTTTTTAAAGGAACCAGTTTTTGCACATGGACAACTCTATGTGGCTTTTTCAAGGTGCACTAATCCAAAAGAAATTAAAGTGCATGTTGAATAAATCAAAACTCACGATGGATGTGTTTACACCAAAAACATTGTCTACTATGAGGTTTTGAAAGATAGAGGACAATGGTTTAATTTTAATGCCAACATTTTATGGTACTCAATATGATTGCACATAAACAATATTTCAAGTAAAACATCTAAAGAATGGATAAAAAAACATAGAGAACAGTGGTTTGACTTTCAGTACAAAATTAAAGTACTCTGGGACTCTTTAAATTGGGAACCACTATTTCACTTACGAAAATCTATGTGATATTTGCAGAAAGGACAAACAGAAAAAAAACATAAAAAATTACAACAAAAACAACAGTAAAATATCCTTAAACAGATTGGAATGGGTTCAAAGTTTCATATTAACATGATTGGCATAACAAAAAAAGTGGGCAATAGTAAAATGTAAACTTTATTGGTTGGAAAAAACAACGATTAAAACTTTAAAAAGGGAAAGAATAAAAACTGTACAAATACCTTTGAACAGAAAAACTGCAAACCTAATGACCACTGGACAACTGTCACTCATTAAGTGGGGTTTGAGCAGTATTATAAATGAGACACAGAGAGTGTCTATGTATAGGCTTGTAGTACTATGCAACAAAAGGTGTAAATCAATAGAATAGTGGGCCAAACCTTCCTAAATTACCTTGTGCTATAACTATATATCTCTCCCCAGTAACGGTTGTGAAACCTAGTATAACAACATAAGGAAGATATAGGTAGCTTGGTAGTATGCTTCTAAACAACAGATTTCTTTGCATACAAAAAATCCTCAGTTTGGCTCTTAGACCAGGTACTTCATTGCCTCTTATTAGGGTACAATGCCCCTATTATTTGAATGATATAGGTATAAATCAACCATTCAAACAATATGGCTCTTAAATGTCCAGATATTGCATTACCTCTTGTTAGAGTATCACACCACACCTATTTTGGTGGTGTAAGCATAATTTGGGCCATTCTGAACAAGCTCACTCTCTGTATACTCGCATATAGTATAACAGCGTCTCCCTGTGCTGGGGAGATTTGCGCTGCCTAGTAGCGTCGTGCGTCGTGTAGGCTAGCGTAACTTCACAATGAGCAAAACTAACCTTTATATTCAGTTTACTGGAAGAACAATTTTCTTAATAAAATTCAAAGTTAGAGGTACTTGCTACATATTGAATTTTAGCACATTATTAACATGACAAATAAGTAAATGGAATAAGCATTATACAGAGAGAAATAAACAGAATATTACACCAAAACTTATCTTTATCTATCCAGCAAGTAAATCCATCCTGTAAATTTAGAGAAAACCCCCCGAAAATAATGGAAATTAAAAAATGGGAAAAAGACGACTTCACCCGATACAAGACTTCTACAGCAAGTTAAAAGTTATGTTCAGTGTTCATTTTATCTCATTCATATTTTTCAAATAAAAACATAACTTTATTCCTATAATAATAATTTAACGTCTTAAGTAATATTACATAATATATAAAGTGAATTTAAAAATGTGTATTAAAGATTCCATAAGATTCAATTTTCTCCTCCTATTGTAGATCTTCTGCTCCTCTTGTGGACTTTCTTTCAGTTGAGTCACACTATATAGAAATAAAGCACAGAGTATATTAGATTATGTTCTCTATGCCCAGCTATTGTATCATTTATCTCATCTGTTATCATTGGCAGTAAATATATTTCTGTTGGGTTATGACCAGTTAGAGGGGCTTTGTTGGCTTCTGCACATATTTCACAAGGTTCATGTTACATTAATAAATGTTATATTTATTTTTGAATAAAAACAACAACAAAACAAGAGATAATAGCTACAGATAATACAGACCAACAAATATATTTTTAATCATTTGTGATTACAGGAGAATATTAACCTACTCCAGGTAATCTATAAGTGCTATTGAATGTGAAGGTCTCGGGTGACTTCTGACTAGTTTGGCATCTAATGATCATGTTTTATACTTTAGGTCCTATATTTCCACAATTGTTCGGTGCTCTCTAATCTGCACCTATATCCTGTTGCATAAAATAGCAATACAAGAGACCTGCTGAAGGTCTTATCTCATGTCCTGTATAAGGTGATCTTAGAGTTGATGGTCTCAAACTTACCAAACTGATATCCGGCAACAAATGTCGCAGACGGTACAGATCCATCCTTATAAAACTGAACAAGTATGGAATTCCCAGATGAGATGATACTGGGGACAATGTCATAGGCACAGTATTTTCCTATTTGAGGGGATGTGGTTAGGGGGCCATCGAAAAATTGCAGGTAAGCATTAGAGCAGGTGCTCTGTGGCCCCATGTCAAATTGATACATAAATATTGAAACCTAGAAATGAGAATAAACACATTAATGACATGGCTAGCACATTTGTTGAATAATTTAATAAATCAGAATAAATTGAATTTGCTATCACCAGAATGTAATACATTGCAACCAAAATGCCAAAACAATATTGATCATCCATGATAATGCTAATAATGTGCTCTATTGGTGTAGAGTTACCCAGATTGACATCTGTTAGACCATATAGGTAATGTGATTGGCCTCAGGGTTAGGCAGTTTTATAAAGTTTTCTTTTTTCTTGTGGGTTTTTGGAACAAATAGATTCTAGAATAGTGTATCAGCATTATAAAGTTTATTCTACATATGCAAGTAAATGATAACTGTATGAAAGGAAAGCAAGAATATATTTCTTATCCAATGAAATTAGGCAAGGTGCAAGAAGGAGTATAAGTGACATTGGGATCAGAAAGAGAGTAACACTGAGTTTGGTAAAAGCAATTCTGAGTGGGAAGAGAAGCAAGCATAAAAGGGAAGATTAGTGTGGCAAAGTATGATTAAGAAATATAAAGCAGATTATTTATTAAGAATAATAATAATAAGTAAGCATATGATCATAGATATGTACTCTCAAATAAAGACAAGATCTCTACTCACCTTAGATCCTTTGGGAGCTTTGATTACCCAGGCGCAGTTCAGGGAAGAGGTGGAGTACAGGGGCGTAAAGTACCCCGGGGAGGGGGAGGTAATAGTAGTACCACATTGCACTGAAAGAGGAGAAATAAACAGACTGAGACATCATTTTCTAAGAAATTAAAAAACCCAAGAGGGTAAACATATTTAATGGTAAGAAGCAAATAAACAACGTGACAGATAGTTTTCAGAACTTTTCACAGTATATTAGGTTTAATGACACATAAGGTGGTATTTGATTTTGTTATGTCCTCTCTTATTTCTGTACAGACAGCCATCTTACTTGACTTTCCCACTGGTTTACTACATTGATCATCTATATTAATCATCTGAAGTAATAATAACATTTAATGCAACAAATATATCATTAGGTTGTTTTAGTTTTTGTGTGAAATTCCAAACATTTCTCCATGTCCTGTTTTAATTACCTCCACATACACTCTCACATGAGGGAGGGCATGTCAACTCTATTAGTGATTGTTATCTAAAAATAAAGATGCATTCACTGGAAGTCCACCAGTAATTAATTACTAAAATTATAAAATAAAACAGCACTCATTCTGAGGTACTTTACAAGTATCTATATCTTCTTTGAAATGCTATATATTTATTATAACATTCTCTTGCCTGTTGTCCAACTAGTTAAACTTTACATTCAAATTTCTTGGAAAAAAAGTCAATGAGTGCCGTTTTAGGAATTAATGTATTGAACAGCCAGTGCCAAATTCATTACCCAAATATAGTGTAACCATTTACATTGTTGCCCCATAGGCTATCACTTTATTTGCATAGTCAAGCCAACCAACTGGATTGACATTACCTTCTTAAGACTAATATATCCTGCTGTGAATTTCTAAAATTGTGTGGCATTAGATCTTCAAATATTGTGGAGGAAATTTTGGTAACTAAATGTTGAATCTCATGAATACTATATTAAACTTCTTCTGGCAATTTTTTTTTAAGTTTTGTTAATTGACCTACCAGCACAGACTGAGACTTCTTGTACACTATAAAAAGTCACTGTACCATTTACTGGAGTTCCATTAGTGTAAATATATTATTTAGGTTTGAGAAAAGCCAAGAGTGTTATAAGGAAATTCTGCTTTGCAGTAAGAGTGATAGATTAATCGGTAGGAGTAGGGTTGTGGGAGTAATTTGGTCTTATCTGCAGCTACACTTAGGATTTCTGTAGGTCCTTGCCTGACACAATATAAAGAAGACAGACGTGCCAGCCGTTCCTACCTGTGCTGTAGGAAGCCTTGAAGCCAGTTGCCGCAGTGGCATTGTCAGTGACAAACTCCAGTAGCATCATGTTTGTAGAGGACACCAAGGAAGGGAGCTGTCCAGTGCCACAGGCTCTGTCTACAAGTACTGGAGATGACCTGGTGGGTCCATCATAGACTCTCAGGTAATCTGAGGCACAGTCAGGAGTGGTCTGGACGTCAAATGCACTAAACTGCAAGAAAATCTGACAAAGGAATTTCCATTTAATACAACAGGAAGAAGATATTTACAGCTGATTTCTCATCCAAAAATAAATATGATCTTGCCTACAAAATAATCTACTCTTTCTGTTGGCATTTACCTGATTTGATGGGGCTCGGATAAGCCATACACAGTCAGCATTAGATGGGTAATTACTGGGGTAGTTGGCAGACATTAGTGTCCCATTAGAATTAGGAAGGACGGTACTACAGGCATCTGGAAAAAAAATACACATTGCTCAATATTTAGTACAATGATTTGCCAACTGAATTATTTAAAATAAAGAAGATTAATTCTGACATACTGCTAAAATATATTGACATAAATATTCCTTTGCTCTATAAATTCTTACCACAGTTGTATAACTTGTTTATTTTGGAAATATCCAAGTTGCTCAGTCCATATCTCTGTCCAATATTCACTGTTGGGTCTGGTTTGGGGATGATGGTGGGTAGTCCTGCTCCTATAGAAAAATCATACCTACAAAAGCAAGGTTATAAGCATTTATTAGTATACTCATGTATTTAAAGTATCCTTAGGACTGTGGTGCTGGGCATACTTAAGACTGGAGGAGAGGATCGTTCTCTAATGATTTTTTTCTTGATAGGAATCTATTCCTTTATTTTTTCTCTGCTTTTCTCACTCCCACTACCAGATAAAACCCAATAATGTTAGAAATGTAAATCGTCTATGTTTTTCAAGTCATTGGCTGTGTTGTAATATCTTTCCAAATTTGTGATTTTGATACATACAGCTAAAGCGAAGGTTGTACAGGTAATATTTACAGATCTGTGTACGTAATAATGTTATTTTATGTGTAAAAACAATACCCCAGCATCTCATATAGTATTTATGTCTGATTGTATCACCTGCCATAGTGCATCACCGATGAGTAATCATATTCCAAGCCCAGATTGTTTGTGACCATTTTGTCAAAGTTTGCAAGATTACCTGTAAAAAACCAACAAGACAGTTAAATACTTGACATGATTTCAACCACAGTTTTACTTTCCAATTAGTCCCCATAACAACGTCACATAGAATAGTATGTATTGATCATGTTATGCACATACTGGGCAGATATGAACATTATTGCTGTCTTTGACACAGCCATTATCTATTTCAAAGATTTTATAACTCATGGACTTTATACCCTTTGGGGCTCATAGCCATTGGAGCTATGTAACAAGTTAAATAATATATTGCTGTATATGGTTCAGGCATACGCTATGTGTTGGGTTCTTTATACAAAGCATTGAAACTATTGATTCAATTTACTTTTTATTTTCAGCATAAAAAACATGGTGAGCACATATATGTTGTATTTCTTTTAGAATAATTTGTGGCTAAAAATACTGAATGCAGATGTAGGGGACAGACATAATTTAGTGAACTGAATGGTAACAAAGAGGCAGATCATGTAGGAAACCACAGATATACATTAGCTTATCAAGCCTTCAGTTAGCATGTTGTGCCACAAATACTTCTCCAAGAAGAAAAAAAAGTTTTGTATATCTCAAGATGTATTTTATTCATAAAAAACAGCTAGTCCAATGTATTATATTAATTAATGTTCTAAAAATCAGAACTAAGGTTTCATGATATAACAAGTCTATTTGATAGTTCTCTTTGCATGTTGGTATAAGTGCAGGGATGATATTATATATACATTGTGCCAATGTCTTACTTGGTATGATGTTGGCTGTCATTATATTTACGTAGTCATCCCGGTCGCTCCTGCTCTGCTCATGGTAGAATCCCAGGACATGATCCAGTTCATGTTGGACTACCCCCCTTTGTATACAGCTGCCTGACTGTAGAGACACCACCTGGGGCCCCCCAATCTTTCCAACATAAGACCAGCAGCTAAAAGGAAGAGGTTGGTTTAGACTTTAGGTTTATATTTTCAGTCCGCTAATATTAATAAGTTAGTCAATTTGCATATTTGATGTTGTATTAGTGGCTTTCATGTGAGTTTTTTAGGCACATTGTTATACTAACTAATATGTTTACATTTATAAAATAAGGGTTTAATTCAAGACAGGATGAAAATATGAGAAAATATTTATTATTTGTTGATAACACAATCATGTGATTTTTGGGACATGTTATATATCATAATCATTTGGATAACCAGTCTTTATACTGTCTCATTCATGCATAACCAAAACTAAATCTCTGTCTTCTATTATTTCTTTTTAGATTTGTACTGTGATTAATATGTTGTCAACCTTTCTACACGTTATTTTCCATACAGATATTGTTTTATTTATTTCCAGTAACAGTAAGTTTGTAAAAACTAGAAGTAAACACAAGACCATCAACTAGCACTAAGAAGATTTTTAAAAAAAGGCGCTTAAATGGAATTACATTTAATCTACAAATTGATGACATACAATATTTTCATTATCGTAATATCTTCATATTATTATATTCATGACATACCCAGAGCCGGACGTAATCTGCACATAGTCAGGTTCCACTGTGCGAGGAATAAAGCGCACACAGGTCAGAGTAGCAAAGTCCTTCATGGCATCGGTGATAACAGAGACAGAGTAAGCATCTGAGGAGACACCATACAGAGGGTTATGTGCAGGGCATGGAGTCATTGTATGGAGAATGAACATAACCAAAGCTCACTCTGGGCCAAAAATGGAACAAGATATCTGTTGATTATTAGTATGGTTTTCAGATATTCTATAGATAATATATATTGAATTTCCTTCTGGGATAAGAATGGGATGTACACTAGATGAGGGGTTATCATCAGGACTATTAGTCCTGTAAAGACACAGAATGAAGGGGATGCCATTCTCAGGGATCCATTCTGGAAAAATGAATTACATCTCTGTTTTGTAAAAGAGAGGAGGCCATTTTGTCATATTCATAATGTTACTATGTTAATATACTACCTAGCATATAATGTTGAAGATAAAAAAATGATACTTTGTTAGTATAAAACATTGTGCTACTTGTTGATCTTTTATTTTTGTGGGTGGAGAAAATTAATCAGTGCTAATATTACTTGATATTACTTGAAATATAGACAATATGACTGTTGTAAGAATACTCACCATAACTAGTGGAGATGTTGTATGGGACATTGACTATACCATTGCTGTTCTTGCTCCATCTACAAGAGTCTCCACCACCGCTACATACCATGGCACTGCGCCCAACTTGTCCAGCTATGTCCCCGTGTTGCAGCATCTTTGTGCTGTCTGTATGCAAAGAAACACAAAACATTAATATCCACACTCCAACAACTCCCTCCATACTAACCCCCATACATCAATAATAAACATACTCAGTCTAAAGACACTGTAAATTGTAAATAAGTATCCCTTAATTCCTCCTTTATCTGTGTTACTTTAACCATTTTCCTTAATGTTACCTTAGAAAACATTCTCCTTCTCCCAATGTACCCATCTTTATCTACTCCATTTCAGTTAATACTCCTCAGTGTTACCTTTTTTGCACACCTTCATACCTAATTACCCAGTTATACCTTTATCCGTTCCCTTTCACTTGTTACACTTAATTAAACATGTATTGATCCTCATTCACTCAGCAGACACTTTCTTTACCTTTGTTGGCTTCTAGGATCATGCTGAAGATATCCTTTGTAGGATCAGTGATATTTACTGTAGCTAGAGGAGAAAGAGGAGCAATAATCACTGTATCATAATAGTATTACATCTTTATCATGTGGCATGTAACTATGTAATTGAAACCATGTCTAATGGAATTGCCTTTAGATTTATCCCAGTCTATCGGGGCTTGTTCTATATTATCTATTACTGTGTTATAAATATTAGAAATGTTTCAGTTTTGCTCTGATCTGCTTACTTTAAAGTGATGTTGATGTGTAAGTCTGACTGTGATCTATGGACATTATTGATAACACAAGAGCTAATCATATAAAGTAAGATCCCAAGAATGAAATATAAAGTGGATTACTAAGAAATAACATTCATACAATCACTTCCTGACACTTGTATCATAGATTAGTTGTAGTCCATATATAAAATCAGAGTATTAAATAAATATAATATTATTACACATAATATCTCTCTTATTCTTTGTAGACATATCTGATGAACTCTGTGACTCTCATATATATCTCATATCTGATGAATGTTAAAATAATCATATATATATCTTTATAAGTTCACAGAGACAAATACATATAATACTTGTTTATTAAATAGTTTATAATTATACATACCTTTAGCTTGTAGTTTTGGATTGTAAATCTGAAACAGAATCATAATATCATAAATGGTTTCTACAGTATAATGTTACATTCATTAAAAGTTATATTAAGGTGTATAATTACAGATATTACAAATAGCGAACACAACATTCACAGACCAGATTCATCAATCTAGAGCCTGTATTCCTCAGGTGGATCCTATAGTATTAGTATATATGTATATATGTACTATAACAAGAAGTATGTATTTATTGTACAGCTCTATAACATGCTAGGATACTTTATAACACAATCTCTAATAATAGATAAGTAAATTGAGATTAAACCAACAATACATGACACACAGATATTAATACAATGTATTTATATAATATTCTTACCTGTACAGGAGCTCCCAGGTTACATTGTATCAGGGAGGCCAGGAGAATGAGGGAGACCCTGATGTCCATCCTGGAGATACTCAGTACTTGTCTAGAATTGCTACAGTTCTTGATTCTTGTGTTGGAAACCAGCCAGACGTTAGCCTTATATTCCTATTTGGGCAATGTTTCAGCCAATCAGCTGCCAGGACAAAAGCTTAATGGGTGCCTCCTGTAGGATCCCTCCGGGGTATCTATGAGTCAGGGAAAACTGAAGGGCTGTGATGGTATTTTGTGATTACTGGTAATGATGGTTTGCTTATTAGAACTGTAATTAGTGCAGGTTGTCACTTATTTCTTACACCTAGAACAAATTGAAATTATCCAAAAATGCCAAAAAAAAACAATTAAAAATCTGCCAATTAGTAGAGGGGAGAACAAGTTATATGTGAATACAAATATTAGAAACATACAATGCATTTTCAGTAATACTGTATAATAATAATGTAATTATATCATAAAACACTAAATTTATGAAAGATTTAGGACTTTGACTATTTAATATATTTGTTTTTGGTCCTCAGTAAAACAAATCTAAACATATGTTTACTGACTTATAAAACCATATTATCTTTTTTTTCTGGAATTTCCACATAACATATATGTAAATATCAAAATAAACAAAATCCATGTGTATTTATTAGTTTATTTATTTATGTATAAATTTCACAGGCACAAATTTGTGTAAAAAAAACATTCCACTGGCTCATGATCCATCCAACTGGCCCATGATCCATCCAACTGGCCCATGATCCATCAAACATGCCCATAATCTATCTATCCAGCGTGCCCATGATCCATCGGCCAGGTCCATCACTTTTGCACAACACATTCTATTTATATTCCAATTATAAGAGTAAGATAGTCCATATATTAGCTTTATCAGCTTTCTATTTTGGGAAAGACTTTATGAGTCAATCACATATATAGTTGTGAGCGTACGGGTCGTTGCTCACGCTTGCGGGCTCGCGTAGCGAGCCCGCGGCCCTCGCGAAGCGAGGGCCGCGGCTTGCGCAGCGAGCCGCGGCCCTCGCGTAGCGAGGTCACTGGGCAAGGGCCTCAGTTGCTGGCATGGAGCGCCGAAGGCGCTCCATGCCAGCAACTGAGGCCCCTCGCGAAGCGAGGGCCTCAGTTGCTGGCGAGGTCACTGGGCACGGGCCTCAGTTGCTGGCATGGAGCGCCGAAGGCGCTCCATGTCAGCAACTGAGGCCCCTCGCTAAGCGAGGGCCTCAGTTGCTGGCGAGGTCACTTGGCAAGGGCCTCAGTTGCTGGCATGGAGCGCCGAAGGCGCTCCATGCCAGCAACTGAGGCCCCTCGCGAAGCGAGGGACTCAGTTGCTGGCGAGGTCACTGGGCAAGGGCCTCAAACCCTCGCAAAATTCACGTCGCTACTCAAAAAACACGACACACAAATTACGACACTCGCTAAATTTTACGAGGAACGCAAACAACGTACGAAACACGTTACCACACATTACGACCTCGCAAACATCGGACGCAACACGCCGACATACAAACATTTAAAACACAATACATACACACAGCACATACATAAAAAAATTACCTACACCAAGAGGGAGCACCCAGGACCTCAAAAATGCAACTTACACCTCGATTTTACTCGAAATAAAACAGTTTAGAGACTAAAAAAAAATCTAAGCGAGAGAAAAAATGGCCGCCGAACAAAACGAAAACGAGGCTACAGCACTCTAAACTCGCAAAACACCACAAAACACCTACGGATATACCGATACAGACCTATACCACACATTACTCGCCATTTTACACCAATGCGGAAGTACACGACTACGCTAACGGTTTGGTCTCGCGCACGCACAGTGTTACACTGCACACGTTCATCACGCTTACACAGCAGCTCCACACCACTAATGCTGCAGCAACATCAACACAGATTGCCAGCTCTTCATCACAATGCTTCAAAATAGGTACACTATATTCATTTACTAATTTAGCTACCTTACAATTTCATTGCCGTCATTTTTTGACGGGCAATTCGCTAGTTTACAATATTTGTTTTTGCTAAATTGTGTTTTTAAGAAAAAGGTAGAAAATAAATGAAAGAGTCTATACTCAGAAAAAACAATTAAGAAAGTCAAGCATGCCTGGGAAGTGCATAAGGTCATCCTGTTTAGGGAGATGGGATTGGTAGACTGTACAGGCTTTCTGATTTTTATTAGCAATCAAATCTATTGGTTATATTTCTTACACTGTGATAAAACTGAAGTTATAATTTCCTATTTCTTATCTTTCTGTTTGTTTTGTTTATTTAAAAAAAATATGATTATCTAAAATGTGTACATAAGAGTAATTGTACACTAAACTAATTGTAATTCCTTGTTGTTAATGAGTTTCAGTGCAAGTGTAATACTGATGTTTTCTTTAAAAAAGTAAATTTTATTTTAAATTTAATAATCAAACTGGGTGGGATCTACTGATTAAGAAAAAAGCTTAAATAGACTTGAGTGTTTGTTGAGGTGTGACTGATGGATATGAAGGTAGAATTGTGATGTTGAGTGAAAGTGGGTGATGTATAAATGAGGAGTACAAGAGATATTAAGATAAAGTAAGGTAAAACGGTGCAATATTTTTTGAGAGCAATAGCTGATATTAAATGATTAACTGCAACAAACTACTGTTTTATTTGTTAATACTTTTCCATTGCATATTATTTTAGGGTTAAATATCTCTTTACAAGAATGAGATTTATTAAATCAGACCATTCAAGACAAAATTCTTTAACTGTTAGTTGTTTCCTCCTCTAGGATGAATGTTTTATGTTACTATTAAAATATATCACCTTCAACAGTTAACCTATTGTTCTTCAAGTTATTTGTTTTAGTATTTTTATTATGTATTTATTTTTATCAATATATATGCAAGTGAGCTACACAATATGTGACAATGGCTACTAACACATAACACTTTCGAAAGTCTTTACACTGAGTCGGTTTATTATGATTCTTCACATATTATGATGAAAATGAATGGAGTTGTTGGAGTGTGGATATTATTATTTTGCATATCTTTGTATACAGACAGCACAAAAATGTTGCAATAAATTGACGTAGCTGGATGAGGTGGATGCTGAGATACGATATGTTGAGTTAGTGGAAACTCTAATAGATGAAGTAAAAACAGCAGTGGTATAGTCATTGCTTTAGGCGCCATCTCCAGTAGTTTTAGTGAGTATTCTTACTGCTCTCAAATTGTCCCTATTTATTAAATAATGCTAACACTGAATCATTTTTCTCATTCACAGAAACAACATATAAATAAGCACCATGAGTCTATGCTAACAAATTATCTTCTTTATCTCCAATTTTATATGCTAGGAAGTATGTATGTAGAGTCATTATATTTTTAAGTGAATAAAGTCTTTTCTCTTTTCCAAAACTAAGACCTGATTTATTTTCCCAGAATGGATCCCAGAATGCCTTTACCTTCTGTTATTTGTTTTTATAAAGTCTAATATACAAAATGAAAACCCCTCATCTAGTATCCTTCCAGTTCTGGTTTCAGAGAGATATTTCCTACAGAAAATATCTGTAAAATGGCTCAAAACCTTGCTAATAACCAACAATCAGATATCTCTTTCCATTACGGTCCAAAAGAGACCTTTGCTTATGTTCAATGTCAAAACAATGAGTCTGAGCCCCTACTGACAATCCCCAGTATGGCGTCTCCTCAGATGCGGCCTCTGTTATCACTGATACCATAGAGGGTTTTCTAATCTGACCTGTGCACTTTATTCCTGGAACTGTGGAACCTGACCATGTGCGGATTATGTTGGACTCTGGATATGTCATTATTATAATAAAGGGCCAACATATAGAATAAACAAAACAGCACATATGAAAATGTTTAAACAGCAAGAATTGAGGGCTTGATCTACTTATGACAGTTTACTTTCTATCAGGTACATGGAGATGGCAGAGACATGAGGAGGACAACTTGATGAGTAGTTGGTATAGTATGAGTGGAATATCATTGTGATGTTTTCTATCATACACCCATTGGTAACTGGCTCAATCCATTTGCACTTTTTATTAAAATATAACTTTAAAATATTAAAATATAACTTTTAATAATTAATAATTAAATGTTTATTAGTAGATCTTCATTATGTTTTGTATGTGACACACACACCACATTAAAAAACAAATTTATAAAAACTCAAAGATTGCGTATCCCCCCCAAAAAATTATGTTTTTTATACACTAAAAACCCTTGGAAACGTTACTAATTAAAAAATATAATGTACATTTTTTTTCAACCTTTTTTTTTAATATAGGTTTATTTCCTTTTGAAAGAAGCCCATCACCTACATTCTACTGCAACCAACTGCTTTATACAGTGCCTTGAAAAAGTATTCACCCCCCTTGGCATTGTTTCGTGTTTGGTTGCCTCACAACCTGGAATTAACATGGATTATGTGAGGATTTGCATCATTTAATTTACAGAACATGCCCACAACTTTAAAATATTTCTTTAAATTTTTTTATTGATAAGCAAACAACAAATAGGACAAAATAACAGAAAAAGTTAATGTGCATAACTATTCGCCCCCCTAAAGTCAATACTTTGTAGAGCCATATTTTGCAACAATCACAGCTCCAAGTCGCTTTGGATAAGTCTCTATCAGCTTGCCACATCTTACCACTGGGATTTTTGCCCATTCCTCCTTGCAAAACTGCTCCAGCTCCTTCAAGTTGGATGGTTTGCACTTGTGGACAGAAATATTTAAGTCAGACTACAGATTTTCTCTTGGATTGAGGTCTGGGCTGTGACTAGGCGATTCCAACACATTTCATGCTTCCCCTTAAACCCCCCAAGTGTTGCTTTAGCAGTGTGTTTGGGGTCATTGTCCTGCTGGAAGGTGAACCTCCCTCCTATCCTCAAATCACACACAGAGTGGTACAGGTTTTGCTCAAGAATATCCCTATGTTTAGCACCATCCATCTTTTCCTCAACTCTGACCAGCTAAAAAAACATCCCCACAGCATGATGCTGCCACCACCATGTTTCACTGTGGGGATGGTGTTCTTTGGGTGATGTGATGTGCTGGGCTTGTGCCAGATATAGCGTTTTCTTTGATGGCAGAAAAGTTCAATTTTAGTCTCATCAGAACAGAGCACCTTCCTGCATACATTTTAAGAGTCGCCCACATGCCTTTTCGCAATCTCAAAACATGCCATTTTGTTTTTTGCTGAAAGTGATGGCTTTCTTCTGGCAACTCTGCCATAAAGCCCAACTCTATAGAGCGTACGGCTTATTGTCGTCCTATGTACAGATACTCCAGTCTCTGCTGTGGAACTCTGCAGCTCCTCCAGGGTTACCTTAGGTCTCTGTACTGCCTCTCTGATTAATGCCCTCTTTTCTCGGTCCGTGAGTTTTGGTGGGCGGCCGTCTCTTGGCAGGTTTGCTGTTGTGCCATGTTCTTTCCATTTGGTTATGATAGATTTGATGGTGCTCCTGGGGATCATCAAAGATTTGGATATTTTTTTATAACCTATACCTGACTTCTCAGCAACATTGTCCCTTACTTGTTTGGAAAGTTCCTTGGTCTTCATGGCAGTGTTTGGTTAGTGGTGCGTCTTGCTTAGGTGTTGCAGCCTATAGGGCCTTTCAAAAAAGGTGTGTATATGTAATGGCAGATCATGTGACATTTAGGTAGACATCATTTAACTAATTATGTGACTTCTGAAGGTAAATGATTGCACCAGCGCTTTTTATGGGCTTCATAACAAAGGGGGTGAATACATAAGCACATGCCAATTTTCTGTTCTCTATTTCGACAAAATAGTTTTATGTATTACATACACCATAACAAACACAAAGCACACAACTAACTGCGAGCACCTGACTCATGTCCATTCTCTCCACCACTTTCCAATTAGGATGCCAGTTATTAGAGGTTAGGAGTGACCTGCAAACCCCTCTCTGTATTTCTATTGATGAGCTAATGAGATCAGTAACACCATGCAATGACTGCTGTGTATTATATGTCACTTAGTACCTGTCTTACAGGCTCCTGCTGAGACTGGACATTTAGAGTAAAAACAGTAATGTCCCACCAGTTATTAGATAGTGGTGGCCAGAGGTACTTAGATATAACATGCAGCAATTACACAACTCTGTATATCAGTGGGATTTGTCATCTGATGGTTTCATGCTGAGATATTGCATTAAAGGACCTTTGAAGATCAAGAACAATGGCAAATGTGTGTCAAGTATGTATTAATCTAACACAATCAACAGCTGTGTAATCCATGAACATGGTTTTTATGAATACAGGAATCCATGTTGGGCTTGTTCCAACATGAACACGACGGTATGTTTTTCAGCTATCAGCGGATGAAGTGATAGGGTAGGAGAGATAATTGTGAGATAATTGAACAATATTGATATTGACACAACCTCTTCCCCCTCAATAGTCCCAATCCAGGAAGTTGCATGAATAGATGCAAGTATTATAACAAAAATGAATACACTTCCTATCTTAGGGTATCACATATATAGTTGTGAGCGTACGAGTTGTTGCTAATGCTGCGGGCTCGCGCAGCGAGCCGAGGCCCTCGCGAAGCGAGGGCACTGCCCGAGGGTCTCAGTTGCTGGCATGGAGCGCCGAAGGCGCTCCTTGCCAGCAACTGAGGACCCTCGCAAAGCGAGGGACTCAGTTGCTGGCATGGAGCGCCTTAGGCGCTCCATGCCAGCACCTGAGGACCTCGCAAAGCGAGGGCCGCAGTTGCTGGCATGGAGCGCCGAAGGCGCTCCATGCCAGCAACTGCGACCCACGCAAACTTCACGTCGCAACCCAAACAGTACGACACACACATTACGACACTCGCAACCCAAACAGTACGACACACACATTACGACACTCGCAAACAACATACGACACACGTTCACACACATTACGGACTCGCAACACTCGGAAGCAACTCGCGAACATTACAAAATTTAAAACACAATACATACACACACCACATACATAAAAAACTTACCTACACCAAGAGGGAGCACCCAGCACCTCAAAAATACAACTTACACCTCGATTTTACTCCAAATAAAACAGTTTAGAGACTAAAAAAAATTTGAAGCGTGAGAAAAAATGGCCGCCGAACAAAACGAAAACGAGGCTACAGCACTCTAAACTCGCAAAACACCACAAGAAACTCGCAAAACACCACAAAACACCTACGGATATTCCGATACAAACGTATACCACACATTACTCGCCATTTTACGCCAATGCGGAAGTACACGACAACGGTTTGGGCTCGCGCACGCACAGTGTTATACTGCACACATTCAGCACGCTTACACAGCAGATCCACACCACTAATGCTGCAGCAACATCAAAACACATTCACAGCTCTTCCACACAATGCTTTAAAATAGGTAAAGTATATTCATTTATTCATGTATTATATATTTCATTATTACACACTGAACAGCATTAGCTACCTTACAATTTCATTGCCGTCATTTTTTGACGGGCAATTCGCTAGTGACTTATAATTAGAATTAAAGTTAATTGAAGTCTAAATACATAGGGCCTCATTTTATTATCGGACGTAAATTGGCCGCAAGGCTGCGATTCCTTGCGGGGGTTCCGTTACCTCGCAATTCTATTAAACGGCCCCGCAAGGTTCTCCTCTTACGGCCGGCAGTATATCTTGCAACCGGCCGTAAGCTCAGAAATCTTTAAAGTCAAAAATAAATTCAAGACAGCACTGTAAAGCTCTGTAAATGCTAGGGATCATATTGGGGGACATGAGGATTAATAGCAACCCCCTCTCAAGCTTGCACATCAGCCCAAATCCGAGTTTACATTAACTGTTTATTTTCTGGCTGCAGCGTGGCCGGGTCTGAGGTGCTCCAAGCACTCTGGACTTTTTACATGGATTTTTGACATAAATTAAAAAATATGTTTTTTACGGATTTGAGTGTAGGGGAATGTGGTGCTATTTTTGCTAACACCTACAATCACTTTTTAGTCTCCTCAGAGTGCAGGATGGCTTTATTTTGGCTTTATAATGTGCTTAATTGGTGCTAGCGGGACCTTTTTCCTGCAAGTAAGCTGCGGCTCGCTTTTAGCCTTGCAGAGATGGTTCCCGGAGCAATAGAATAGCAACCAGGATTTTCTTGCGACCGAAACTCTTGCTGACATTTTAGATGAAAGGCGCCCGCTGCAAGCCTGCCGGAATCCCCGGCCGGAGGGGAATAGAATAGCAGAATAGCTTGCGGCCGGTCCTTGCGGCCCCGCATCTCCTACGGCCGGTAATAGAATGAGGGCCTTAGAGAGTGTAAATATAAACATGAAAAACGAAATAAAAATAAAAAAGGGAACACTCCAATCTAATCATACACCCTTAATCAATGATTTACATCAAGGTGATATGTAATAAAAGATAATTATTATTATCATTATTATTATAGTTTATGTATAATGCTCCAACATGTTGCGTAGCCCTGTACATAAATTAAGTTCAGACAAAGATAAATACAGATTAACATATAGCAAAGGAAGGAGGGCCCTACAATCTATGGGATAGTGAGTGGTGAAAGAGGGAGAGAGAGGTGATAAGTGTGTTAGGATGGAAGATGATACGCTTCTTTAAAAAGATGCGTTTTAAGTGAGGTTTTAAATGTTTTAAGGCAAGAAGAAAATCTGGTGGAGCGAGGCAAGGAGTTCCAGAGACTAGGGGCAGCACGAGAAAAGTCCTGGATAATATTTATTTATTACAACATTAAAAATAGCATCCACAACTACGATGATTAAAAGGTCAAATAAGAGTGAACCAGCGATCCCAATCATAAGTCACAATTATAATTTGTCCTTGTGTCTAATTACTCCAGGAATTGAGATAAGATCTATATTAATGAACTATAATAGCATTTAATAAAATACTATAGAAGACTGTTCACAATATAGCAGTATTGTATCATAAATATAACTCTCTCGATTGTATGATATACTACTATTGCATTAATTACTGCTCTCATAAGTTGATGAATTTAGCATATCAAAAAAAAAATCTATATAAATGGTTTATATAGATATTTTATTTAAATTTGCTCTTTTCAAACACACACACATATATATATCAAATAAAAAGAACATTTGTGTTCACATGTGAACGTCTAAAATAAGTTAAAAAACGTATTTACCACTCAGAATTCCAAGGAATGTAGTTATTGTGCTGCAGACTGGGAAACTGGTCAAAGACATACAAATGAGAATATATAGTCTAAATCAGAGGTATTTGTTTCTTCCATAATTGTTATTGTTGTTTAGTCTATTAATCGTGTCAGACTCTGCATGACCCTATGGACCACAGCACGCCAGGCACATCTGTCAGCCACTAGCTCCATCACTAGCCACTAGCTCCATCAAGCTCAATTTTATTGCTTCAATGACGTCATCCATCCATCCCATTCAGCATAAGAGTCATCTCTAAGGAGAATCCTATCTTCTCATGATATGGTCAAAAAATTTGAGCTCCAGTCTCATGATCCAACCTTTCAGTGAACAGTTTGTTTTGATTTCCTGAAGTACTCATTTATTGAATCTTTTTGCAGTGCACTCTTTGCAGTTTTCTCCAAAATCAAAAGTCAAAGGCTGCAATTCTACAGCATTCAGTCTTCTTTATGGTCCAGCTCTCACATCTACACATTAAAATTGGGAATACAATATTTCAAACTGTGCAGTCCTTTGTTGGTAATGTATCATCTTTACTTTTTACTAGCTTGTCCAACCTTGTCCATGCTCCCCCCCCCCCCCCCGAGAAGCAAACTTCTTTTAATTTCATGGCTACAGTCACCATCACAAGAGATCTTTGAATCCAGGAAAACAAAATCTATCACTGCCTAAATTTCTTGCATTTCTTTCCAGAACCTGATATTGCTGTTTGTCATGATCTTCATCTTTTTAACATTGAACAACAGGCCAGCTTTTTCACTCTCTTCTTTCACCCATATTAATAGGTCCTTTAGTTCCTCCTCACATTTAGCCATCAGAATAGTATCATCAGCATATCTAAGGTTGATAATATTTCTTCTAGCAATTTTGATTTCGGTTTTGGACTCATCTAGTCCATCCTTACGCATGATGTACTCTGCATATAAGTTGAATAAATAAGGTGACAATATACACCCTTACCAAACTCCTCTCCCGATCTTGAAACCATTCTGTTGTCCCATGTTCGCTTTTGACCATGGCTTCTTGTTCCACATACAGATTCCTCAGGAGGCTGGTATGATGATCTGGTACCCCCATCTCTTAAGGAAATGGACACAATTTGTAGTGATCCACACAGTCAAGGGCTTTAGAATACTCTATGAAGCAGAAAGAAATGTTTTCCTGGAACTCTCTTCCTTTCTCTATAATACAGGGAACATAAGCAATTTGATCTCTTGTGCCTCGTCCTCTGTGGAACCCTGCTTGCACATCTAGTCATTTCTAGTCTTAAGCATTACCTTGCCACATGTGAAATGAGTGCAATTGTTAGATACTTGGAGCACTCTTTGACGTTGCCTTTTTTTAAGTTTGGAATGTAAACTGACCTACCGGGCACTGTTGATTTATCCAAATGTGTTGGTATAAGGCAAACAACACATTTGAATAGTTCAGCTGGGATCCCTGGGCTACTTTAAAAGCCTCATCACACAGCCAGTTTGCCTCCTTAGTTTTCTTTCATTTGAGGATATTCTTTGATGCTACTTCATGCAGAATGTCAGAAAGTTTGGTTAAAGTCCTTCAGGCATTCTGTGTTCCATGTCTAGTTCCTTAGTTCTATTCTTTACCTCCAGTTCATATTCGGAGGGGATTGTGAAGTTTCCATAATACACAGTTAGATAACATTAACATTGTAATGGTATGTAATGTATCATAACCTTAATGTTTTCTACCTAATAGATATTAATATTTCCTTAGCAAAAATGTTCATGTTGTAAAAGTTGGGATAAGCTGGTTATACCTATGAACTGGTGATAAAAGTTAACTATCTGATAAACAGTCCAAAAGAGAAAACATAGGAAATAGGATATTGATCTACACTTCTTTAAGCCCACTTAGATAAATGTATCCCAAAGTCATATTAAAAGGTGTATTATATTATATGAATCAGAAACTATTTTGTTAATATTATCTAGATGTGTTGAAGATTGAATGGGTATAGTTACATAACAATTATACACTGGGATTGACAAAATATCATGTTTACCTAAAATAGGTAATTTAAGGTGAACTACTGGTTCTGGTGGAAGGCCGTCTCTTGGCAGTTTTGCTGTTATGCCATGTTCTTTCCATTTGGTTATGATAGAATTGATGGTATTCTTTTTATAACCTTACCTTGACTTTTACTTCTCAACAACATTATCCCTTACTTGTTTGGAGAGTTCCTTGGTCTTCATGGCAGTGTTTGGCTAGTGGTGCCTCTTGCTTAGGTGTTGTAGTGTTTGGGGCTTTTAAAAAAGGAGTGTATATGTAATGACAGATCATGTGACACTTAGATTGCACACAGGTGGACATCATTTCACTAATTATGTGACTTCTGAAGGTAATTGGTTGCACCAGAGCTTTTTATGGGCTTCATAACAAAGGGGGTGAATACATATGCACATGCCAATTTTCTGTTCTCTATTTCTACAAAATAGTTTTATGTATTACATACACCATAACAAACACAAAGCACACAACTAACTGCGAGCAGTTTTCTATTTCTAAAAATTAGTTTTATGTATATACAGTATTTTTCTCATTTCACTTCACCAACTTAGACTATTGTGTTCTGATCCATCACATACAATTCAGATTAACAAAACATTGAACTTATGTAACAAAATAGGTAAAATGTCAAGTGGGGGTGAATACTTTGCAAGGCACTGTATGTAGAGTCATTATATTTTTAAGTGAACAAAGTATTCTCTGTTTTCTAAAACTAAGACCTGATTTTTTTTCCTGAATGAATCCCAGAATGCCATTACCTTTTGTTATTTGTTTTTATAAAAGTCTAATATACGAGATGAAAACCCCTCATCTAGTATCCTTCCAGTTCTGGGCTTAGATAGATATTTCCTACATACAATATCTGTAAAATGGCTCAATACCTTGCTAATAACAACAATCAGATATCTCTTTCCATTATGGTCCCAAAGAGACCTTTGATTATGTTCAATGTCAAAACAATCAGTCTGAGCCCCTACTGACAATCCCCACTATGGCGTCTCCTCAGATACGGCCTCTGTTATCACTGATGCCATATAGGATTTTCTACTCTGACCTGTGCACTTTATTCCTGGAACTGTGGAACCTGACCATGTGCGGATTATGTTGGACTCTGGATATGTAATTATTACAATAAAGTGCCAACATATAGAATAAACAAAACAGCACATACAAAAATTGTTTGAACAGCAAGAATTGGGGGCTTGATCTACTTATGACAGTTTACTTTCTATGAGGTACATGGAGATGGCAGAGACATGAGGAGGACAACTTTATGAGTAGTTATTATAGTATGAGTGGAATATCATTGTGATGTTTTATATCATACACCCATTGATAACTGGCTCAATCCATTTGCACTTTTACATACAAGTATTTCATAGCTTCAAATATTTTCTCAAAGTTATTTTTTTTATTAAGGACAATTTTTAGAATAGTATCCCAGTTTTCAATCTTGAACTCTGAGTACATTAAAATATAACTTTTATTAATTAATGATTAAATGTTTATTAGTTGGTCTTCATTATGTTTTGTATGTGACACACAGAGCACACGAAAAAACACATTTATAAAAACTCAAAGATTGCGTATCCCAAAGAAAAAAGCAATGTTTTTTTTCTATACACTAAAAACCCTTGGAACCTTTACTAATTAAAAAAATAATTTACATTTTTTTTAACCTATTTTTTTTTATTTTTTTATATTGGTTTATTTCCTTTTAAAGAAGCCCATCACCTACGTTCTACTGCAACCAACTGCTTTATACGTCACAACACACAGTCCACATCCAGTTATTAGATCCTGACGACTGTCCCTATCCATGCACCTCTTCTTTTGGCTCACACAGTTCCATCAGTTTGCCTAATATCTTGTTTAATTCTGGTATGTGATTAAGTTTACATGTGCCTTTGCTTTGCTATCTATGTACTTCAATTATTCTAATTTACTGTTACTTTTTAAATGGTGTTATGGAAAATTTTGTTGTTTCATTATCATTATCATCATCCTCATTATTATTATCATTATTAAAAATAATAATAGGTACCGTTTATACTCGAGTATAAGCCGATATTTTCAGCCCTTTTTTTAAGCCTAAAAAGGGCCCCCTCGGCTTATACTCGAATCACCCCCCCCCCCCGTGTCTCTCTAACCCCCCGTGTCTCTCTACGCCCCCCCGTGTCTCTCCTCTAACCCCCCCGTGTCTCTCTACACCCCTGTGTCTCTCTAACCCCCCGTGCCACTTTCCCTCCCCCCTCCTAATCCTCATCCCCCCCTCCTCATTCTAAACCCCCCTCCTCACTTTTTCCCCTCTAAATACCTCCCCCTCTCCCCTCACTTACCTGCTTCTGCTCTGGCCTCTGCTCCTTCCGTCTTAACCCGGCGCGAACGTGTCGTCACATGTGTGCCACTTCATTAGCATATACCGGGTGCCGGAAGGATGGGGGTTGAGGATGGGGGGGTTGAGGAGGGGGTTGAGGAGGGGGGTTGAGGTTGAGGATGAGGGGGTTGAGGAGGGGGGGAGGAGGGGGTGAGGATGGGGGGTTGAGGAGGGAGGATGAGGATGGGGGTTGTGGAGGGAGGTTGAGGAGGGGGGTTGAGGATGGGGGGGTTGAGGAGGGAGGATGAGGATGGGGGGGTTGAGGAGGGAGGTTGAGGGGGGGTTGAGGAGGGGGTTGAGGAGGTGGGTTGAGGATGGGGGGGTTGAGGAGGGAGGATGAGGATGGGGGGTTGAGGAGGGAGGTTGAGGGGGGGTTGAGGAGGGGGTTGAGAAGGGGGGTTGAGGAGGGGTTTGAGGAGGGAGGATGAGGAGGGAGGTTGAGGATGAGGAGGGAGGTTGAGGAGGGGGTTAAGGATTAGGAGGGAGGTTGAGAAGGGAGGTTGATTAGGGGGTTGAGGATGTGGAGGGAGGTTGATGATGAGGAGGGGGGTTGAGGTTGAGGAGGGGGTTGAGGATGGGGGGGTTGAGGAGGGGGTTGAGGATGAGGGGGTTGAGGAGGGAGGTTGAGGATGAGGATGGAGGTTGAGGATGAGGAGTGGGGTTGAGGAGGGAGGTTGAGAATGAGGAGGGGGGTTGAGGAGGGTGGGGTAAGAGAGGGGGAAGAGACACATGGAAGGGAGAGGGGAGAAGAGACATGGGAGAGAGAGGGGGGACACAGAGGGCACAAGAGGGAGACAGGGGGCAGCACATTTCCCACCCTCAGCTTATACTCGAGTCAATCATTTTACCAAGTATTTTGTGGAAAAATAGTTGCCTCGGCTTATACTCTGGTCGGCTTACACTCAAGTATATACGGTACTTTATTATAGTTTTTAGAAAGCTAAAACATAATAGAAAACTAATATTCATTCTCTCTGCTACTTACCAATTATGATGCCGGTTATTAGAGGGAAGCCATGACCTACATACACCCGTACTCCACCTGTTACTCTTTATACTCACAAATACCCCTCTAATAAGATCAGTTACATCACTGAATGAATACTGTGTGTATAAGAGTTAATTCAATACCAGTTATTAGACAAACTGCTGGGACAATGACTGGACATTCAGAGTAATCTATATCTACCTTAGCAAGTTATATGAGGCAGGGCTATATATCAATGGGATTTCTGTTGATGAGGGATTGAGACAAAATTAGTATTTCACAGAAGATAAAGATCAAATTATTATATAGTTTTACATTGTTGTTGTTCATAACTATTTTAAAGTTTCAAACATATATTTAATGTTTCCATTTCAAGAATCCTATTACATACACCATAACAAACACAAAGCACACTGCGAGCACCTGACTCATGTTCATTCTCTCCACCACTTTCCAATTAGGATGCCAGCTATTAGAGGTTAGGAGTCACCAGCAAACCCCTCTCTGCATTTCTATTGATGACCTAATGAGATCAGTAACACCATGGAATGAATACTGTGTAATATATGCCACTTAGTACCTGTCTTACAGGCTTCTGCTGAGACAGTGACCGGATTTTCAGAGTAAAATCAGTAATGTCCCACCAGTTATTAGATAGTGGTTGCCAGAGGTACTTAGATATAACATGCAGCAATTACACAACTCTGTATATCAGGGGGATTTGTCATCTGATGGTTTCATGCTGAGATATTGCATTAAAGGTACTTAGATATAACATACAGCAATTACACAACTCTGTATATCTATATACATGCTGACATATTGCATTATTGGACCTTTGAAGATCAAGAAAATGGCAAATATGTGTCAAGTATGCATTAATCTAACACAATCAACAGTTGTGTAATCCATGGACATACAGCATTTTTGGGAGGGATTTTTTTAGCATGCTTTTTATGAATACAGGAATCCATTTTGGGCTTGTTCCACCATGAACACGATGGTGTGTTTTCAGCTATCAGTGGATGAAGTGATAGGGTAGGAGAGATAATTGTGAGATAATTGAACACTATTGATATTGACACAACTTCTTCCCCCTCAATAGCCCCAATCCAGGAAGTTGCATGCATAGATGCAATTATTATAACAAAAATGAATACACTTCCTATCTTAGGGTATGACTAGTGATGTCGCGAACATCAAATTTTCGGTTCGCGAACAGCAAACGCGAACTTTCATCCAATGTTCGCGAACGGGCGAACCGGCGAACCGCCATAGACTTCAATGGGTATGCAAATTTCAAAACCCACAGGGACTCTTTCTGGCCACAATAGTGATGGGAAAGTTGTTTCAAGGGGACTAACACCTGTACTGTGGCATGCCGGACGGGGATCCATGGCAAAACTCCCCCGTGAAATTACATAGTTGATGCAGAGTCTGGTTTTAAGCCATAAAGGGCATAAATCACCTAACATTCCTAAATTGTTTGGAATAACATTCTTTAAAACATCAGGTATGATGTTGTATCGATCAGGTAGTGTAAGGGTTACACCCGCTTCACAGTAACAGACCAATCTCCCCGTTTAATGCACCGCAAACAACCGCAAACAGTCTCTTTGCACAACCGCAAACTCCCCATTTGCACAAGGTTGGATACCAAGCTAGCCATGTCCCATTCCTTGTCCTCACTGATGTCATTGAAGGTCTCTTCCTCCACCCAGCCACCAAGGGTCCCAGAGAGGTGGCAACAAGCCCCACTAAGTTGCACCAGATATGAGTGTCACTGTGCACTGTCAAAAGTTGGCAGAGTAGGAGCTGTAGGCCTCACACACACGCCTGTAGGCAGGCAACTGATATTCAATCGATTACAGTCAAAAAAGTGTTGTTTTATGTCACTGTACACTACGGTTGCACCAGATATGACGTATCACTGTGCACTGGCAAAAGTTGGCAGAGTAAATGTAATAAGCTTCACACACACGCCTGTAGGCAGGCAATTGCTATTCAATCTATTACAGTCAAAAAAGTGTTGTTTTATTTTACTGAGCACAATATAAGCTGTGAGCCTGACACAGGCAGGCAACTGAAATTAGATTACAGGAAAAAAATGGTTGTTTTCAATGTATGGTACACCACCAGGTATGAGTAGGGAAAATAAGCACAATATAAGCTGTTAGGTGTTAGCCTGTCACACACACACGCTGGCAGGCAGGCATATGCAATTAGATTACACAGAAAAAAAATTGAAAATAAAATAAATGATGTTCGAGCCCTAAAAAGGGCTTTTTGGGTTGCTGTCCTTGCAGCAGATATCAGATGAGTCCTTCAGGTCTGTAATGGAAGCTAAATACACAGCCTGGCTATCTATTTCCCAATTAAATCTCCAGCAGCTACACTATCTGTCCTCTCACAACGAGCTTCAGAATGATTCTAAAATGTATGCTGTCCTTCAGATGGAAGGCTCTGGAAGGGAGTTTATGCTGCTGATTGGCTGGAATGTGTCTGCTGACTGTGAGGTACAGGGTCAAAGTTTCCTCAATGATAAAGTATAGGGGGCGAACCGAAAAGCGCATGTATTCGCTGTCCGCTGCGAACGCGAACATGCCAAAATCGCTGCGAATAGTCCGCGGGCGAACTGTCCGCGACATCTCTAGGTATGACTTCTAATAATATTTGAATTAAAGTTAACTGAAGTCTAAATACTTGGGGCCTCATTAAATTATCCCTTGTAGTTCTCTCGGTGCTCGCAAAAGCTTTTTAGCTGTTTGCGAGGGCTGAAGCCCTCGCAGCATGCTTTGCGAGATGACTCCGAAAAATTGCCGAGAATAGGCTCAGAGAGCTACGGAGTCACACTCAGCCATAAATCTATGAGTGATTCTCGCACCTCGGAAGAATCCCCTACGGGTACAAAAAGTGCCCGCAAGGGATCCTAAAGCCTCTACGTGCTGCCTCGGAGCAGCCCGAGATAGCCGTTTGAGGCTCCTCCCTGCTCCATATATACATCCCCATGCTGCAGGGGTCCCTATCGGGACACCAGCAGCACCCCCACAAAACCCCTTGCAGCGGGAATCCCCGATCAGCATAGATCAGGCCCCCGCTGCACTTAAAAAATCTAAATTCCCTGCCGCGGCGCCTTAAAGGGCCCGCAGCACACTATTAACAAACCCGTCCGCTGAAAATAAAATTAACCCCCCTCTGTGCTGGGGCTCCCCATCGGGACCCCCGAAGTGTCCAAAAATTAAGCCCTTGCAGCAGGGTCCCCCAATCTGCATAGATCAGGCCCCCGCTGCATTTAAAAAATTTAAATTCCCGGCAGCTGCTCCTTAAAGGGCCCGCGGCACACTATTAATAATTCCGGCCCTGGCACCGAAAATTAACCCCCCTCTATGCTGGGGGTTCCCATTGAGACCCCCGAAGTGTACCCACATTAACCCCTTGCTGCAGGGGTCCATAGGGACCCCTGAACCCCCCCCCCACATCAACCCATTGCAGCAGGGGTCCCCGATCGGCTCCAATTGTGACTCTGCTGCATTTACATTTTTAAATTTCCCGCCTTGCGGGTCCTTAATGGACCGTAAAGGTCGTGAAAGGACTTGCACTAAAACATATTAACCCCAGGAATCTAAAATTTACCCCATAACTCATGGGGTCAATACAGACCCCCATAAGCCAATAATTAACCCTATAACTCATGGGGGTCAATATAGACCCCCATAAGGCCTTAATTAACCCTGTCACTCATGGGGTCAATACAGACCCCCATAAGCCTCTATTTAACCCCATCAGTCCCATAAGGGTATATTATTACCCTTATGGGGCTGTTAAAACCCTAACATTAACCAAATATGTGCCATGACGGTCCTCAAGGACCATCAAGACACTATTATTATTATTATTATTATTATCTTTATTTATATCGTGCCATATACCGTAGCGCTGTACAGTATTTTAGTAAATGGCAAAGAACAAACTTAACACCTTATAAAGAATGTAGGGCTCTGTTTTTGAGCATATAATCAAATGCATATAGTGCTTGTTTCCAAGACACGGACACACGATTGAAAACTCGCAAACTTACAATCTAAGGGTTTAGATGTGATACAAGAGGGTGACAAATACAAAATGGCAACGTGAATGCAATTTGTTTAGTCAATTGGAGGGGTCTGTGTGTTGTACTGTAGATTGTGGGTGGGAGTGTTCTTAAGCTGTGGAGTGTGCAGTTGTAATTATAAAGGCTGAAGGTGATAAGATATTTTAAACAGGTGTGTTTTTAGTAATTTTTTAAAGGTTTTGAGGCAGGAAGATAATCTAATGGAGCGAGGCAAGGCGTTCCAAATAATAGGGGCAGCACGAGAAAAGTCTTGAAGAAGGGAGTGAGAGGAGGTGATGAGAGAGGAGGAAAGAAGAAGGTCGTTAGCAGAACGAAGGGGGCGGTTGAGAGAGTATTTTGAAACAAGAGCAGAGATATAAGGGGGTGCACTTTTGTTGAGGGCTTTATACGTTAGGGTCATGATTTTAAATGTGATTCGGGAAGCTTTGGGAAGCCAGTGGAGTAATTGGCAGAGAGTAGCTGCAGACACTGATCGTTTGGTATTGAAGATGAGTCTAGCGGAGGCGTTCATTATGGATTGGAGGGGAGACAGACGAGAAATGGGTAGGCCAGCAAGGAGTGAATTGCAGTAGTCGAGTCGAGATATGATGAGAGAGTGTATTCAAATTTTAGCTATGTCTTGTGTAAGATAATGATGAATTTTGGAGATGATTTTTTAGATGATACTGACAGGGTTTTGATTTCAATTGGATGAGAGGAATAAAAGAGAGGGCGATATCCAGTAGAACCCCAAGACAACGGCCCGGGAGGTGGGAGTGATGATGGTGTTGTCAACAGTGAGAGATATTTGAGGAGTGGAAGTTGTAGTAGAGGGTGGAAAGATTAGAAGTTTAGTCTTAGACATGTTGAGTTTGAGTTGACGGGTAGACATCCAGGAGGATATGCTAGAGAGGCAGTTGTAAACGTGAGCTAAAAGAGAGGAGGATAGATTGAGTGCAGAGAGGTAGATTTAAGTATCATCTGCATAGAGATGATACTGAAATCCAAAGGATTTTATGAGGGTGCCAAGGGAGGAGGTGTAGATGGAGAAGAGGAGGGGGCCTAGGACAGAACCTTGGGGAACGCCAACAGACAGAGGGAGAGGTGAAGAAGAGGTGCCATAGAAGGAGACGCTAAATGTACGATCTTTTAGATAGGATGTGAACCATGAAAGAGCTGTGCCCTGGATGCGAAATTAGTCGAGAGTTTAGATTAGAAGAGGGTGGTCAACTGTGTCGAAGGCATCAGAGAGATCCAGGAGAATTAGAATGGAGAAGTGACCCTTTGATTTGGCAGTTAGCAAGTCATTGGTGACTTTTGTGAGGGCTGTTTCTGTTGAGTGTTGGGCACGGAAACCAGATTGGAAGGGGTCAAGAAGGGAATTGGAGGAAATAAATTCAGTGAGGCGATTGTAAAAAAGCCGCTCAAGCAGTTTAGAAGCTAGGGGAAGTAGTGAGATAGGGCGGAAGTTGGAGGCAGAAGCTGGGTCAGATGAGGGCTTCTTGAGAATGGGTGTAATTATTGCGTGTTTCAAGGAGGATGGAAACCTGCCAGTGTTTAGGGAGAGGTTGAATAGATGTGTGAGAGCTGGGATAAGTTTGGTGGATAGGGGAGGGATTAGCTGTGAAGGAATAGGATCATGTGGACATTTTGTAAGGTGAGAGGTTAATAATAACGTAGATAATTCCTCCTCAGTTACAGTGTCAAAGGAATCCAAAGTGGAGGAGGGGATTGGGGAAGGGTAAGGGTTGGGTGTTGTAGGTTTGTGGAGAGGATGGTGGGATAGGGCCAAGTTGGTAGGAGAGCTCATTTCAGGTGGTTTCAATTTTATTTTTAAAGTGGCTGGCAAAGTCATAAGCAGTTAGACTGGAAGGGGCAGGAGGTGGGGGTGGGCAAAGGAGGGTGTTGAATGTAGCAAATAAACGTTTATGGTTGGAGGAGAGGTTTGATATTAATGATGAGAAGTAGTGTTGTTTGGCAAGATTGAAGTAGGAGCGCAAGGTAAACTTGTAGTGGAGAAAGTCTGCTGAAGTGCGAGATTTCCTCCATAGTCGTTCTGCAGTGCGTGAGCATCTCTGTAGATAGCTTGTTTGTGTAGTGTGCCATTGTTGTCGATGAGAGCGAGGGCGTTTGCTTGTGATTATGGGGGCAAGAGAGTCAAGGGTGGAAAAAAGTGTAGTGTTGTAGTGTGAAGTGGCGATGTAAGGGCAGGCAAGGGTGGTGAGGGGGCTGAGAAGGGGATTTAGTACATTTGAAAATTGTGGGTTGAGTGCTTGCAGGTTTCTGCGTGTTCTGGTGGCAGGATTTGAAGAAGGGTGGTGAGCGGAAGATGAGGTGAGGTTGCAAGTTAGCAGGTGGTGGTCAGATAGGGGAAGTGAGGAGATGTCAAGGTTGAAGATAGTGCAGAGATTAGTAAAAATAAGGTCAATGGAGTGTCCACCACTGTGAGTTGCGGAATCTGTCCATTGTGAGAGGCCAAGGGAAGAGGTAAGTGCAAGTAATTTTGCAGTTGTTGGGGATGTTGGTGTGTCAGTGGCTATGTTGAAATCACCAAGAATGAGTGAAGGTATATTGGAAGAGAGAAAGTGAGGGAGCTAGGCGGCATAGTTGTCCAGAAATTGAGAGGGGTATCCAGGCTGGCTATAAATCACAGCTACTCGCAGAAAGATGGGAGAGAAGATGCGCATAGTGTGGACTTCAAAAGATGAGAATTGGAGGGAGGGAACAGGGGGTATGCAGTGAAAGTGCAGTGAGAGGATAGTAGTATTCCCACACCTCCACCTTGTTTGTTCCCAGGTCTAGAAGTGTGGCTGAAGTGTAGACCACCATAAGAGAGTGCGGCAGGGGAGGCAGAGTCAGATGCTGTGAGCCAGGTTTCCATGATAGCCAGTAAATTGAGGGAGTTGGAAATGAAGAGGTCATGAATGAAGGTAAGTTTATTGCAAACAGACTACAAACACTACACTATAACCCCCAATAAACCATTCAATTTAAACTAACCCCCCTCTACACTAATCTATTAACACTTACATTACCTACCTACACTACCTACCCCCTAATAACCCCCCAATCTCTCTAATGACAGAAAATAAAAAAAACTACCTTACAAAAAATAAAAAACCTAAGTCACCAAAAATAAAAAAACCTACATTACAGAAAATAAAAAAATACATTAACCCACCCCCCACGGATTGATTGGCTGAAGACATCTGCACCTTCTCATTGGCTGTTGTCATTGTCAGTCAGTATTACAGCCAATGAGAAGGCGCAGATGTCTTCAGCCAATCACTCCTTGGGGTGCATCCCATTGTGATTGGCAGAAGGCATCTGTGCCTTGTTATTGGTTTAAATAAAGATTGACAGGTGCGTTAGCCAATCAGGGTGGGATTTTGGGGTGTATCCCATCCTGATTGGCTCACACATTGATGACTTCTGAATGGCTGAAATTTGAAAGACAGCTATGATAGACCCCCATGAGTTATGGGGTAAATTAAGTGCTTATGGGGGTCTGTATTGACCCCCATGAGATATGGGGTTAATTGTTGACTTATGGAGGTCTGTATTGACCCCCATGAGTTATGGGGTTAATTTTCGTTGCCTGGGGTTAATATTTTTTAGTGTGAGTACTTTCAAAACCTTTAAGGTCCTTTAAGGACCCGCAAGGCGGTAAATTTAAAAATGTAAATGTAGCGGGGTCACGATCGATGCCGTTCGAGGACACCCGCTGCAAGGGGTTAATGTGGGGGGGCTGCGGGGGTCCCTATGGACCCCTGCAGCAAGGGGTTAATATGGGGACATTTCGGGGGGTTAAATTTAGGTGCCACGGCCGGAATTGTTAATACTGTCCCGCAGGCCGTTTAAGGAGGTGCGGCGGGGAATTTAAAAGTTTTAAATGCAGCGGGGGCCTGATCGGTGCCGATCGGGCACCCCGGCTGCAAGGGGATTATGTGGGGGGGGGGGGCTGCGGAGGTCCCTATGGACCCCTGCAGCAAGGTGTTAATGTGGGGACACTTCGGGGGTCCCGATGGGGACCCCCACATAGAGAGGGGTTAATTTTAGGTGCCGTGGGGTTAGTTGGAGTACCCCCCATGGCAGGGCTTAAGTGGGGACTGCCGCGGAGGTCCCGTTTAGGATCCCTGCACTAATTGATGAGGTGTGGGAGATCATCTAGCAGGCTGTCACTCCTAATGTACATTTTTGCAGTGTTCATACGGATGGCCCTGCTGCGTAGCTCGCACGGTGCTCGCAGCAGGGCTAATTTAATAGCGTTGTAACTTTGAGAAATGTTGCAGTACGTAGGATTTAAGTAGAAGCCTATTATCTACAAGGCTGGAATTTAGCTGAAGCTCAATTTTATTGCTTCAATGACGTCATCCATCCATCCCATTCTTTGCTTACCTTCAATCTTCTCCAGCATAAGAGTCTTCTCTTAGGAGTATCCTATCTTCTCATGATATGGTCAAAACATTCGAGCTTCAGTCTCATGATAAATCTTTCGGTGAACAGTTTGTTTTGATTTCCTGAAGTACACATTTATTGAATCTTTTTGCAGTGCACTCTTTGCAGTTTTCTCCAAAATCAAAATTCAAATGCTGCAATTCTACAGCATTCAGTCTTCTTTATGGTCCAGCTCTCACATCTACACATTACCATTGGGAATACCATAGTTCAAACTATGCAGTCCTTTGTTGGTAATGTTTTTACTAGCTTGTCCAAGCTTGGCATAGCTCCCCCTTCCCAAGAAGCAAACTTCTTTTAATGTCATGGCTACATTCACCATAACAAGAGATCTTTGAAACAAGGAAAACAAAATCTGTCACTGCCTCAATTTCTTGTCCATCTGTTTTCCAGAACCTGACATTGCTGTTTGTCATGATCTTCATCTTTTTAACATTGAGCAGCAGCCCAGCTTTTTCACTATCTTCTTTCACCCATATAAATTGGTCCTTTAGTTCCTCCTCGCTTTCAGCCATCAGAGTAGTATCATCAGCGTATCTAAGGTTGATAATATTTCTTCTCGCAATTTTGATTTCGGCTTTGGACTCATCTAGTCCATCCTTACGCATGATGTACTCTGCATATAAGTTGAATAAATAAGGTGACAATATACCCTTGCCAAACTCCTCTCCCGATCTTGAACCATTCTGTTGTCCCATGTTTGCTTTTGACCATGGCTTCATGGAACACATACAGATTCCTCAGAAGGCGGATGAGATGATCTGGTACTCCTATCTCTTAAAGAACTTGACACGATTTGATGTGATCCACACAGTCAAAGGTTTTAGAATACTCTATGAAGCAGAAATAAATGTTTTCCTGGAACTCTATTGCTTTCTCTATAATACAGGGAACATCAGCAATTTGATCTCTTGTGCCTCTTCCTCTGTGGAACCCTGCTTGCACATCTGGTAGTTTCTAGTCTTAAGCATTACCTTGCCATATGTGAAATGAGTGCAATTGTTAGATTATCGGACCACTCATTGACATTGTCTTTTTTTTGGGTTTGGGATGTAGTGACCTTTTCCAGTCTATCGTGCACTGATGAGTTATCCAAATTTGTTGGTATAGGACAAACATTTGAATAGTTCAGCTGGGCTACATTAAAAGCCTCATCACACAGCCAGTTTGCCTCCTTAGTTTTCTTTCATTTGAGGATATTCTTTGATGCTACTTCATGTATAATGTCATAAAGTGTGGTTAAAGTCCTTCAGGCATTCTGTCTTCCATGTCTAGCTCCTTAGTTCTATTTCTTACCTCCACTTCATATTCAGACGGGATTATTAAGCTTCCATAATACACAGTTCCACAACATTAACAGAGTAATGGTATGTAATATATCATAACCTCAATGTGTTCTACCTTATAGATATTAATATTTCCTTAGCAAAAGTTTTCATGGTGTAAAAGTTGGGAGAAGCTGGTTATATCTATGAATTGGAGATAAAAGTTAACTATCTGATAAACAGTCCAAAATAGAAAAAATAGGAAATGGGATATTGATCGTCACTTCTTTAACCCCACTTGGATAAATGTATCCCAAAGTCATATTAAAAGGTGTATTATATTAAATCAATCAGAAACTATTTTGTTAATATTATCTAGATGTGTTGAAGATTGAATGGGTATAGTTACATAAAAATAATACAACGTGATTGACCAAATATCATGTTTACCTAAAATAGATAATTTAAGGTGAACTACTGGTTATTGTGCTTTTATTAAGAAACTACGCCCTCATAATATCTATCTATCTATCTATCTATCTATCTATATATAAACTTCTTGTGTCAATAATATATAAAATACTTAGATATAAGACACTCTTACTGTTTTATATCAATAATATAAAATATTTAGTCACAATATGTGTGACATATATTATTTTGTGCTTATTAGTTGTGATGTTTACATTCTAATCGTGTACTTATAAAAACCCAACCATGATATCTGACACTGATTCTATTTTCAAAGTTCCATATGTAGAACGTATATCATCATATGAAAAACATATAAAGCCTTCTTTAATTAGTTATATTTTAATCTTCAGGAGAAGTACACCTTTTCTCTTGTATTCCAACCCGAAACCATCTTCAGATTTAGATATGGTTTGAAAATATAAAACTTAACTTTTTTTGATATAAGTCCTAAAATATGTTCCAAGTGCAGTAAATATTGTTGAATAAAATATAAAAACAAAAAGAGATTTAATCTTCAAGATTTTTCTCAATAGTCTCTTAGAAAAGGGAATAGATAATTTATTGGAGTCAGTGTTTTATACTTTATTACACTAATAATTTACCTCTCTCAATAGCCCAGATTAAAAGTAAAGTAATAACAATACTCTCTAGGGTCACTTTCGTTGTTAGTATATACAATATCTCAAATTAGTCAGTTTGTAGTCTTCTAGCTGTATTGATATCTTAACTCTATATTTTTAAAAATGCAAATGCTTTCAGCAGTCTATTTTTAAATTGTTCCCGGATAGTGAACCACCCTAAATGGCCAGTTTAATTCACAATCACTCATTATTCTAATAGTAACATAGTTACATAGTAATTGAGGTTGAAAAAAGACTTTTAGTCAATCAAGTTAAACCTATTAAGATCTCCTCTGATCTGCAATATGCGGATTAGTTGTTAATTAATTCGTTGGTAATTAATTGGTAATTAATTGATGCAGAGAAAGGCAAACAGACAAAAAAAAAAAAGTCAAACTTAGCCAATCGTCTCAAAGGGGAAAAAAAAAAAAATTCCTTCCTGAACCCAGATACTGGCGATCAGATTCCTCCCTGGATCAATACTCTCTCTCTAATTATCCAGGATAACCCTGAGAATATTCTATTACCGTATATTGTTATGTTTATCCATGTAGTTTCTATGTCTCTCTCACATCATAAGTCAGAAGGATCATATATAGATTATAATGGCTTAGACTGTTGCAGAAAAATATGTGGTTATTTTTCACAATTGACTATTTGTCTTTTCATCATACATATATGTATTTACAAATTACTTCAAATCAATAACTGTTTTGTTATGAAAAAGAAGTAGCACTCCTTAAAATTCGGAATACTAAACTGGATGACTACTCTAGAAGGAACAATATTAAAATTAGGGGGATTGGAAAAGAAGTTGGAAGTACAGACCTAAATAATTATGTAGTTACATTTTTGTCCATCATAGTTAAACCAAATTTTGATGTATCTATTATGACTGACAGAATACATTGTCTTCCACTTCCAAAATCTGCCCCCAAAGATTGTCCTAGAGATGTAATCCTTAAAATTCACTTTGCTGCTTATAAGGAATCAATTATGAGATACTGGTTTGAAAAAAGATCATTTCTGTCACCTTATGAAAATTTGCAGATCTTTCAGGACTTCTCAAGGGAAACTATTATGAAGTGAATGGAATTGAAAGGTATAGCTAAAAGTTTAAGAACTAAAAACATCCAATATAAATGGGGCTTCCCCACGAAACTGATAGTCTTATTGGGCAATAAAACAGTAATAATTAATAACCAACATGAAGGTGAAGTAATCCTGAAAGACCTGTAAATATGGCCCCCTTTTTCTTTTTCCTTTTATTTCTTCTCTCTCTTCCCCTGTTCTCCCTTTCCTTCCCTTTTCATTTTTGTCTGTAAATATTGATCTCTATGAATTAATTCAGGGATTGGTATTAAGCTGACTTGGCATATGAGGACTGGGGCTTTTGCCTATTAAATAATCAGCAGTATATAAATTGTCTTTTTAACTATAGTACTATTAATATTTAACTAATGAATTGAGAGTTTGTAAATATTTGTCATAAGTCTTAAACACTAAAAGCTGAATACACAGTGCACCAAAAGGCAATAGTCTGGAAAAGCTGATTCAACACTATATAAAATGTTTTTTTTTTTTTTTTTGTCACAGGTTTCAGCACTGGGAAATAAAGTTGAAACTTAAATATGGAATATATAGAGCCCAAAGAGGCAATAGCTTCATTTCACACTTTAAATGAACAGTAAGTTCATAATATGTTGTAATAATGGTAAACATAAAAACTGAACACAAAATGCACTAAATTATATTAATTTGAAAAGGTGTTTTAATATTAAGTCAATTTAGTAGTACAAGGTTTTGATCACATTGAAACAAAAAAAGAAGACAAATGTTGTTCACATAAATCTTTAAAACTGAATTGTGTTGTTTTAGGATAAATTGAAAAGAAATCACAAATTATTAAATGGATATTAGGTTTAAATGTTATTATTTGGTATCTACTGATTGCTTGATGAGCTGAAGCTGAGAAGAAGAGGAAAGGGTTGTCTAACTGCTGAAGGGAATAACCCCTTTAAAAATAGAGATCCCCTCAATGCTTCGGTAGTTAGAGGGGAGTAAATAAATGCTTTCACATCTTTGTAAGTGGGAGGGAGGGGTAGAGAGTAAAATGGGTAATATAAATGTGAAATAAGTATCTTGTAAAAATTATTTGTAATGGCTTTCCATCCTGTTTTGGTCGCTGCTGGTTGCCACGGGTGTAACTTAGCCAGTGGATTTCCAAATTGTGAACTTATTGAAGTTCAACCTTTTCTTTCCACACGGTAAACCAATTTTCTTTTCTTTTTTGGTTTGTCCAGTGAGGTGATGGAGAATGATTCACCGGTAGTGAATGCATGGGTAACAAATGTGATGTGTGTGAATGTTGTGGTAGGTAAAAGGGTTTCGGAGGGGGCTGGGGGGGGGAGTGGGGGGAGAGCAAAGAGCCTTGAGGTAAAGGGTCTCAAGTTATGATGATCCATACAGATAAGGATAAAGAAGGTAGACTGAGAATTTGTAGTCAGAATGTCCAGGGATTAAACTTAGGGGTAAAAAGACAGATGGTCCATAGATTGTTTGGATCTGGTTTAGCCGATGTGGTATGCCTGCAGGAGACCGACTGGCAGACAGATAAGATTCCTTACTTTAAAATGAAAAATATAGGTCTGACTCTTAATTCTACTTACAAGAAAAAAGCCCGGGGAGTCTCAATATTTTTTAACCATAAATTAATTTTGATGGAAGAAATCTCTATAGTAGATCCCAATGGTCGTTATATAATATGGGGAGGCTTAATAAACAGTGAGAAATTTACAATAGTCAACATATATGCCCCAAACCAAAGGCAAATTAGCTTTCATAACCGAATATTCAATTTGATAAGGCGATATAGCTCTGGTGCACTTATTATTTGTGGGGACTTTAACCTATGTGTGGACGCGGAACTAGATAGAAACTCCCATAAAGGAACAATTTTAGATTCCCACGCTAAACAAAAAAATAATCTTTTTCATAACATCTTAATGAAATTTCAAGTATATGACTCATGGCGAACTTTTCATCCCCAGGAAAGGGATTACTCCTTCTATTCCCATCAACATGATAAATATGTTAGATTGGACTATATATTTGTTAATAGTGTAACTTTAAAAAGAGTGATCAAAACAGAAATTGGACCTATATTGTGGTCAGATCACGGGATGGTCTCTATAAATATATCAACGAGTCATATAGAAACAGTTAGACCACTATGGAAACTAAATATTTCCTTACTCCAGGATCCACAAATAAAAGATCTTTTAAAAAAAGAACTCAATAACTTTTTTAAAGTAAACAACCTGTCTGTTACATCTAAAGTCACAATTTGGACTGCCCATAAAGACTCCATAAGGGGTCATCTGATTAGCTGGCAGGCTATGAAGAAAAAACGTAGAGGTCGACCTGTACGAGACCTATATATTGATTTGACAAACTTAGATAGGGTTAATAAAATTGGCTCAAATGGTAAGATTGTAATGAGAATGTAAGCAATAAGATCTCAGATTAAAAAAATAGAACAAGAACTGTTAGATAAATCACTATGGTCACTGCAGCAACGACTATATCATTTGGGAAACAAATCAGGGCGACTCCTAGCTAATAAATTGAAGAGCAAAACATCAAGTAAAAGAATAGATAGTTTAAAGTATAAAAATGAGATCCTGACAAAGCCTAGTGATATAGGAAATGCTTTTGGTCTTTTTTATCAAGATCTTTATAATTTGAGGGATGATAAAAACGTTATAAAACTATCTAAAGAAGACATATTCACATTTTTGGATAATATTGACTTACCGAGAGTTTCTGATGATGATCTCGATATTTTAAATAAAGAAATAACTGATAAAGAAATTTCAGAAGCTATAGATGGCCTGAAACACTTCTCATCCCCCGGCCCAGATGGCTTCAGAAATTGTTACTATAAACTCTGCAAGTCAGAAATTTTAATTCCTCTTAAGAATGCTTTGAATGAAATTAAGGTATCAGGTCGGGCACCGAAAGAAATGCTGGAGGCCTCGGTTATAACAATCCCTAAAGAAGACTATAAAGAACCATCATGTAAAGGATTTCCGCCCGATTTCTTTACTGAACACTGATATAAAAATGTATGCAAAAATTCTAGCTACCAGGCTGAATGTAATCCTAGGGGAACTTATTTCTTTAGATCAAAAAGGCTTCATTCAAGGGAGGCAAGGATCTGACAATGTTAAGTGAATGAATAATTTGATCTCTTATGCTAAACGAAAGGGTGCTATTATCATTAGACGCAGAAAAGGCTTTTGATAGAGTGGGGTGGGAGTTCCTAGAATTGCTGTTTGAAAGATATGGGTTGGGGGACTTTGGTTCGAAAGCCATCCAGGCCCTATACACTGCCCCCACCGCAAAAGTAGTGGGGTCAGGGTATAGTTCAATCATCTTTGATATCTCGAATGGGACACGTCAAGGTTGTCCCCTTTCTCCTGCTATTTTTGCCATGTTCATTGAACCTTTAATATTACTGATTGGGAAGGAGAAGGAGGTGCAAGGGATAAAGGTCGGATCTATGGAACATAAAATATCTGCCTTTGTGGATGACATTCTTGTAGCACTAAAAGATCCGATAGCTTCCCTCGGATCTTTGTTCCAACTGATAGATGACTATAGTAAAATATCAAATTTTATCAAGTTTGTTTTGATTTTCTGAAGTACACATTTATTGAATCTTTTTGCAGTGCACTCTTTGCAGTTTTCTCCAAAATCAAAATTCAAATGCTGCAATTCTACAGCATTCAGTCTTCTTTATGGTCCAGCTCTCACATCTACACATTACCATTGGGAATACCATAGTTCAAATTATGCAGTCCTTTGTTGGTAATGTTTTTACTAGCTTGTCCAAGCTTGGCATAGCTCCCCCTTCCCAAGAAGCAAACTTCTTTTAATTTCATGGCTACATTCACCATCACAAGAGATCTTTGAACCAAGGAAAACAAAATCTGTCACTGCCTCAATTTCTTGTCCTTCTGTTTTCCAGAACCTGACATTGCTGTTTGTCATGATCTTCATCTTTTTAACATTGAGCAGCAGCCCAGCTTTTTCACTATCTTCTTTCACCCATATAAATTGGTCCTTTAGTTCCTCCTCGCTTTCAGCCATCAGAGTAGTATCATCAGCGTATCTAAGGTTGATAATATTTCTTCTAGCAATTTTGATTTCGGCTTTGGACTCATCTAGTCCATCCTTACGCATGATGTACTCTGCATATAAGTTGAATAAATAAGGTGACAATATACCCTTGCCAAACTCCTCTCCCGATCTTGAACCATTCTGTTGTCCCATGTTTGCTTTTGACCATGGCTTCTTGGACCACATACAGATTCCTCAGAAGTCGGATGAGATGATCTGGTACTCCTATCTCTTAAAGAACTTGACACGATTTGATGTGATCCACACAGTCAAAGGTTTTAGAATACTCTATGAAGCAGAAATAAATGTTTTCCTGGAACTCTATTGCTTTCTCTATACAGGGAACATCAGCAATTTGATCTCTTGTGCCTCTTCCTCTGTGGAACCCTGCTTGCACATCTGGTAGTTTCCAACTTAAGCATTACCTTGCCATATGTGAAATGACTGCAATTGTTAGATAATCGGACCACTCATTGACATTGTCTTTTTTTGGGGTTTGGGATGTAGTGACCTTTTCCAGTCTATCGTGCACTGTTGAGTTATCCAAATTTGTTGGTATAGGACAAACATTTGAATAGTTCAGCTGGGCTACTTTAAAAGCCTCATCACACAGCCAGTTTGCCTCCTTAGTTTTCTTTCATTTGAGGATATTCTTTGATGCTACTTCATGTATAATGTCATAAAAGTTTGGTTAAAGTCCTTCAGGCATTCTTTCTTCCATGTCTAGCTCCTTAGTTCTATTTCCTACCTCCACTTCATATTCAGACGGGATTATTAAGCTTCCATAATACACAGTTCCACAACATTAACAGAGTAATGGTATGTAATATATCATAACCTCAATGTGTTCTACCTTATAGATATTAATATTTCCTTAGCAAAAGTTTTCATGGTGTAAAAGTTGGGATAAGCTGGTTATATCTATGAATTGGAGATAAAAGTTAACTATCTGATAAACAGTCCAAAATAGAAAACGTAGGAAATGGGATATTGATCGACACTTCTTTAACCCCACTTGGATAAATGTATCCCAAAGTCATATTAAAAGGTGTAGTATATTAAATCAATCAGAAACTATTTTGTTAATATTATCTAGATGTGTTGAAGATTGAATGGGTATAGTTACATAAAAATAATACAACGTGATTGACCAAATATCATGTTTACCTAAAATAGATAATTTAAGGAGAACTACTGGTTATTGTGCTTTTATTTAGAAACTACACCCTCATAATATCTATCTATCTATCTATCTATCTATCTATCTATCTATATATTAACTTCTTGTGTCAATAATATATAAAATACTTAGATGTAAGACACTCTTACTGTCTTATATCAATAATATAAAATATTTAGTCACAATATGTGTGACATATATTATTTTGTGCTTATTAGTTGTGATGTTTACATTCTAATCGTGTACCTATAAAAACCCAACCATGATATCTGACACTGATTCTATTTTCAAAGACCCATATGTAGAACGTATATCATCATATGAAAAACATATAAAGCCTTCTTTAATTAGTTATATTTTAATCTTCAGGAGAAGTACACCTTTTCTCTTGTATTCCAACCTAAACCATCTTCAGATTTAGATATGGTTTGAAAATATAAAACTTAACTTTTTTTGATATAAGTCCTAAAATATGTTCCAAGTGCAGTAAATATTGTTGAATAAAATATAAAAACAAAAAGAAATTTAATCTTCAAGATTATTCTCAATAGTCTCTTAGAAAAGGGAATAGATCATTTATTGGAGTCAGTGTTTTATACTTTATTACACTAATAATTTACCTCTCTAAATAGCCCAGTTTAAAAGTAAAGTAATAACAATACTCTCTAGGGTCACTTTCGTTGTTAGTATATACAATATCTCAAATTAGTCAGTTTGTAGTCTTCTAGCTGTATTGATATCTTAACTCAATATTTTTAAAAATGCAAATGCTTTCAGCAGTCTATTTTTAAATTGTTCCCGGATAGTGAACCACCCTAAATGGCCAGTTTAATTCACAATCACTCATTATTCTAATAGTAACATAGTTACATAGTAATTGAGGTTGAAAAAAGACTTTTAGTCAATCAAGTTAAACCTATTAAGATCTCCTCTGATCTGCAATATGCGGATTAGTTGTTAATTAATTTGTTGGTATTTAATTGGTAATTAATTGATGCAGAGAAAGGCAAACAGACAAAAAAAAAAACAAGTCAAACTTAGCCAATCGTCTCAAAGGGGAAAAAAAATAATTCCTTCCTGAACCCAGATACTGGCGATCAGATTCCTCCCTGGATCAATACTCTCTCTCTAATTATCCAGGATAACCCTGAGAATATTCTATTACCGTATATTGTTATGTTTATCCATGTAGTTTCTATGTCTCTCTCACATCATAAGTCAGAAGGATCATATATAGATTATAATGGCTTAGACTGTTGCAGAAAAATATGTGGTTATTTTTCACAATTGACTATTTGTCTTTTCATCATACATATATGTATTTACAAATTACTTTAAATCAATAACTGTTTTGTTATGAAACAGAAGTAGCTCTCCTTAAAATTCCGAATACTAAACTGGATGACTACTCTAGAAGGAACAATATTAAAATTAGGGGGATTGGAGAAGAAGTTGGAAGTACAGACCTAAATAATTATGTAGTTACATTTTTGTCCACCATAGTTAAACCAAATTTTGATGTATCTATTATGATTGACAGAATACATTGTCTTCCACTTCCAAAATCTGCCCCCAAAGATTGTCCTAGAGATGTAATCCTTAAAATTCACTTTGCTGCTTTTAAGGAATCAATTATGAGATACTCGTTTGAAAAAAGATCATTTCCGTCACCTTATGAAAATTTGCAGATCTTTCAGGACTTCTCAAGGGAAACTATTATGAAGTGAATGGAATTGAAAGGTATAGCTAAAAGTTTAAGAACTAAAAACATCCAATATAAATGGGGCTTCCCCACGAAACTGATAGTCTTATTGGGCAATAAATCAGTAATAATTAATAACAAACATGAAGGTGAAGTAATCCTGAAAGACCTATAAATATGGCCCCCTTTTTCTTTTTCCTTTTATTTCTTCTCTCTCTTCCCCTGTTCTCCCTTTCCTTCCCTTTTCATTTTTGTCTGTAAATATTGATCGCTATGAATTAATTCAGGGATTGGTATTAAGCTGACTTGGCATATGAGGACTGGGGCTTTTGCCTATTAAATAATCAGCAGTATATAAATTGTCTTTTTAACTATAGTACTACTAATATTTAACTAATGAATTGAGAGTTTGTAAATATTTGTCATAAGTCTTGAACACTAAAAGCTGAATACACAGTGCACCAAAAGGCAATAGTCTGGAAAAGCTGATTCAACACTATATAAAATGTTTTTTGTTTTTTTTTGTCACAGGTTTCAGCACTGGGAAATAAAGTTGAAACATAAATATGGGAAATATATAGAGCCCAAAGAGGCAATAGCTTCATTTCAAACTTTAAATGAACAGTAAGTTCATAATATGTTGTAATTAATGGTAAACATAAAAACTGAACACAAAATGCACTAAATTATATTAATTTGAAAAGGTGTTTTAATATTAAGTCAATTTAGTATACAAGGTTTTGATCACATTGAAACAAAAAAAGAAGACAAATGTTGTTCACATAAATCTTTAAAACTGAATTGTTTTGTTTTAGGATAAATTAAAAAGAAATCACAAATTATTAAATGGATATTAGGTTTAAATGTTATTAATTGGTATCTACTGATTGCTTGATGAGCTGAAGCTGAGAAGAAGAGGAAAGGGTTGTCTAACTGCAGAGGGGAATAACCCCTTTAAAAATAGAGATCCCCTCAATGCTTCGGTAGTTAGAGGGGAGTAAATAAATGCTTTCACATCTTTGTAAGTGGGAGGGAGGGGTAGAGAGTAAAATGGGTAATATAAATGTGAAATATGTATCTTGTAAAAATTATTTGTAATGGCTTTCCATCCTGTTTTGGTCGCTGCTGGTTGCCACGGGTGTAACTTAGCCAGTGGATTTCCAAATTGTGAACTTATTGAAGTTCAACCTTTTCTTTCCCCACGGTAAACCAATTTTCTTTTCTGGTTTGTCCAGTGAGGTGATGGAGAATGATTCACCGGTAGTGAATGCATGGGTAACAAATGTGATGTGTGTGAATGTTGTGGTAGGTAAAAGGGTTTCGGAGGGGACTGGGGGGGGGAGTGGGGGGAGAGCAAAGAGCCTTGAGGTAAAGGGTCTCAAGTTATGATGATCCATACAGATAAGGATAAAGAAGGTAGACTGAGAATTTGTAGTCAGAATGTCCAGGGATTAAACTTAGGGGTAAAAAGACAGATGGTCCGTAGATCGTTTGGATCTGGTTTAGCCGATGTGGTATGCCTGCAGGAGACCGACTGGCAGACAGATAAGATTCCTTACTTTAAAATGAAAAATATAGGTCTGACTCTTAATTCTACTAACAAGAAAAAAGCCCGGTGAGTCTCAATATTTTTTAACCATAAAATAATTTTGATGGAAGAAATCTCTATAGTAGATCCCAATGGTAGTTATATAATATGGGGAGGCTTAATAAACACTGAGAACTTTACGATAGTCAACATATATGCCCCAAACCAAAGGCAAATTAGCTTTCTTAACGAATATTCAATTTGATAAGGCGATATAGCTCTGGTGCACTTATTATTTGTGGGGACTTTAACCTATGTGTGGACGCGGAACTAGATAGAAACTCCCATAAAGGAACAATTTTAGATTCCCAAGCTAAACAAAAAATTAATCTTTTTCATAACATCTTAATGAAATTTCAAGTATATGACTCATGGCGAACTTTTCATCCCCAGGAAAGGGATTACACCTTCTATTCCCATCGACATGATAAACATGTTAGATTGGACTATATATTTGTTAATAGTGTAACTTTAAAAAGAGTGATCAAAACAGAAATTGGACCTATATTGTGGTCAGATCACGGGATGGTCTCTATAAATATATCAACGAGTCATATAGAAACAGTTAGACCACTATGGAAACTAAATATTTCCTTACTCCAGGATCCACAAATAAAAGATCTTTTAAAAAAAGAACTCAATAACTTTTTTAAAGTAAACAACCTGTCTGTTACATCTAAAGTCACAATTTGGACTGCCCATAAAGCCTCCATAAGGGGTCATCTGATTAGCTGGCAGGCTATGAAGAAAAAACTTAGAGGTCGACCTCTACGAGACCTATATATTGATTTGACAAACTTAGATATGGTTAATAAAATTGGCTCAAATGGTAAGATTGTAAAGAGAATGTAAGCAATAAGATCTCAGATTAAAAAAATAGAACAAGAACTGTTAGATAAATCCCTATGGTCACTGCAGCAACGACTGTATCATATGGGAAACAAATCAGGGCGACTCCTAGCTAATGAATTGAAGAGCAAAACATCAAGTAAAAGAATAGATAGTTTAAAGTATAAAAATTAGATCCTGACAAAGCCTAGTGATATAGGAAATGCTTTTGGTCTTTTTTATCAAGATCTTTATAATTAGATGGATGATAAAAACTTTATTAAACTATCTAAAGAAGAGATATTCAAATTTTTGGATAATATTGACTTACCGAGAGTTTCTGATGATGATCTCGATATTTTAAATAAAGAAATAACTGATAAAGAAATTTCGGAAGCTATAGATGGCCTGAAACACTTCTCCTCCCCCGGCCCAGATGGCTTCAGAAATTGTTACTATAAACTCTGCAAGTCAGAAATTTTAATTCCTCTTAAGAATGCTTTGAATGAAATTAAGGTATCAGGTCGGGCACCGAAAGAAATGCTGGAGGCCTCGGTTATAACAATCCCTAAAGAAGACTATAAAGAACCATCATGTAAGGATTTCCGCCCGATTTCTTTACTGAACACTGCTATAAAAATTTATGCAAAAATTCAATCTACCAGGCTGAATGTAATCCTAGGGGAACTTATTTCTTTAGATCAAAAAGGCTTCATTCAAGGGAGGCAAGGATCTGACAATGTTAAGTGAATGAATAATTTGATCTCTTATGCTAAACAAAAGGGTGCTCTTATCATTAGACGCAGAAAAGGCTTTTGAAAGAGTGGGGTGGGAGTTCCTAGAATTGCTGTTTGAAAGATATGGGTTGGGGGACTTTGGTTCGAAAGCCATCCGGGCCCTATACACTGCCCCCACCGCAAAAGTAGTGGGGTCAGGGTATAGTTCATTCAGCTTTGATATCTCGAATGGGACACGTCAAGATTGTCCCCTTTCCCCTGCTATTTTTGCCATGTTCATTGAACCTTTAATATTACTGATTGGGAAGGAGAAGGAGGTGCAAGGGATAAAGGTCGGATCTATGGAACATAAAATATCTGCCTTTGTGGATGACATTCTTGTAGCACTAGAAGATCCGATAGCTTCCCTCGGATCTTTGTTCCAACTGATAGATGACTATAGTAAAATATCAAATTTTAAGCTAAATATTAGCAAATCAGAAGCCATGCCCATTAATATTTCTTATGAAATGTTACATAAATTAAAACATTGATTCCCTCTCATATGGCAAAACTCTTTGAATCACTTGGGAATAATATTGGAAACAAATTTGAAGCAGACAATAAAAATCAATTATAAAAAAGTGTATACGAATGTTATAGCAAAAATCAATGCATGGTCAGGCTTAAATACAGGGAGTGCAGAATTATTAGGCAAGTTGTATTTTTGAGGATTCATTTTATTATTGAACAACAACCATGTTCTCAATGAACCCAAAAAACTAATTAATATCAAAGCTGAATATTTTTGGAAGTAGTTTTTAGTTTGTTTTTAGTTTTAGCTATTTTTGTGGGATATCTGTGTGTGCAGGTGACTATTACTGTGCATAATTATTAGGCAACTTAACAAAAAACAAATATATACCCATTTCAATTATTTATTTTTACCAGTGAAACCAATATAACATCTCAACATTCACAAATATACATTTCTGACATTCAAAAACAAAACAAAAACAAATCAGTGACCAATATAGCCACCTTTCTTTGCAAGGACACTCAAAAGCCTGCCATCCATGGATTCTGTCAGTGTTTTGATCTGTTCACCATCAACATTGCGTGCAGCAGCAACCACAGCCTCCCAGACACTGTTCAGAGAGGTGTACTGTTTTCCCTCCTTGTAAATCTCACATTTGATGATGGACCAGAGGTTCTCAATGGGGTTCAGATCAGGTGAACAAGGAGGCCATGTCATTAGATTTTCTTCTTTTATACCCTTTCTTACGAGCCACGCTGTGGAGTACTTGGAGGCGTGTGATGGAGCATTGTCCTGCATGAAAATCATGTTTTTCTTGAAGGATGCAGACTTCTTCCTGTACCACTGCTTGAAGAAGGTGTCTTCCAGGAACTGGCAGCAGGACTGCGAGTTGAGCTTGGCTCCATCCTCAACCCGAAAAGGCCCCACAAGCTCATCTTTGATGATACCAGCCCAAACCAGTACTCCACCTCCACCTTGCTGCCGTCTGAGTCGGACTGGAGCTCTCTGCCCTTTACCAGTCCAGCCACAGGCCCATCCACCTGGCCATCAAGACTCACACTCATTTCATCAGTCCATAAAACCTTAGAAAAATCAGTCTTGAGATATTTCTTGGCCCAGTCTTGACGTTTCAGCTTGTGTGTCTTGTTCAGTGGTGGTCGTCTTTCAGCCTTTCTTACCTTGGCCATGTCTCTGAATATTGCACACCTTGTGCTTTTGGGCACTCCAATGATGTTGCAGCTCTGAAAAATGGCCAAACTGGTGGCAAGTGGCATCGTGGCAGCTGCACGCTTGACTTTTCTCAGTTCATGGGCAGTTATTTTGCGCCTTGGTTTTTCCACACGCTTCTTGCGACCCTGTTGACTATTTTGAATGAAACGCTTGATTGTTCGATGATCACGCTTCAGAAGCTTTGCAATTTTAAGAGTGCTGCATCCCTCTGCAAGATATCTCACTATTTTTGACTTTTCTGAGCCTGTCAAGTCCTTCTTTTGACCCATTTTGCCAAAGGAAAGGAAGTTGCCTAATAATTATGCACACCTGATATAGGGTGTTGATGTCATTAGACCACACCCCTTCTCATTACAGAGATGCACATCACCTAATATGCTTAATTGGTAGTAGGCTTTCGAGCCTATACAGCTTGGAGTAAGACAACATGCATAAAGAGGATGATGTGGTCAAAATACTCTTTGCCTAATAATTCTGCACTCCCTGTATATCTTGGTCTGGCAGACTTATTGCCATAAAAATGGTAATATTACCAAAGATTACTTAAATCTTACGCAATATCCCCTGCCAAATCCCTACATATTTGTTAAACCAGTTACAAAACAAAATTGATAATTTCATTCATAAGGGGAAAAAATAAGAATAAAAAAATCGAGAATGGGAGGGAAATTTAAACATGGTGGCTTGCTTTATCCATTACCTAAGGAATACCAGGAAGCTATATTAGCGGCAAATATGTTGGAATGGTTAAAACCCATAAATGTTAATAATTGGGTCCAAATCGAACAAGAGCTAACAGGTTTAAATAATATTAAAATTCTCTTATTTCAAAAAAAGATTAATCTTAATTATATGAAACAGGGTGAAACTATGGTTAGAGGAAATGGGAATACATGGAACAAATTGAATGCTAAATATAATTTGATTACGTTTCCTTCGCCCATTACCCCGTTATTAGATCTAGCAACATATATTGAATCTCCCACTTTAGGGAGGATAGCTAAAGCAGGTTTTAACCTGCTGTTCGAACTGTTCCCTGGGAATACATTTTCATTGGAAAATATAAAAATAAAGATTTCATGGTTAGAATTTCTTATGTTGGAAAAAGGTCTGAAGAAGTCAGAGTTTTATTTGATTACATCAAGAGACTTAACTCAATTTGAAAAATTGATTATGGTAGAATCTAAAACTCATCTTATTTCAAAATGTTATGATATCATCAGAAGGCCACAAATGGAGCATAAGTCCAAGTGCATGCAGGACTGGGAGGGTGAATTGGAGTATAATTGGACCATAGAAGATTGGCATAGATCATATGCAATTACGGATAGATTTGTTAACAATCCCTCCTATAGAGAACTCCATTTTAAAATCTGCAATAGGTGGCATTATACGCCGGTTAAGATGGCAATGATTAGTGGGCTAGACCATGAGAAATATTGTTGGCGCAAGTGTAGCCGGATAGGTTCTTTCCTGCATATTTGGTGGCAATGCCCATATATCCAAAAATTCTGGGCGGAGGTTTTTTCCCAGCTGACAAAGATATGTGAGGTAGAGTTAAGTCCACACCCAGAAATAATTTTATTTCATATTTTTCCTCCACTGCCTTTAAAAGTTAAAGCCCTTATGTTGCAGATTTTGATGGTAGCAAAATCATTGATAGCCTCCAAGTGGAAGCAGAAATATGTCCCGTCTTGGAATGAGGTTAAAATGAAAGCGGATAAAAATCATCTTTTAGAATCAAATTTTACCGACCTGGGGGTTATAAAAAAAAGTAGTCTATTCTGGTCCTTATGGGATAAGTACTTCTCTAATACGTAATTAAGGAAGCCACTGATCTGACCTAGGACATTCTGGCCACCTCTCCCGGGCCCATTCTCCCGATTTCCCTTGCCCGATCCCCAACCGGACCCGAAGCCATGAATGGAAGAAGTGTGGATGGAAGTGTGTTTAGTTTGAATTCATATTTTACAATAGTAGTTCGTAATATCATCGTGATGCCGTTGGGACACTATTGCAGATCAATTTATTGAATGAACTTAATGGTGCAAAGGACCAAAAGGAGATGGAAGGCCTTAGTAAGATGGAAATAAAAGAATGGTAAAGGAAGAGGAAAAGGAAAAGGAAGTAAAAGACAGAATGATCACAATAACTTTGTCTAGCTAGAACGATCCCATGTACTGTACTTTTGTGCTTCTTCATGTAACATCTCTTTTTGTTAACTTTAAAATGTAAAGAAAAGGGAAGAGGCACAGGGTTTCAGTATATGGTTTTATTTCCTTTACCCAACTGATAAGTTGTACAATTTACTTTGTCTGGTATACTGTTCTTCTCCTCCTGTTTGATGTGTAATTTGCCCAACGGATGGGTAGATGATATGTTTGCTTATAAAGTGTATGTAATTTATACTTTTCTAAAATAAAAATAAAAAATAAAAAAAAATAATGGTTTTGTTCATTTAAATATGCTGGTTAGCTGTATTTGTGCATTAAGATATCACATATCTGTTCAGGTATTTTGATTATTTACATCTTTAGTCTCATTAGGCTTAATTGTCTTTATATGATTTAGCAGACCCAAGACATTTATCCGAATAGTGCTTGTTATGTTCAGACTCCTGATCTAATGCTCTGAACACTATTACTGTAATAGAGAGCATTCAGATATGTGTGTCCTTGCCTGTCTTAGAGATGGTGTGTGTCTTCACTACGATGCAATGCACAAGCCTTAGACAACCTGACAAGCATTTTTCATTTTGCTTCTACTTAGGTCTACGCGGGCAGCAGTGGGCAGCCTTCTATCAGGTAAGTTTAACCATTTAGTACCTCTCTATTACTTATCTGTGTCCAGAATTACACTTTTCACTCAGACTCCACAGAGACTAACAAAGTTCTTATGGGATCATCTCATCTTACACCACATTATAAAGGGTGATACAATGTTTCTTTAATATTTTGATAGTATCTTCAATAACATAACGTTTCAAAGTATATATGTGTCAGTGTCTTTATATTATCTTTCATCATTTGGCTTTTAGATTGTAAGTTGTCAGTTTCCAATCTTGTAGGGTGCTTTGTAAAAAAAGCACTTTCTACAACATTTTAAACTCAAAACAGGGCCTTCCATTTTTTGCAGTTGTTATTATTGTATTTTTCCTTGTCCTTTTCCCCTGGATAGCGATATGGAATATGTTGGCTCATTACAAATAAAAAACTAATAATAATAATAATTGGGTTTGTTGGGTATTTTTTAATGTATGCAGGACAGTTATTATTTAATTTATAGTAGCTTATAATCTTTTACATCATTTAATATCTCAGAATCCTTAATATACGTAGTGAGACATTAATTCCTGTTTTCTCTCCAAACTTCCACAAAAAGCAACAAAATTCCTGCAGGATCACCTTAGCTCAAATCAAATCTACAAAGCATAATACATTATTTATTTCTGAATTTGTACTTAGCATCTAAAATTGTAAAATAAAATCTAATTAAAAAAAATATGGATACTGGGGCGACCGGAAATGACGCATTAGCCGTTTGTGGAGGCTGTTGGCGGACTAAGGTAGAGGTCCTTGGACTGTCTGACCTTGAAGCTCTGATCAATTTCCAGGCTGTGAGCTACCAGCTAAACTCTAATAGGAAAGAAAGACAAGAAAGAGTTAAACGGATTGCAATCCCTCATGCTGTAAAATGGCTTACCTCCTATCAATTTGACAGGTGGCCCTTGAAGAAGCTGATATGAAACGCATGCTTTAACCAGTTTGGGGGCGCCGTCGCTTTGTGATGATGTCACTATACTGTGTTGGCAAGCCGCAATAAACATCTCTTTTACTGCTGCATTTAGAGTGTGATTAATGTAATTGTTTATAATACTGTTTATGTAAGGAATAACTTGAAATATTACTAGAAAGGGGTCAATCTGTGCAAGATTATTTAAATGATAATTAGTTTACATATTGTGTTTTATTGTTGTACCTGTTAAATGTATATTTTTATTGTATGTATTTAATTATAAGTATCACTGTTATTACTTGACTAGCGACTTACCCGTCAGAAATGATAGGGCAATATAATTATAAGCCATGGCAATGCTGTTTGACACACAATGTAAACCTTTTTCTACTGGGAGGACCATCGGCGTTCATTGCAAGCCGCTCCTCTCATGTAGTGTTGGTCCTATGAGCTCCTTCGGCTCTCATTACAAAGGCAGATATATATGTCTATTTTTTTTTCTATAATTATTAATTACTTACTTTACCTGTTTGTATTTCATATATCCAGCAATGAATAGCCTGAAGAGCTAAGTATCTCTTTTTATTTTCCTGCAGCATACAATGTACAGTTGGACTGTTACTGCCCTGAGGAGAAAGTGTCAGCAATGCGCCAAGTGTTCATTAGAAATATGTTGCGTGCTCGAGGGCAAACCGTTGGTTTATTTGTGTAATGCTCCATTTTAGATTAGTAATGTGTTAGTGTTGTAAAATGGCGTAGTTTGTGTATGTGCTATGAGAGTCGCGAGCATTATTCGTGCTTCCCAAATGTGTATTTTTGTACCTCGTACGTCCCTGGCAAAAGTCGTATGTGCCTGGTGGTGTTTTCCGCATTTCATAGTCGTGTAGCCTCGTTTTCATTTTTTTCGTCCGACATTTTTTTCCTTGCTTAGCTGATTTTACATTTTTTAAACTAGTTAAATTCAACTTTAATTATCGTGCAACCTTACTGGCAGATGTCATGGCTGTCCCCCATGCTCTGTGTGTTTTTTTGGGGGGGTATTTTGTATTGTTTTTGTTGTTTTTGAATGTATGCATTTCGCCGTTAAGTTCGTATTTTTGCAAAATCGTATTTCTTTTTTCTAAGTTCTGCGAGTCGTAAATAAAACTTGTATGTCCATGTCAGTGTTTTATTCGCTTCTGGGGCGTGGAGCCTCAATTTCATTTGTTTCGGACGCCATTTTTTTCTCGCTTAGCAGATTTACAAGTGGTGAAACTGCTTAAAATCGACTTTCAATTGCGTGCATCCTCAACCCTAGACATCTTGGCTGTCCCCCCATTCTGTGTGTGATTTTTTTGTAATGTTGTCTGCTAATTTTCATTGTTTTTGTGTTTTTTGATGTACGCGTTTTGGCCGTTAAGTTCGTATTTTTGCGACCTCATATTTATTTATTTTTTAAGTCCTGCGGGTCGTATTTTGTAATGTGTAAGCCCGTATTTCTTCTTTACGCGTTAGTGTTTTTTTCAAAGGCTTTGCTGGGGTTTGTTTGTACCGGTAGTGAGTAGGCCTAGAGCCTCCACCTCCACAATTGCGGCACCTCACTTAGGGAGTGTCTACATTTGCAGCCAGAACTGCGTATCTCGCTTTGCATGACAACGACTCGCAGTTTGACAACTATTATATATGATTGTATCCTTATGGTGGGTCAGCAATTTATATTAGATATTGAACTCTTTATGGGCTAAGGGGCAAGCCCCAAAAGCCATCACAATAGAGTCTGCAGGATTTATTGTAGATATCGACAGGTAGGAGGTGAGTAGTGTTTTGGTTATATATAGGGGGCAAGTGTTGGGTCGCAAGCTCTGTCACATTAGTTACCGAAAGGAACTGAGCTCCAAGCAACTTTATTTAGGGTTTTTCTTAGATGCACTTATACCAATAGTACAAGGATTATGTTATTTTTTGGTATTTGTAGTCACTTTATTTAGTGTTGGATATTTTTCTGCATGGGTCATTTTATTTGAGCACAAGTCCCTATACTGTAATTGTGAAAACGTTATTATTTTCTAGGCTATCAAACTGAATTTATAACTTGGAACCCTTAAAATGAGGTATTACTTTGGAAAGTGACAGCGCTGTTTCATGATTTTATGGGTTTTAATTTATGTAATTAAGTTTTAATATAATGAATAAAATTTAGTCATTTTATTTAAGATAATTGTTGGTATTATTTTCTCCTTGGTAATGTACTATTGGGACTAGAAGTGTCTGTCTTTTTTCTGAATTTCTTTATTGAAATATTTTCTTATCTCCTACACCGTTCACTTTCCTTCTTTCCTCGGCTAGTTCAAAATCTTCATCACAGAGCCAGTTTGCTTCCTTAGTTTAAGTAAACTACTGGTTATTGAGCTTATATGAAGAAGCTACTACTTTATAATATATATATATATATATATATATATATATATATATATATATATACTTCAAAAGTGATACAAGACACTTTAAATATGTTGTGTCAAAAATATATAAAATACCTATCTAAAATATAAATAACATCTGTTTTTCAGTTGTTTATCACTTAAGATGAGATATAAGACACTCTCACTAATATCATCAATAATATATAAAATGCTTATCTACAATATAAATAACATCTGTTTTTTCAGTTGTTTATCACTTAAGATGAGATATAAGACACTCTCACTAATATCATCAATAATATATAAAATGCTTATCTACAATATAAATAACATCTGTTTTTCAGTTGTTTATCACTTAAGATGAGATATAAGACACTCTCACTAATATCATCAATAATATATAAAATACTTAGTCACAATATATGTGACAAATATTATTTTGTGCTTATCATTTGAGATTTTTACATTCTAATCATGTACTAATAAAAACTAAAATGTGATATCTGACACTGATTCTAACTTCAAACAACATTATGTAGAATGTATATCATCATATGAAAAACATATAAAGCCTTCCTTAATTACCCAATATATGAACAAAAAAGAGTATTAGGTTCCTTTCTATTCTCTCTTTAATGAAGTGAATTATTACTAGTTCAAATTAAAAAACCCTATAATTCTTACAATTCAGGTATTTTACTACTCTCTGAGAGATAATTTTCCTGTCTCTCCATATATCTATGTTCACTAGTTCAACTACTCAGACTATTTGCTACTACTAACACGCCACATGTTAAGTGTACTCAGGGGTGGCGGAGTCTGAATAATTCTGGCGGTACAGCTCATAGTATACACAACCACAAAATAGCACATACATATACTTATTGAAGAATCTAATGGGATTGCCGCCCCTCATATCACCAGTCCCTACACCAATGAGTATACTAGAAGAACAAATCTGATCTTCATATTCAATGTGAAAAAAAAGACAGCAAACTTCACAATGAGCAAAACTAACCTTTATATTCAGTTTACTGGAAGAACAATTTTCTTAATAAAATTCAAAGTTAGAGGTACTTGCTACATATTGAATTTTAGCACATTATTAACATGACAAATAAGTAAATGGAATAAGCATTATACAGAGAGAAATAAACAGAATATTACACCAAACCTTATCTTTATCTATCCAGCAAGTAAATCCATCCAGTAAATTTAGAGAAAAAACCCCGAAAATAATGGAAATGTAAAAATGGGGAAAAAGACAACTTCACCCGATACAAGACTTCTACAGCAAGTTAAAAGTTATGTTCAGTGTTCATTTTATCTCATTCATATTTTTCAAATAAAAACATAACTTTATTCCTATAATAATAATTTAACGTCTTAAGTGATACAACATAATATATAAAGTGAATTTAAAAATGTGTATTAAAGATTCCATAAGATTCAAATTTCTCCTCCTATTGTAGATCTTCTGCTCCTCTTGTGGACTTTCTTTCAGTTGAGTCACACTATATAGAAATAAAGCACAGAGTATATTAGATGATGTTCTCTATGCCCAGATATTGTATCATTTATCTCATCTGTTATCATTGGTAGTAAATATATTTCTGTTGGGTTATGACCAGTTAGAGGGGCTTTGTTGGCTTCTGCACATATTTCACAAGGTTCATGTTACATTAATACATATGAGATTTATTTTTGAATAAAAACAACAGCAAAACAAGAGATAATAGCTACAGATAATAGAGACAAACATATCTCTTTTTAATCATTTGTGATTAAAGGAGAATATTAACCTACTCCAGGTAAACTATAAGTGCTATTGAATGTGAAGGTCTCGGGTGACTTCTGACTAGTTTGGCATCTAATGATCATGTTTTATACTTTAGGTCCTATATTTCCACAATTGTTCACTGCTCTCTAATCTGCACCTATATCCTGTTGCATAAAATGGCAATACAAGAGACCTGCTGAAGGTCTTATCTCATGTCCTGTATAAGGTGATCTTAGAGTTGATGGTCTCAAACTTACCAAACTGATATCCGGCAACAAATGTCGCAGACGGTACAGATCCATCCTTATAAAACTGAACAAGTATGGAATTCCCAGATGAGATGATACTGGGGACAATGTCATAGGCACAGTATTTTCCTATTTGAGGGGATGTGGTTAGGGGGCCATCGAAAAATTGCAGGTAAGCATTAGAGCAGGTGCTCTGTGTCCCCATGTCAAATTGATACATAAATATTGAAACCTAGAAATGAGAAAAAACACATTAATGACATGGCTAGCACATTTGTTGAATAATTTAATAAATCAGAATAAATTGAATTTGCTATCACCAGAATGTAATACATTGCAACCAAAATGCAAAAACAATATTGATCATCACTGATAATGCTAATAATGTGCTGTATTGGTGTAGAGTTACCCAGATTGACATCTGTTAGACCATATAGGTAATGTGATTGGCCCCAGGGTTATGCAGTTTTATAAAGTTTTCTTTTTTCTTGTGGGTTTTTGGAACAAATAGATTCTAGAATAGCGTATCAGCATTATAAAGTTTATTCTACATATGCAAGTAAATGATAACTGTATGGAAGGAAGGAAAGAATATATTTCTTATCCAATGAAATTAGGCAAGGTGCAAGAAGGAGTATAAGTGAGATTGGGATCAGAAAGAGAGTAACACTTAGATTGGTAAAAGCAATTCTGAGTGGGAAGAGAAGCAAGTATAAAAGGGTAGATTAGTGTGGCAAAGTATGATTAAGAAATATAAAGCAGATTATTTATTAAGAATAATAATAATAAGTAAGCATATGATCATAGATATGTACTCTCAAATAAAGCCAAGATCTCTACTCACCTTAGATCCTGTGGGAGCTGTGATTACCCAGGCGCAGTTCAGGGAAGAGGTGGAGTACAGGGGCGTAAAGTACCCCGGGGAGGGGGAGGTAAAAGTAGTACCACATTGCACTGAAAGAGGAGAAATAAACAGACTGAGACATCATTTTCTAAGAAATTAAAAAACCCAAGAGGGTAAACATATTTAATGGTAAGAAGCAAATAAACAAAGTGACGGATAGTTTTCAGAAATTTTCACAGTATATTAGGTTTAATGACACATAAGCATAAGGTGGTATTTGATTTGTTATGTCCTCTCTTATTTCTGTACAGACAGACATCTTACTTGACTTTCCCACTGGTTTACTACATTGATCATCTATTTTAATCATCTGAAGTAATAACAACATTTAATGCAACAAATATATCATTAGATTGTTTTAGTTTTTGTGTGAAATTCCAAACATTTCTCCATGTCCTGTTTTAATTAACCCCACATAAACTCTCACATGAGGGAGGGCATGTCAACTCTATTAGTGATTGTTATCTAAAAATAAAGATGCATTCACTGGAAGTCCACCAGTAATTAATTACTAAAAATATTTAAAAAAACAGCACTCAGTCTGAGGTACTTTACGAGTATCTGTATCTTCCTCTAAATGCTATATATTTATTATAACATACTCTTGCCTGTTGTCCAACTAGTTAAACTTTACATTCAAATTTCTTGGAAAAAAAGTCAATGAGTGCCGTTTTAGGAATTAATGTATTGAACAGCCAGTGCCAAATTCATTACCCAAATATAGTGTAACCATTTACATTGTTGCCCCATAGGCTATCACTTTATTTGCATAGTCAAGCCAACCAACTTGATTGACATTACCTTCCTAAGACTAATATATCCTGCTGTGAATTTCTAAAATTGTGTGGCATTAGATCTTCAAATATTGTGGAGGAAATTTTGGTAACTAAATGTTGAATCTCATGAATACTATATTAAACTTCTTCTGGCAATTTTTTTTTAAGTTTTGTTAATTGACCTACCAGCACAGACTGAGACTTCTTGTACACTATAAAAAGTCACTGTACCATTTACTGGAGTTCCATTAGTGTAAATATATTATTAAGTTTGAGAAAAGCCAAGAGTGTTATAAGGAAATTCTGCTTTGCAGTAAGAGTGATAGATTAATCGGTAGGAGTAGGGTTGTGGGAGTAATTTGGTCTTATCTGCAGTTACACTTAGGATTTCTGTAGGTCCTTGCCTGACACAATATAAAGAAGACAGACGTGCCAGCCGTTCCTACCTGTGCTGTAGGAAGCCTTGAAGCCAGTTGCCGCAGTGGCATTGTCAGTGACAAACTCCAGTAGCATCATGTTTGTAGAGGACACCAAGGAAGGGAGCTGTCCAGTGCCACAGGCCCTGTCTACAAGTACTGGAGATGACCTGGTGGGTCCATCATAGACTCTCAGGTAATCTGAGGCACAGTCAGGAGAGGTCTGGACGTCAAATGCACTAAACTGCAAGAAAATCTGACAAAGGAATTTCCATTTAATACAACAGGAAGAAGATATTTTACAGCTGATTTCTCATCCAAAAATAAATATGATCTTGCCTATAAAATAATCTACTCTTTCTGTTGGCATTTACCTGATTAGATGGGGCTCGGATAAGCCATACACAGTCAGCATTAGTTGGGTAATTACTGGGGTAGTTGGCAGACATTAGTGTCCCGTTTGAATTAGGAAGGACGGTACTACAGGCATCTGGAAAAAAAATACACATTGCTCAATATTTAGGACAATGATTTGCCAACTGAATTATTTAAAATAAAGAAGATGAATTCTGACATACTGCTACCATATATTGACACAGAATATAAATATTCCTTTGCTCTATAAATTCTTACCACAGTTGTATAACTTGTTTATTTTGGAAATATCCAAGTTGCTCAGTCCATATCTCTGTCCAATATTCACTGTTGGGTCTGGTTTGGGGATGATGGTGGGTAGTCCTGCTCCTATAGAAAAATCATACCTAAAAAAACAAGATTATTAGCATTTATTAGTATACTCATGTATTTTAAGTATCCTTAGGACTGTGGTGCTGGGCATACTTAAGACTGGAGGAGAGGATCGTTCTCTAATGATTTTTTTCTTGATAGGAATCTATTCCTTTATTTTTTCTCTGCTTTTCTCACTCCCACTACTAGATAAAACCCAATAATGTTAGATATGTAAAACGTCTATGTTTTTCAATGCATTGGCTGTGTTGTAATATCTCTCCAAATTTGTGATTTTGATACATACAGCTAAAGCGAAGGTCGTACAGGTAATATTTACAGATCTGTGTACGTAATAATGTTATTTTATGTGTAAAAACAATACCCCAGCATCTCATATAGTATTTATGTCTGAATGTATCACCTGCCATAGTGCATCACCGATGAGTAATCATATTCCAAGCCCAGATTGTTTGTGACCATTTTGTCAAAGTTTGCAAGATTACCTGTAAAAAACCAACAAGACAGTTAAATACGTGACATGATTTCAGCCACAGTTCTAGTTCCAATTAGTCCCCATAACAACCTCACATAGAGTACTATGTATTGATCATATTATGCACATACTGGGCAGACTGGAACATTATTGCTGTCTTTGACTCAGCCATTATCTATTTCAAAGATTTTATAACTCATGGACTTTATACCCTTTGGGGCTCATAGCCATTGGAGCTATGTTACAAGTTAAATAATATATTGCTGTATATGGTTCAGGCATACGTTACGTGTTGGGTTCCTTATACAAAGCATTGAAACAATTTATTCAATTTACTTTTTATTTTCAGCATAAAAAACATGGTGGGCACATATATGTTGTATTTCTTTTAGAATAATTTGTGGCTAAAAATACTGAACTCAGATGTAGGGGACAGACATAATTTAGTGAACTGGATGGTAACAAAGAGGCAGATCATGTAGGAAACCACAGATATACATTAGCTCATCAAGCCTTCAGTTAGCATGTTGTGCCACAAATACTTCTCCAAGAAAAAAAATAGGTTTTGTTTATCTCAAGATGTATTTTATTCATAAAAAACGGCTAGTCCAATGTATTATATTAATTAATGTTCTAAAAATCAGAACTAAGGTTTTATGATATAACAAGTCTATTTGATAGTTCTCTTTGCATGTTGGTATAAGTGCAGGGATGATATTATATATACATTGTGCCAATGTCTTACTTGGTATGATGTTGGCTGTCATTATATTTACGTAGTCATCCCGGTCGCTCCTGCTCTGCTCATGGTAGAATCCCAGGACATGATCCAGTTCATGTTGGACTACCCCCCTTTGTATACAGCTGCCTGACTGTAGAGACACCACCTGGGGCCCCCCAATCTTTCCAACATAAGACCAGCAGCTAAAAGGAAGAGGTTGGTTTAGACTTTAGGTTTATATTTTCAGTCAGCTAATATTAATAAGTTAGTCAATTTGCATATTTGATGTTGTATTAGTGGCTTTCATGTGAGTTTTTTAGGCACATTGTTAGACTAACTAATATGTTTACATTTATAAAATAAGGGTTTAATTCAAGACAGGACGAAAATATGAGAAAATATTTATTATTTGTTGATAACACAATCGTGTGATTTTTGGGACATGTTATATATCATAATCATTTGGATAACCAGTCTTTATACCGTCTCATTCATGCATAACCAAAACTAAATCTCTGTCTTCTATTATTTCTTTTTAGATTTGTACTATGATTAATATGTTGTCAACCTTTCTATACGTTATTTTCCATACAGATATTGTTTTATTTATTTCCAGTAACAGTAAGTTTGTAAAAACTAGAAGTAAACACAAGACCATCAACTAGCACTAAGAAGATTTAAAAAAAAAAGGCGCTTAAATGGAATTACATTTAATATACAAATTGATGACATACAATATTTTCATTATCGTAATATCTTCATATTATTATATTCATGACATACCCAGAGCCGGACGTAATCTGCACATAGTCAGGTTCCACTGTGCGAGGAATAAAGCGCACACAGGTCAGAGTAGCAAAGTCCTTCATGGCATCGGTGATAACAGAGACAGAGTAAGCATCTGAGGAGACACCATACAGAGGGTTATGTGCAGGGCATGGAGTCATTGTATAGAGAATGAACATAACCAAAGCTCACTCTGGGACCAAAATGGAACAAGATATCTGTTGATTATTAATATGGTTTTCAGATATTCTATAGATAATATATATTGAATTTCCTTCTGGGATAAGAATGGGATGTACACTAGATGAGTGGTTATCATCAGGACTATTAGTCTTGTAAAGACACAGAATAAAGGGAAGCCATTCTCAGGGATCCATTCTTGGAAAATGAATTACATCTCAGTTTTGTAAAAGAGAGGAGGCCATTTTCTCATATACATAATGTTAATTTGTTAATATACTACCTCGCATATAATGTTGAAGATAAAAAATGATACTTTGTTAGTATAAAACATTGTGCTGCTTGTTGATATTTTATTTTTGTGGGTGGAGAAAATTAATCAGTGCTAATATTACTTGATATTACTTGAAATATAGACAAAATGACTGTTGTAAGAATACTCACCATAACTAGTGGAGATGGTGTATGGGACATTGACTATACCATTGCTGTTCTTGCTCCATTTACAAGAGTCTCCACCACCGCTACATACCATGGCACTGCGCCCAACTTGTCCAGCTATGTCCCCGTGTTGTAGCATCTTTGTGCTGTCTGTAGGCAAAGAAACACAAAACATTAATATCCACACTCCAACAACTCCCTCCATACTAACCCCCATACATCAACAATACACATACTCAGTCTAAAGACAGTGTAAATTGTTGATTTAATAATTTAGTTTGTTATAATGTGCAAGTAATTATTGCCACATATTGTGTAGCGAAGATACATCTTGATTTAAAAAATACATGATAAAATACTAAGGGCCTCATTCTATTAGAGGCCGCAGCCGTTGCGGGGCCGCAAGGAACGGCCGCAAGCTATTCTGCTATTCTATTTCCTTACGGCCGGAGGCTCCGGCAGGCTTGCGGCCGGTGCCTTGCTATCTCTTGCGGCCCCTCGCGCCAGAGGAAAGCCTTTGATCTAAAACGGCCGCAAGAGTTTTGCAATTCAATTGCTCCGGGAAACCTCTCTGCAAGGCTAAAAGCGAGCCGCAGCTTACTTGCAGGAAAGAGGTCCCGCTAGCACCAATTAAGCACATAAAATAGCTCAAATAAAGCCATCCTGCACTTTGAGAAGACTATAAAGGGATTTTCGGTGTTAGAAAAAATAGCACATAATTATCCTATACTCAAATCCGTAAAATATTTTATTTTTAATATCCGTAAAATATCCATGTAAAAAGTCCAGAGTGCATGGAGCACCTCAGACCCGCCCACGCCGCAGCCGGAAAATAAACAGTTAATTTGAACTTGGGTTTGGGCTGATGTGCAAGCTTGAGAGTGGGTTCCTTTTAATCCTCATGTCCCCCAATATGATCCCTAGCATTTACAGAGCTGTACAGTGCAGGCTTGAATTTATTTTTGAGTTTTTATATTTCACAGCTTACGGCCGGTTCCAAGATATGCGGCCGGCCGTAAGAGGAGATCCTTGCGGGGCCGTATAATAGAATCGCGAGTTAACTGAACCCCCGCAAGGAATCGCAGCCTTACGGCCGATTTACGGCCGGTAATAGAATGAGGCCCTAAGACACTAAACTGTCTTCCTTAGGTCTTAAAAAAAACAGGTAAGTTGTAAACAAAAACAAAGCATTCGTCATAGATTAGAAACAAACTAACTATTACAGAATATTATCTTGGTCGGTCTGATTTAATGTATTACTTTCTTTGTAAAGATATATTTTATACTACAGTAAAAAGCAATGGAATAATATTATAAAAATGCAACGCTAGTTTCTTTCAGTATTTAAGAATTCCATATGGGTTATTACTCGTAAGTAAAATTGATCCATTTGTATCTTAGTTTACTCTTGAACCAAGTACTTCTCAAATATACCTTATCCCCTTTCACTCAGTACATACAATTCTACCTTCACCTACACTTATGTCTACCTAAGTATAATTATTTTACTCTAGTTCACTAAGTATCCCTTAATTCCTCCTTTATCTGTGTTACTTTAACCATTTTCCTTAATGTTACCTTAGAAAACATTCTCCTTCTCCCAATGAACTCACCTTTATCTACTCCATTTCAGTCAATACTCCTCAGTGTTACCTTATTTGCACACCTTCATACCTAATTACCCAGTTATACCTTTATCCGTTACCTTTCACTTGATACACCTTAAACATTATTGATCCTCATTCACTCAGCAAACACTTTCTTTACCTTTGTTGGCTTCTAGGATCATGCTGAAGATATCCTTTGTAGGATCAGTGATATTTACTGTAGCTAGAGGAGAAAGAGGAGCAATAATCACTGTATCATAATAGTACTACATCTTTATCATGTGGCATGTAACTATGTTATTGAAACCATGTCTAATGGAATTGCCTTTAGGTTTATCCCTGTCTATCGGGACTTGTTCTATATTATCTATTACTGTGTTATAAATATTAGAAATGTTTCAGTTTTGCTCTGATCTGCTTACTTTAAAGTGATGTTGATTTGTAAGTCTGACTGTGATCTATGGATATTATTGATAACACAAGAGCTAATCATATAAAGTAAGATCCCAAGAATAAAATATAAAGTGGATTACTAAGAAATAACATTCATACAATCACTTCCTGCCACTTGTATCATAGATTACTTGTAGTCCATATATAAAATCAGAGTATTAAATAAATATAATATTATTACACATAATATCTCTCTTTTTCTTTGTAGACATATCTGATGAACTCTGTGACTCTCACATATATCTCATATCTGATGAATGTTAAAATAATCATATATATATCTTTATAAGTTCACAGAGACAAATACATATAATACTTGTTTATTAAATAGTTTATAATTATACATACCTTTAGCTTGTACTTTTGGATTGTAAATCTGAAACAGAATCATAATATCATAAATGGTCCCTACAGTATAATGTTACATTCATTAAAAGTTATATGAAGGTGTATAATTACAGATATTACAAATAGCGACAACAACATTCACAGACCAGATTCATCAATCTAGAGCCTGTATTCCTCAGGTGGATCCTATAGTATTAGTATATATGTATATATGTACTGTAAAAAGAAGTATGTATTTATTGTACAGATCTATAACATGCTAGGATACATTATAACACAATCTCCAATAATAGATAAGTACATTGAGATTAAACCAACAATACATGACACACGGATATTAATACAATGTATTTATATAATATTCTTACCTGTACAGGAGCTCCCAGGTTACATTGTATCAGGGAGGCCAGGAGAATGAGGGAGACTCTGATGTCCATCCTGGAGATACTCAGTACTTGTCTAGAATTGCTACAGTTCTTGATTCTTGTGTTGGACACCAGACAGATGTTAGCCTTATATTCCTAATTTGGGCAATGTTTCAGCCAATCAGCTGCCAGGACAAAAGCTTAATGGGTGCCTCCTGTAGGATCCCTCCGGGGTATCTATGAGTCAGGGAAAACTGAAGGGCTGTGATGTTATTTTGTGATTACTGGTAATGATGGTTTGCTTATTAGAACTGTAATTAGTGCAGGTTGTCACTTACTTCTTACACCTAGAACAAATTGAAATTATCCAAAAATGCCAAAAAAAAAAAAACTAAAAATCTGCCAATTAGTAGAGGGGAGAACAAGTTATATGTGAATACAAATATTAGAAACATACAATGCATTTTCAGTAATACTGTATAATAATAATGTAATTATATCATAAAACACTAAATTTATGAAAGATTTAGGACTTTGAATATTTAATATATTTGTTTTTGGTCCTCAGTAAAACAAATCTAAACATATGTTTACTGACTTATAAAACCATATTTTTTTTTTTTCTGGAATTTCCACATTACATATATGTAAATATTAAAATAAACACAATCCATGTGTATTTATTAGTTATTCTTGAGGTAAAACTTGTTGGTTTATGTATAAATTTCACAGGCACAAATTTGTGTGAAAAGAACATCCAAGTGGCTCATGATCCATCCAACGTTGCCATTATCCATCCAACTGGCCCATGATCTATCCAACGAACCCATGATCCATCCAATGTGGCCATGATCCATCCAACTGGCCCATGATCCATCCAACGTGACCATGATCTCTCCAACGTGTCCATGATCCATCGGCCAGGTCCATCACTTTTGCACAACACATTCTATTTATATTCCAATTATAAGAGTAAGATAGTCCATATATTAGCTTTATCAGCTTTCTATTCTGGGAAAGACTTTATGAATCAATTTACAGTATTTGTTCTTGCTAAATTGTATTTAAAGAAAAAGGTAGAGAATAAATGAAAGAGTCTATACTCAGAAAACACAATTAAGAAAGTCAAGCATGCCTGGGAAGTGCATAAGGTCATCCTGTTTAGGGAGATGGGATTGGTAGACTGTACAGGCTTTCTGATTTTGTATTAGCAATCAAATCTATCGGTTATATTTCTTACACTGTGAATAAACTGAAGTTATAATTCCCTATTTCTCATCTTTCTGTTTGTTTTGTTAATTTAAAAAAAATATGCTAATCTAAAATTTGTACATAAGAGTGATTGTACACTAAACTAATTGTAATTCGTTGTTGTTAATGATTTTCAGTGCAAGTGTTATACTGATGTTTTCTTTAAAAAAGTAAATTTTATTTTAAATTTAGTAATGAAACTGGGTAGGATCTACTGATTAAGAAAAAGTAGATCTTGGTCAGACTTAAGTAGACTTGAGTGTTTGTTGAGGTGTGACTGATGGATATGAAGGTAGAATTGTGATAGTTTGAAAGTGGGTGAGGTATAATTGAGGAATACCAGGTACAGGAGATATTAAGATAAAGTAAGGTAAAATGGTGCAATATTGTTTGAGAGCAATAGCTGATATTAAATGATTAAATACTGCAACAAAATACTGTTTTATTATTTAATACTTTTCTTTTGCATATTCCTTTAGGGTTAAATATCTCTTTACAAGAATGAGATTTATTAAATCAGACCATCCGAGACAAAATTCTTTAACTGTTAGTTGTTTCCTCCTCTAGGATGAATGTTTTATGTTACTAGTAAAATATATCACCTTCTACAGTTAACCTATTGTTCTTCAAAATATTTGTTTTAGTATTTTTATCATTTATTTATTTTTATCAATATATAGCCAACTGAGCTACACAATATGTGACAATGGCCCCTTACACATAACAATGTAGGCTGTCTTTACACTGATTCTGTTTATTCTTATTCTTCACATATTAAGATGGAAATGAATGGAGTTGTTGCAGTGTGGATATTAATATTTTGCATATCTTTGTATACAGACAGCACAAAAATGTTGCAATAAATTGACGTAGCTGGATGAGGTGGATGCTGAGATACGATATGTTGAGTTAGTGGAAACTCTTATAGATGAAGAAAAACAGCAGAAGTATAGTCATTGCGTTAGACACCATCTCCAATAGTTTCAGTGAGTATTCTTATTGCTCTCAAATTGTTCCTATTTAATAAATAATGCTAACACTGAATTCATTTTTTAATTCACAGAAACAACATATAAATAAGCACCATGATGGTTTATGCTAACAAATTATCTTCTTTATCTCCAATTGTATATGCTAGGAAGTATGTATGTAAAGTCATTATATTTTTAAGTGAACAAAGTCTTCTCTCTTTTCCAAAACTAGGACCTGATTTATTTTCCCAGAATGGATCCCAGAATGCCTTTACGTTTTGTTATTTGTTTTTATAAAGTCTAATATACGAGATGAAAACCCCTCATCTAGTATCCTTACAGTTCTGGGCTCAAAGAGATATTTCCTACATACAATATCTGTAAAATGGTTCAAAACCTTGCTAATAACCAGCAATTAGATATATCTCTTCTAAAATGGTCCCAGAGAGACCTTTGATTATGTTCAATATCAAAACAATGAGTCTGAGCCCCTGACAATCCCACGTATGGTGTCTCCTCAGATGCGGCCTCTGTTATCACTGATACCATAGAGGGTTTTCTACTTTGACCTGGAACTGTGGAACCTGACCATGTGCTTATTATGTTGGACTCTGGGTACTCTGGGTATGTCATTATTATAATAGAGGGCCAACATATAGAATAAACAAAACAGCACATATGAAAATGTTTGAACAGGAAGAATTGAGGGCTTGATGTACTTATGACAGTTTACTTTCTATAAAGTACAAGGAGATGGTAGAGACTTGATGAGTATTTGGTATAGTATGAGTGGAATATCATTGTGCTGTTTTATATAATACACCAGAGGGTAACTGGCTCAATCCATTTAACTTTTTACATACAAGTATTTTATAGCTTCTAATATTTTCTCAAAGTTAATTTTTTTAAAGGACAATTTTTAGAATAGTATCCCAGTTTTCAATCTTGAACTCTGAGTACATTAAAATATAACTTTTATTATTTAATGATTAAATGTTTATGAGTTGATCTTAATTATGTTTTGTATGTAACACACACACCACGTTAAAAAACAAATTTATAAAAACTCAAGGATTGTGTATCCCAAAGAAAAAAATTATGTTTTTTTCATACAGTAAAAACCCTCGTAACCTTACTAATTAAAAAATATAATGTTAGATTGGTTTTCACCAATTTATCATCACTTATAATGACTTCACTCAGCATGAATATTTAAATTAAGGTAAAACATCTTAGCACCCCGCTGAAAGGTTTTTCCCTTTCTCTTTCTTATATTGGGCAAAATGTTCTTCTCTCTTTTTACACACCACAATTTGTATTATAAAGAACGTGATGTTATTACCTCCTTCGTTTTTGTATTGTAGGATAAAATGAACCTCTACACTTTAATTTTGATTTTTTTTTGTTATCAGATATGTTGCCGTGCCACTAACTTAATAACCCCTCAAAGGTTGTTGACTCCCATTATGGTAGGCCTTCCATTTCTAAACAATGGCGTTTAGCCTCGCTTTGTTTGTCCTCTTACTCTGTACGGCAGTCTATGTGTGTGTGTGCGTGGTGTAGATTGCAGTATGTAAGCATGGTAGCAAGATGGGTTACCCCCTTTGCTAGTTCCTTGACTAGGACAAATGTTTTGGGGTACGGTATGTATGGGACCAGGTTTGTTGATCCCCATGAGACTACACTTGAGGCAAATTTGATTTCATTATATTCATTCTCTTTTCTTTTTCATGTCGTTAAATATTTTGAGCTTTAATGTTAACGGCTTAAACTCTCCTGGTAAGAGAAACACGTTATTGAGATTTTGTAAGCAGGAAAACGCTGATATTGTATTATTGCAGGAGATTTACTGGGCTCATTCTAAAATCCCGAGTTTTGGTAATACATTTTTTGGGTTGAAATATGCTTCCACTTTCAACAAAAAATCACGAGGTGTCGCAATACTGTTTAAAAAAATGTATTCCCAGTAGAGGAATTCTCTATATTAGATCCCCAGGGACGTTATATTCTGTGGGAGACGGAACAATAAATGGCCACAAAGTTACCTTGTTGAATGTGTATGCCCCTAACAATAACCATGCACCTTTGTAATCGTCTAAGGAGTTCCATCAAAAAGTTTACTGATTGTTCCTTGATTGTGGCAGGAGATTTTAATGTTATCCCTAACTTTGAAAAGGATAGAAAATCTCAAAAATCATGCAAAAATATTCATAGAATTCAAAATACTGCATTTAAATTTTCTAATTGGTTCAATAGTATCAATTTATATGAGGCATGGCGTATGCTCAATCCAGGCCAATCGGATTACACATTTTATTCCAATGTTCATAAGGTATATTCTCGAATTGACCTGCTTTTGGTTGATATTAATACTTTGAACAAAATTATTAAGATTGATATAGGTTCAATTGTGCTTTCAGACCACGCTTGTATTACAATGGAACTTAATTTTAATTTGTATAAAGCCAATCGTCCTCGTTGGAAACTGGATGATTATTTAATTAAAGAGGAATCCAGGATACAGTTTCTTAACGAAGAGTTGACTACATTTTTTGAATTAAACGTGGGTACAGTTTCCTTTTAAGGGTGTCCTTTAGAACTCCCATAAAGCTTTCATTAGAGGTGTGTTAATAAAACTAAGGTCTCAAGTAATTAAACAAAGAGGGGATTCCCTAAGAGAGCTCTATATTAGCTTGAATAAATTGAAAACGGTTAACAAAAATTATCCTAGAGATTCCACTTTAGTAGAAATTAAAATGATCCAGAACAAAATTAATAAAATCAACCAGTTTCTGTCAGATAGGATGACTTGGCGTATGCAACAAGTTTCTTATCACCAAGATTTACTTTTATTAAATGTATTCACTCTTCAAAGCATATCAGACTTAAAAGATCTGTCCTATGTAGAGAGTTCCCTCATGGAGGACAGTCTTATCCCTTGTTGCAATTCTACCATGATGCCAACATGTTGGTACATACATTAAAATAGTTGAATACAAGTGGGTCCCATGTCTGGCACCAAATTGAGAAAGCCCTGGTGCCTTGCATGGACCTCAGACTGCTATTTTTGGGGGGCAACAGGGCACTTAAAGGTTTTGAAGGTGGCTCTAACCTAGTTAAGAACATCTACAATACGTGGAGATTTTTTAACAACAAATATCATCTTATTCCAAAATTTTGCGAACTAATACAAGTACTTACCTTTCAAAACCCGCTCACGAGCTCTGAGGTTGATCAAGCGGTGCTTTACATAAAAGATCTTTATTCTGAGGGTCGTTTGCTCACATCAGACCAACTATTGACTACCCATGGGCTCCCTTTGAATTGTTGGTTAAGGGTTAGACAACTTTCAAAATTATTGTCCCCTTTGCCCTCTACCAAGCAGTAGTGAGGGTAGCCTAACGTCCCTGGAACAACTTATTAAATCTCAAAACAGCTCTCATTTATCAGCTAAATGTCATAACATCTTAAGGAAACTTTTGTCGCCCAACAAAACACCTCGTATGGAACTCTGGGAAAGGGACCTTTGTGTCTGCTTCCCTTGGGAGATATGGGAATACAATTTTTTTTTAAAAATAGGTTTGTTAAGTATCCTCCGTATAGGGAGTTTTTATATTAAGTTAGTAAACAGATGGTTTATGGTGCCTTCAAAAATCTATCAGTTTTCTCATAACTTCACGGACAGCATGGGTTGGTGACAATGAGACAATGTGGAATGTATGGTGATTTTCTCCATACATTATGGGCTTGTCCATTAATTAGACCTTTAATGACTGATGGTTTCAAATTTATTGAGTGCACCTTAATGGAGCAGAAAGCTTTTATAATATTAATATTTATGTCTATAAAAAGATCTACTGTATTATCTCCTGTTGGAAATCCAAAAATATTGTAAGTTGGAATGAAATTTTGACCATGATCCACTGAACGACAGAGCTAGAAAAATGTTTTGCGTCTATTAACTTTACCCGTAACAACATCTTGAAATGGAAATTCTGGAATTACGTTTATGGAAAAGAGGCTTTCCCCTCATAAAATAATTTTGTATTCCCTCTCCCCCCTTGTTTTTTTTTTTTACCTTACCTAATGGAGCTTTCAGAAGTTTTCTTTTTTTTTTCTTCTTTTTTTCTCCTTTGCCCGCTCGATATGTACGACCAAGGGGCTTAATGAATGAATGTGAATGGATGTGGAATGGATGTATGGAATGTGGGATGTTGGCCTAATACTTTTCCTTTTTTGTCATTATTCTGTAAATGCTAGTTACCATGCTTCATGATGTTAATATTTATTGCAATTCTATATTGTTTTACTTTTGTAAAAAAAAATAAAAAACTTTTGAAATAAAAAAATAAATATATAATGTACATTTTGTTCAACCTATTTTTTTAAATAGGTTTATTTCCTTCTAAAGAAGCTTTATATGTCACAACACACAGTCACATCCAGTTAATAGATCCTGCTGACTATCACTATCCATCATGCACCTCTTCTTTTGGCTCACACAAAAACATGGGATTCAGTTCCATCAGTTTGCCTAATATCTTATTTAGTTCTGGTATGTGATGAAGTTTACATGTGCCTTTGCTTTGTTATCTTATGTACTTCAATTATTTTAATTTACTGTTACTTTTTAAATGGTGCTATGGAAAATGTTGGTGTTTCATTATCATTATCATCATCACCATTATTATCATTATTAATAATAATAATAGGTACTTTATTATAGTTTTTAGAAATCTAAAACATAATAGAAAACTATTATTCCTTCTCTCTGCTACTTACCAATGATGATGCCGGTTATTAGAGGGAAGCCATGACCTGCATACACCCATACCCTACCTGTTACGCTTTATACTCACAAATACCCCTCTAATAAGATCAGTTACATCACTGAATTAATACTGTGTGTATAAGAGTTAATTCAATACCAGTTATTAGACAAACTGCTGGGACAATGACTGGACATTCAGAGTAATCTATATCTACCTATTGGAGTTAGCAAGTTATATGAGGCAGGACTATATATCAATGGGATTTCTGTTGATGAGGGATTGAGACAAAATGACTATTTCACAGAAGATAAAGATCATCTCATCATTTACATTGTTGTTGTTCATAACCATTTTAAAGTTTCAAACATATATTTAATGTTTCCATTTTAAGAATCCTATTAACATACACCATAACAAACACAAAGCACACAAGTAACTGCGAGCACCTGACTAATGTTCATTCTCTCCACCACTTTCCAATTAGGATGCAAGTTATTAGAGGTTAGGAGTGACCAGCAAACCCCTCTCTGTATTTCTATTGATGACCTAATGAGATCAGTAACACCATGGAATGAATACTGTGTAATATATGCCACTTAGTACCTGTCTTACAGGCTCCTGCTGAGACAGTAACCGGGTATTCAGAGTAAAATCAGTAATGTCCCATCAGTTATTAGATAGTGGTGGCCAGAGGTACTTAGATATAACATACAGCAATTACACAACTCTGTATATCTATATATTGTGACAGATTCACTGTCACTCTCAGGATCCGTGCCTGGTTTTTCAATAAAATGGAGGACGCAGGAGCTCTTTAAATATTTAACCACACTTTACTGGTTGTTTTAACAGCATACAACATAAAACTGAAGGCAGAAACAAAACTCTAGCTTCTCATTGAAGCCCTGCATAACTGAACTGTAGTTTCCCTTACTGTCTTATGTAGGCGTGCAAACATACAGTCCATATAACGGTAGCAGAGGTGTCTTTTCCTCTCACCTCTCTTAGGCTCTGTATCTCCGGGCCTCTCTTTACACAGCAGATCCCTCCTTTGGTCATCACCTTGAGGGACTTTCTCTTCAAAGCTTCTGGCTTTGTTCCATTAGCTTTCAGTGCGGCCTCTGACTTCAGCCCTGCACACTTCAACACTCCAGCTCTGTCAAACAGCTTTCCACCTGGAGACAGCCGTAGCTCTTGATTGCAGCCACCGCCAAGCTTTTTAAGGATCTTCTTAACCCTTTCACTCCTGGGGAGAATTCTTGAAGGGCTCTCTACTGCCCTCTGGTGACACACCATCACATATCCCCCACCCCAGCTCGACACCATGGGGTTGAGCGTCCAACGCCGTGAGGCCGTATCTGCGATCCAACACACCCTCTGTACTATCTGTGTTCTCTCCGCACTCTTCTCGTTACGGCGACACCAGTGAGGCTTTACTCTACTCAGAGCTACCGCTCTTCGAGCTGCACCATCCGTTGGCGCTCTCTTCTTTATACTTCTAGGAGCATCTACATCATGTGTCTCTATTGTCATCTTAAACTCCATCATAGGACTTTTCCAATTTCGCAGCTTACCTTCTTCATCACTGCTTTTAAATACCTTTGCCTTTCCTTGGAACCGTGTTTCCTTTCTGGGTGAAGAGACCATTCCTTTTCCCGCTCTTCCTTTCACTCTATATTTCCTGCTTTCTTTGGCGTTCCGCCTGCTGTCACTTAAACTTTGAGGTTAGGACACCGGCCCGCCCATCTCTCCGAGTGTCCTGCCCCAGGGACCCTTGAAAAGTACTTCTTGTACTTTGGTATGAGAATATGTTTCTCCATACAGTCGCTTCCCTGGGGGTACATCACAGGTTTCCGTGACCTTGTGTTCCAGCTGATGTATCTTTTCTTTTAGACCCGTCACCTTTTTCTCGCAGCTCGGACTTATCCTCTTTATATCTTTAATGTAAAGACTAACGTTCACCAGTTCACTCTCCAGCTTGCATACTCCCTGCCAGTTTGTGGCTAGACGCTGTGTTTTCGTCTGTTCAAAGTCACCCCGACAGTATTTATGCCTTATCTGCAGACCGGGAGCCTGGGACTGGAGCTGCCTCACTTCGGCCTCTTTATGCTTTGAGTTCATTTGCTCCTTTAATCCTCCTGTTAAACGTTCTTTTTCCAGGAGATTATCCACAGCTTTCTCATCTCTTTCAACTTTACTATGGAACAACAACAACTTCTTGGGCTGTTTTTCCTCCCTCTGTTTCTGGCTCTCTCGGTACCAGGTGCTCCTATTGGCTGGCTGACAACTCTCACCAAAACGCATCAGCCTCATCCAGTCATCTTGCTTCTTTTCTGGTACAGCATCCTTAAGAGGCTCCACAAGCATGTCCTCCCTCAGGGCTGCTTCTTGAGCCTGGGTCCGCACCTCCTCTTTCTTGCGGTTCACAGCAGGCCTACTCGTTACCACTGTGCTTTCAGTCCTGTAAGGTCTGCAACTCTCTACCTCTGCCAGGAAGGATCTCTCAGATGGGTTTTGCGGGAATATCTCCAGCTGTTCACCAACTGCAGGCTGACACTCAGCAGATAGGCCAGTACACTTCTTAGTGGCCTCTTGAATCCTAGATTCCTGGAAAACTCTTTTCTTCCTTAACTTTTACTTTGGAAAGATTTCCATTTTCTTTATCATTTTTATGACATTCTTCCTTTCTAAGAACACTGGCTATATTCTTCCACTTGGTCTCTCCTTTCTCTAGGTCAGAGATCTTTGTCAGGCACTTTCTTACTCTAGTACTCTCCAGCTCAGGAGTATTCACCAAGGACAGGTGGCTGTGTCTGTCCAGGTCTCTTATGGAGGCCTTTTCCTCGCTCTTGTCCACAAGATTTCCGCATCTGTTTGGGTTCCCTTCTTCCTCAATGACTTTATCAGCATCATCGGTCGCTTTTGCTCTCTCAGCAATCTCCCTTGTGCTCTCTGCTGCGCTCTCAGCCGTCACAGTGGCGCTCTCTGCTGCGCTCTCAGCCATCACAGTGGCGCTCTCTGCTGTGCTCTCAGCCGTCACAGTGGCGCTCTCTGCTGCGCTCTCAGCCGTCACAGTGGCGCTCTCTGCTGCGCTCTCAGCCGTCACAGTGGCGCTCTCTGCCGACTCACTGGCAGCAACTCCTGCCGTCTCACTCGTCTCACTTGCAGCGGCTCCTGCCGTCTCACTTGCAGCGGCTCCTGCCGTCTCACTCGTCTCACTTGCAGCGGCTCCTGCCGTCTCACTCATCTCACTTGCAGCGGCTCCTGCCGTCTCACTTGCAGCGGCTCCTGCCGTCTCACTTGCAGCGGCTCCTGCCGTCTCACTTGCAGCGGCTCCTGCAGTCTCTCTCGTCTGCTCTGCAGTCTCTCTCGTCTGCTCTGCAGTCTCTCTCGCCTGCTCTGCAGTCTCTCTCGCCTACTCTGCAGTCTCTCTCGCCTGCTCTGCAGTCTCTCTCGTCTGCTCTGCAGTCTTTTTTGACGCTCTCTTGGTGGCTTGTTGCACTCTCTCTGCTATCCACCAGGTCTCGAACTCCTGATTTCTTTCTTCATCAGGTTTGATTTGCCTTCCCTTAACAGGGAAACTGCATTTTAAACTTGGGCAGACAAGCATGTCCGTTGGATAGCAATAAGCCGGTCTGTCAAAAAAATCCCAGGAGTGCAGTCTCTGTACTGTTTTCACTCCCAGTCTGAAAAGGATCTCTTCCTTCAGGATACAATAATTTGTAGCCTTTTCTTCAGGCAGATCACAATATGCTCGCTGAGCTTCTCCACACAGATAGGGACCCAGGACTGTGGCCCAGTGCTGTTTAGGCCAACCTTCCCTAGTGGCAATCTTCTCAAAGTTCAGGAGATAGGTGTCCACGTCATCCTGAGCTGTCATCCTCTTTAGGAAGCGATTAGGATTCATGCTTCCCCTTGCTTCTGTAACCACGGTATTATTTGCAGACTTCAGTTTCTGCAGCTGCACTTTCTGTGCCTCCAATGATTCTCTCATGTGGACTCTGTCCATTTCCACTTGTATCTGCCATTTCTCTGTGGCCTCACGCATGCGGATTATGTCCTCTTCTGCTTGTCTCTGCCATTTCTCTGTGGCCTCTCTCAGACATGCAGCAGCATCTCTTAGTCGAGCATCATTTACAGCAAGGGCTCTGTCTTCTGCAATTTCTTTCAGCCCTTTCTGCTGGCTTTCTTGCTGACAAGCTCCGCCCACTTTCTGGCATGTAGTGGCATCTGCCAGGGCTTTCAATAGTTCCTCCATTATTGTACTGTACTGTGGGCTGTCTTCTTAAACACAGACAATTTTCTATCCCACCGCTGCCACCATACATGTGACAGATTCACTGTCACTCTCAGGATCCGTGCCTGGTTTTTCAATAAAATGGAGGACGCAGGAGCTCTTTAAATATTTAACCAAACTTTACTGGTTGTTTTAACAGCATACAACATAAAACTGAAGGCAGAAACAAAACTCTAGCTTCTCATTGAAGCCCTGCATAACTGAACTGTAGTTTCCCTTACTGTCTTATGTAGGCGTGCAAACATACAGTCCATATAACGGTAGCAGAGGTGTCTTTTCCTCTCACCTCTCTTAGGCTCTGTATCTCCGGGCCTCTCTTTACACAGCAGATCCCTCCTTTGGACATCACCTTGAGGGACTTTCTCTTCAAAGCTTCTGGCTTTGTTCCATTAGCTTTCAGTTCGGCCTCTGACTTCAGCCCTGCACACTTCAACACTCCAGCTCTGTCAAACAGCTTTCCACCTGGAGACAGCCGTAGCTCTTGATTGCAGCCACCGCCAAGCTTTTTAAGGATCTTCTTAACCCTTTCACTCCTGGGGAGAATTCTTGAAGGGCTCTCTACCGCCCTCTGGTGACACACCATCACAATATATGCTGAGATATTGCATTAATGGACGTTTGAAGATCAAGAAAAATGTCAAATATGTATTAATCTAACACAATCAACAGCTGTGTAATCCATGGACATACAACATTTTTGGGAGGTAATCTAATTTTTTTAGCATCCTTTTTATGAATACAGGAATCCATTTTGGGCTTGTTCACCATGAACACGACGGTGTGTTTTCAGCTATCAGTGGATGAAGTGATAGGGTAGGAGAGATAATTGTGAGATAATTGAACACTATTGATATTGACACAACCTCTTCCCCCTCAATAGCCCCAATCCAGGAAGTTGCATGAATAGATGCAATTATTATAACAAAAATAAATACACTTCCTATCTTAGGGTATGACTTCTAATAATATTGGAATTAAAGTCAATTGAAGTCTAAATACTTTGGGCCTCATTCTATTAACGGCCGTAGGAAATGCGGGGCCGCAAGGAGCGGCCGCAAGCTATTCGGCTATTCTATTCCCTTCCGGCCGGGGATTCCGGCAGGCTTGCGGCCGGCGCCTTGCTATCCCTTGCGGCCGCTCGCGCCGGAGGAAAGCCTTTGATCTTAAACGGCCGCAAGAGTTTCAGCCGCAAGAAAGCCCCGGTTGCTATTCAATTGCTCCGGGAAACCTTTCTGCAAGGCTAAAACCGCGCCTCAGCTTACTTGCACCAAAAAGGTCTCGCAGGCACACAATTAAGCACATTTTAAAGCCATAATAAAGCCATCCTGCACTCTTATGAGACTATAAAGTGATTGTAGGTGTTAGCATTAATAGCACAACATTCCCCTACACTAAAATCCGTAAATATATATTTTTTTAATTTATGTCACATATCCATGTAAAAAGTCCAGGGGGTTTGGAGCACCTCAGACCCGCCCACGCTGAGGCCAGAAAATAAACAGTTAATGTAATCTCGGATTTGGGCTGATGTGCAAGCTTGAGAGGGGTTTGCTATTAATCCTCATGCCCCCCATTATGATCCCTAGCATTTACAGAGCTTTACAGTGCCGTCTGGAATTTATTTTTGCGTTTAAAGATTTCTGAGCTTACGGCCGGTTGCAAGATATACAGCCGGCCGTAAGGGGAGATCCTTGTGGGGCCATATAATTGAATTGCAAGATAACGGAACCCTCGCAAGGAATCGCAGCCTTGCAGCCGTTTTACGGCCGATAATAGAATGAGGCCCTTAGAGAGTATAAATATAAACATGAAAAAAGAAAAAAATAGAAAAAAAGGAAACACACCAATCTAATTATACATCCTTAATCAATGATTCATATCAAGGAGATATGTAATAAAAAATAATATTTATTTATTACAACATTCAAAATAGCATCCAAAACTATGATGATTAAAATGTAAAATAAGAGTGAACCAGCGTTCCCAATCGTAAGTCACAATTATAATTTGTCCTTGTGTCTAGGAATTGAGATAAGATCTATATTAATGTACTATAATAGCCTTTCATAAAATACTATAGAAGACTAATAACACACTCGATTGTATGATATACCACTATTGCATTAATTACTGCTCTCATAAGTTGATGAATTTAGCATATCACATTTGAACGTCTAAAATAAGTAAAAAAAAAAAGTATTTACCACTCAGAATTCCAGGGATTAAACCGATAGGAATAGTACTACTAACAGTACACACCTTATAATAATGCAGAAAGAGGCAACGCAGAGAGAGGAGTCTGAAGAAGAGGAGTCAGAGGAGGAAGGTGGCTTTGAGGAGGTGGAAGACCAAACACAGCAGGCGACCCAGGGGGCTTGTTGTCACCTTTCGGGGACCCTTGGTGGCTGGGTGGAGGAAGAGACCTTCAATGACATCAGTGAGGACAAGGAACGGGACAAGGCTAGCTTGGTATCCAACCTTGTGCAAATGGGGTGTTTGCGGTTGTGCAAAGGGACTGTTTGCGGTTGTTTGCGGTGCATTAAACGGGGAGATTGGTCTGTTATTGTGAAGCGGGTGTAACCCTTACACTACCTGATCGATACAACATCATACCTGATGTTTTAAAGCATTTTATTCCAAACAATTTAGGAATGTTAGGTGATTTATGCCCTTTATGGCTTAAAACCAGACTCTGCATCAACTATGTAATTTTCCGTGGGAGTTTTCCCATGGATCCCCCTCCGGCATGCCACAGTCCAGGTGTTAGTCCCCTTGAAACAACTTTCCCATTACTATTGTGGCCAGAAAGAGCCCCTGTGGGTTTTGAAATTCGCCTTCCCATTGAAGTCTATGGCGGTTCGATGGGTTCGCCGGTTCGCGAACATTTGCTGTTTGTCATGATCTTCGTCTTTTTAACATTGAGCAGCAGGCCAGCTTTTTCACTCTTTTCTTTTACCTATATTAATAGGTCCTTTAGTTCCTCCTCACGTTCAGCCATCAGAGTAGTATCAACAGCGTATCTAAGTTTGATAATATTTCTTCTAACAATTTTGATTTCAGTTTTGAACTCATCTACTCCATCCTTACGCATGATGTACTCTGCATATAATTTGAGGTGACAATATACAGTCTTGCCAAACTCCTCTCCCGATCTTGAACCATTCTGTTGTCCCATGTTTGCTTTTGACCATGGCTTCTTGGACCACATACAGATTACTCAGAAGGCAGATGAGATGATCTGGTTCTCCTATCTCTTAAAGAACTTGACACAATTTGTCAAAAACTTTAGAATACACTATGAAGCAGAAATAAATATTTTACTGGAACGCTGTTGCTTTCTCTATAATACAGGGAACATCAGCAATTTGATCTCTTGTGCCTCTTCCTCTGTGGAACCCTGCTTGCACATCTGGTAGTTTCCAGTCTTAAGCATTACCTTGCCATATGTGAAATGAGTGCAATTGTTAGATAATCGGACCACTCATTGACATTGTCTTTTTTTTGGGGTTTGGGATGCACTGACCTTTTCCAGTCTATCGTGCACTGTTGAGTTATCCAAATTTGTTGGTATAGGACAAACATTTGAACAGTTCAGCTGGGCTACATTAAAAGCCTCATCACATAGCCAGTTTGCCTCCTTAGTTTTTTTTCATTTGAGGATATTCTTTAATGCTACTTTATGTATAATGTCATAAAGTTTGGTTAAAGTCCTTCAGGCATTCTGTCTTTCATGTCTAGCTCCTTAGCTCTATTTCTTACCTCCACTTCATATTCGGACGGGATTATTAAGCTTCCATAATACACAGTTCCACAACATTAACAGAGTAATGGTATGTAATATATCATACCCTCAATGTGTTCTACCTTATAGATATTAATATTTCCTTAGCAAAAGTTTTCATGGTGTAAAAGTTAGGATAAGCTGGTTATATCTATGAAATGGAGATAAAAGTTAACTATCTGATAAACAGTCGAAAATAGAAAACGTAGGAAATGGGATATTGATCGTCACTTCTTTAACCCCACTTGGATAAATGTATCCCAAAGTCATATTTTAAATTGTAGTATATTAAATCAATCAGAAACTATCACATATATAGTTGTGAGCGTACTAGTTGTTGCTAACGCTGCAGGCTCGCGTAGCGAGCCCGTGCCCCTCGCGAAGCTAGGGCACTGTGCCAGGTACTCAGTTGCTGGCATGGAGCACCGCAGGCGCTCCTTGCCAGCAACTGAGGACCCTCGCAAAGCGAGGGCCTCAGTTGCTGGCTTGGAGCGCCGCAGGCGCTCCATGCCAGCACCTGAGGACCTCGCAAAGCGAGGTCTTCAGTTGCAGCAACTGCGACCCTTGCAAAATTTCAAAAAAAGTTCACGTCGCAACACATTACGACACTCGCAAACAACATACGACACACGTTCACACACATTACGACACTCGCAAACAACATACGACACACGTTCACACACATTATGGCCTCGCAACACTCGGACGCAACTCGCGAACATTACAAAATTAAAAACACAATACATACACAGCACATACATAAAAACCTTACCTACACAAACAGGAAGCACCCAGGACCTCAAAAATGCAACTTACAACTTAATTGCACTCAAAATAAAAGAGTTTACACACTAAATAGTTTGTTAAGCGACACAAAAAATGGCCGACGAATAAAACGAAAACGAGGCTACACACGCAAACACCATACGAGACACGTTACCACACATTACGACTTTGCAAACATCGGACGCAACACGCCGACATACAAACATTTAAAACTTAAGAAAGACACACAACAAACACATAAAAAGCTTACCTACAGCAAGAGGAACCAGCCAGCACCTCAAAAAAACAAGTTACACCTACATTTAAATCAAAATAAAACACTTTAGACACTAATACCATCGCTAAGCGACAGAAAAAATGGCCGACGAACAAAACGAAAACGAAGCTTCAGACGTAACTACACTACACTTACTCGCAATAATGAAACACATACTATGCGGAACGTATCACAATCATATTAAACACCATTTTGAACAGTAATACGCAGAAAATGGCGGATGGAACGCAAATTGTAAGCTGGAACGCAAATAGCGCATGCGTATTGCGTTCTAACGGTCTCACTTTCCAGAACTTTCTACAAGTTTATAAATACTGCCTATTTCAAACAAAAAAATACATTTCTCCTCAGGTGATCAACGGAGTGACTTCTGAGATAACTGCTGCTTTTACTTGAGAAGACAATTCTTTACTAATTTACTACTTTGCATTGCAAATTACAACTGAGAGGTAAGCTATAATATATTACATTTTATTATTAGGACAGGTCAAACAAATAAAAAAAAAAAATAGGATTTATGTAGTGACATATATGGCACATTTATGTGTATAGGCTCAAAAAAAATACGGTTCATTTAACAAAACAACAAAAAAACATAATTCAATATTAAACAGAGGTTTATGTATAGTGACATGTGACACGCACATATATGTCTATAATGTATAGTGACATCTGACACGCACATATATGTATAGAATGTATAGTGACATGTGACACGCACATTTATGTGTATTGCCCCTGCATAGTGACATGTGACACGGACATATATGTGTATCATGTATATTGACATGTGACACACACATTTATGTGTACTGCCCCTTCATAGTGACATGTGACACGGACATATATGTGTATAATGTATAGTGACATGTGACACGCACATTTCTGTGTATTGCCACTTCATAGTGACATGTGACACGGACATATATGTGTATAATGTATAGTGACATGTCACACGCACATTTATGTGTATTGCCACTGCAACAAAATTAGCTTAAAACAAAATCAGTAAACAACTACATTTAAATGACATTATATGTCATGTATACTGATATGTCACACGCACATATATGTGTATATCATCTATAGTTACATCTCACACACACACATTTATGTGTGTTGGAAAAAAAAAATATAAGGTTAATTTAACCATTTAAATATGAGTCATGTATACTGATATGTCACACGTACACAAAATAATTACATTAAACTATGGAATGTGCTTCATGTATGTGACATATGTGTGTAGCCCCCAACAAAAAATAAGGTCAATTGAAAAAAATTACAGAAGTATATTTAAATGACATTCATTTACTGCAATTCAATAGATCATATAAAGCTGAATCTTTTTATTTCTTTTAATATTCAAACAGACTCTGCATCAACAGCGTCTCTCAACAATTTGCACCGTGCACTGTGAAGCACAATCCCTTTTAAAGAACACCAACAAAGAAGAAGAGGTAAGATACAACAAGACATTACATGCTCAAAAGGCCATGCTTTGCTAGATGAAAAATTATAAATATACAAATAACTATTTCACTTTCTTTTTCAAACAGACACTACAAGAAGACCGGCGGATTAAGATTGGCAGGAGGGGACCGTCTGTCATTCCAAACTTCAATCAAGGTAAAGTATTAAGTATAAACAAGAAAGAACCATAAGCCTTATTCAATTGCGACTTCCTCAATTGAATAGGGCTCTATATAAGCACATAACATATTTTTGATACAGAACTTTTTAGTTACAGAACTTCTAACCACAATCAAGGTTTTCAATAACTAAAAACTTTGCTCAATAAATATGTTATGTGATTATATAGAGCCCTCTTCAATTGCCAAAATTGCAATTCAATGAGGACCTATATATCTTTAATGGCCAAGGGCCTCACTCAAATGTGATTTGCCCATTTCAATAGGGCTCTATATAAGCACAGAGCATATTTTTTAAAGGAACTTTTTATTTAGTCAACACGTTGCTTTTGGATACAAGTTCACTAAATACAAAATTCGGTAAAAAAATATGCTCTGTGCTGATATTGAGCTCTATTCCATTGGCCAAAACACAATTGAATGAGGAGCTGACAATATAACAAATGCAGTAACCAAAGGCCCTCATTCAATTGCTATTTTGGACAATTAAATATGGCTATAAATAAGCACTTTTAGGCCCTTATTCAATTTTAAAACATATATGTGATGTGCTTATTTACAACCCTATTCAATTTTCAAAATTGCAATTCAATGACGGCCTTACAGTACTATTACATTGTAAAAAATGCAATTGAATGAGGGGCAAACTATGCAACATATGGTACACACAAAGGCCCTCATTCAATTGCAATTTGCCCAATTGAATAGGGCTCTAAATAACAACATAACATTTTTTTTAAAAGAAGTTTTTAGTTACTAAAAATCTATCCAAAAGAAAGTTTTTCACTGACTAAAAACTTCTTTCAAAAAATATGCTATGTGCTTATTTAGGGCACAATTCAATTAGCCAAATCGCTATTGAATGAGACACAAACTGCTACACACAAAACAGAATTTCTTATTCAATGTTTAACAACCTATAAGCCTTACAAAGAAGCAAAAATAAGAATAACAAAAGTGTTGCGCACCTAATAGCATTGTACAACAAATCACACACATAGGAAACTACATTAACATTATTCTTTAATGTTTAACAACCTATAACCAGTACAATCAAGAATAAATAACTTTTGCACAAGTGGTGCGCACAAAACAGGATTGTCAAAAACTAACACAAACACATAGCAAACTACATTAATTATATTATTTCATGTTTCACTAACTATAACCATCCCAATAAAGGTTAAATAAGTATACCACAAGTGGTGTGCACAAAACAGGATTGTACAAAAAATAACATAAACACATAGCAAAATAAATTTATATTCTTATTTAATATATCACAACCCACAAGCCTTACTAAGAACCTTAAATAAGAATAACAAAAGTCATGGGATTGTACAGAAAGTAAAAAAAAAAAATATAGAAAAAAATAACCATAACTGATACAATACAGCCAAATTCATAATTTTTTTACTTATTTAAAAGACATTTCACTCAAACAACATTTTCTATTTTATATTACAACAGATACTGCGTGAAGACAATCGGACGAGGACTTTCTCCACAGGACCGGACCATCGGACGAGGACTTTCAACACAGGACCAGACCAGCAGACGAGGAATTTCAACACAGGACCAGCCCAGCAGACGAGGAATTTCAACACAGGACCAGACCATCGGACGAGGACTTTCACCAAAGGACCACAACATCGGACGAGGGCTATCGCCACAGGACCACACCATCGGACGAGGGCTATCGCCACAGGACCACAACATCGGACGAGGGCTATCGCCACAGGACCACACCATCGGACGAGGACTTCCAACAGAGGACCACACCATTGGACAACGATTTTGAACCGAGGACCAACAAACATTCGGATTTAAATCACACTTAAACCAAGGTACAGTATAATAAGTATTAAAGTATAAAACTAAAGAAACTGCTTTCAGTTGAATCCGTGACAATAGAAAAATAAAAAAAATATTTTACTATCTCCCTTATTCTATTTCAATTGCTACTATGCAATACATAGCTCAATAACCACATCCCTTTTTTTTTTAGCAAAGAAGTTTTGCAGTGGTAAATATCTATCCACAAACAACGTTTTTAATAAATAAAACCATTATTTTAAAAAAATATGTTACATGCTTATTTACAGCAGTATTCCATTGGCCAAATTCTAAGCCAGTGAGGACAGGAATTATAAATTTAACTAAATATAAATCATACATTAATGATTTGCCTTTTATTTCACCAATTGTGCACAAGAATCTTTAACAGGAATTACAAATTAAAATATACACAATTACATTTATTTTTTTTCCTTTACAGATTAATATGGCTGATAACGAGACCAAAGAAGAGAAGAAAAGACGTCAAACTAGAGAAAGACAAGAGAGATGGGCCGCCCAGCAGACACCGGAGGAGAAAGAAATTCGACGAGAAAAAGAACGCAAAAGACTTGCAAATAAAAGAATATCAGCTGCAAAAATGAAAGATACAACCAAAAAAAAAAAAAAGATAATAAACCATTTACAAACTGTTCCTAAAACATCAGATGACATTTTACAAGATACCAGTCAAGACAGACCAAAAAAAGCAACTACAAAAACAAAGCATTTACAAACTCTTACTAAAAACTTACAGGACATTTCAACCAAACAAGGACAACATATACCAAGAAAATCCACGAAAAAAACTAAACATTTAGAACCTGTTGTTGAAACATTTCATGACTTTTCATCTGATGAATATGAAAGTCAACATCCGATATGCTTTGCAAATTGTCCTTTACTGAACTCTTTAGCAGTAGAGGTTCATAGTTGTGGGGACATGAGTACTCAATGTCAATTTTGTGAGGCTTATTATTTTAAACAGGAGAGACCCAGAGATGGACAATTTATTAGTTGTTGTCAAAAAGGAAAGTTCAAACTTCCAGAAAGGAAACAATTTCCAACCTATTTACAAAATATTATGACTGAACCTACTTTTCCAAATTACAAAAATTTTAAGACAAACATAAGATCCTACAATAGTGCCATATCATTTGCATCTATGGGGGCAACATTGGCTGCTAATGTACCAGGACATGGTCCTTACTGTTTTAAAGTCCAAGGACAAATTTATAATCGGACTTCACATTTACATCCAGAGGAAGGAGAGCAAAGAAAATTTGCTCAACTATATGTCCTAGATACAATGGAAGCTGTTGACCAACGTATGCAGATGGAAGAAAATAAAAAATGCTTACCCAGTGTTTTTATAGAGCTAAATAACATTATGGACAACAATCCCTACAGTAAAGCTTATAAAAAATTGGCAGAAGTAGAAAATGAACAACTACTTCATGCACAAAGACATCAATTACCCATGCCAAAGGTTAATATGATGCTTAAAAGAGACAGACATACTGATAAACGTCGTTATAAATTGCCAACATCAAATGAGGTTGCAATGGTCTTTCAGAATGATGAAGGAGAACCACCATTTCAAAGAGACATTAGAGTATATCCCAGAAATGAGGAGCAACCATTTATTAATATTAATATCTTAAGTCCAAATTTAGATCCAATGACATATCCCATCTTTTTCCCACATGGAGAAGCAGGTTGGCAACCAAAATTAACCCTTCCCAGTTACCCAAATGCTAAAGCCAGAATCCGAAATAATGTTTCTATGCTTGAATTTAAAGTTGCTCAAATTGCCATTAGAGATGAATTTAATCCAATTTTATGTGGTGGGAAACTAACACAACAATGGATTATTGATTCATATTTGCAAGTTGAGGCAAATAATTTAAACTTTATAAAATATCAACAAGATAAACTACGTGTAGAACAATATTGTGGACTCATGGACTATGTTGCTGACGTGGCTACAAGCAGAGACATGACAGCTGGCAAAGCCATCATTTTACCATCTTCCTTTCAAGGATCTCCTCGAAATATGAGAGAAAGATACAATGATGCTATGGCTATTGTGCCAAAATTTGGAAAACCAGATTTATTTGTGACATTTACATGTAATCCACAATGGACAGAAATTAATCAAAATCTACTTCTTGGACAAAGTGCTTCAGATCGACCAGATTTAGTAGCCAGAGTTTTTAAGATTAAATTAAATGAATTAATACGTGACTTCACTATAAATCAGTTATTTGGCAAATGTCTTGCTTATGTATATACCATTGAATTTCAAAAAAGAGGCCTTCCACATGCACATCTTCTCATAATACTTCAAGAGAAAGATAAATTAGATACTTCGGACAAAGTGGATGCAGTCATAGTTGCTGAACTACCAGATCCAGAACTATATGGTAGACTATATGAGATTGTTACTCATCGCATGATTCATGGACCCTGTGGAGACCTTAATCCACAATCACCATGTATGGAAAATAATCAATGTTCAAAAGAATTTTCCAAAAGATTATAGAGACAAAACATATGCAAAATGTGATGGATATCCACTTTATAAAAGAAGAGAAGGAGATAGTGCCATTATTCGTGGAAAAAAAGTGGACAATAGATATGTAGTACCCTACAATCCACATTTACTCATGAAGTACAACGCCCACATCAACGTAGAAGCCTGCACTTCCATCAAATCCATTAAATATGTCTACAAATATATTTACAAAGGTTACGATGCAGCTACTGTAGTCGTCAAAAGTGCAGACAACCCTGAAAGTAGTGAGTTAGTACATGATGAACTTGCATCTCATGTAGATGCTCGCTATGTCAGTGCGCCAGAAGCTATGTGGCGGCTTTTAAAATTTGAAATGCATGATAGATCACATGCAGTATATAGGTTAGCAGTACATTTGCCACAACGACATTTAGTCTATTTCCATGCTGGAAATGAAATGAATGCATTGGCCCAAAGTGAAGATCGTCACACTACACTAACTGCATGGTTTGCCTTAAATTCCACTGATGCTCAAGCAACACAATACTTATATATTGAAATTCCATATCACTATGTTTTTGTGAATGGATTATGGAGACCAAGAAAAACCAGAGGCAATAAAATTATTCCACGAATTTACACAGTCAGTCCAAGAGATGTTGAACGTTTTTGCTTACGGATATTACTTTAAATGTTCCAGGAGCACAAAGTTTTGAACAATTAAGAACTGTTAATGACATTGTATATGAATCCTTCCATTTAGCTGCAAGACATAGAAACTTACTCGCTGATGATACAGAGTGGGAAAGATGTTTAGAAGAAGCAGCACAATGTCAAATGCCACGACAGATGAGAGAACAATTTGCTTTTATTTGTATCTTTTCAAATGCTCCAAATGCAAGTAATATGGCTGAAGACTTTATGCGACGATACAATGAACCCATTGCACACTTAAAAGCGTTAATGGAAATTCAAGAAGTCTTTTTAACTCATGGATTAAGTTGTGCAAGTTTTAATTTGCCTGATCCAGGTCTTATAGATGACATTAACTTTGAAGACTATGACATTCAACTACAAGCAGAAAGAACAGAAGAAAGACTTGCAACTTTAAATACACTACAATTGCAAGCATTTCATGCCATTAAAAATGCTATAGATGATGACATGCTGACAGAGCGTTATTTCTATCTTGATGGACCTGGCGGTTTAGGGAAAACATATTTGTACAATTTATTAATGAGTTCAGTACGAGCACAAGGAAAAATAGCAATGGCGTTTGCCACTACTGGAATTGCTGCACTTTTATTAGAAGGTGGAAGAACTGTTCATAGTGGATTTAAACTGCCAGTGCCTATTTTAGAAAATTCTGTGTCAGATATTCGCATGACATCCTTACAAGCAAAGAAATTGAAGAAATGTAAATTAATTATAATAGATGAGGACACAATGATGTCATGCTATGCCCTCCAATGTATTGACCGTTTGCTTCGTGAAGTCATGGATAATATTTTTCCATTTGGTGGAAAGGTAATGTTGTTGGGTGGCGATTTTAGACAAACATTACCTGTCGTTGTACATGGAAATCGAACAGACATTATTGAAACATGTATAAAGTCAACTACAGTATGGAAACATTTTACCCATCTTCAACTGCAACAAAATATGAGATCAGAAGGCCAAACTGATTTCAATGATTGGCTTATTAAAATTGGAGAAGGCAGAACAGAAAAAATACTACATTTACCTGACGACACTGTAGAGATCCCACCTCATATGATTTGTCAACAAGATATTATATAGGCTATATTTGAAGGGAGCATAAATAACGAAGAATATTCCGAGCTTGCCAACCAAGTTATACTGACGTGTAAAAATAAAGATGCATTAATACTCAATAATGAAATCTTAAAAAAAATTAATGCACCACTAAGAAATTATCACAGTGCTGATTCTGTACTTGCTGATGACAATGAAAGTCAGGCAAACTTTTCAACTGAATTCATTAACTCTTTAACTCCTTCTGGAATGCCACCACATATTTTGCAGCTAAAGAAAGGTGCAATTATCATGTTACTGCGAAATATGAACCCCAAAAAAGGCCTATGCAATGGCACAAGATTAATTGTTCAACAATTAAAGGACCATTTTATAGATGCTGAAATTTTAACTGGGACCCATAAAGGAGAGAGAGTTTTCATACCAAGAATAGATTTAGCACCAAGTGAAAGTAGTCTCCCTTTTATACGTCAAAGAAGACAATTTCCCATTATTATGGCATTTGCCATGACCATTAATAAATCACAAGGTCAAACTTTCAAATCTGTGGGTATTTACTTGGAAGAACCAGTTTTTGCACATGGTCAATTGTACGTTGCGTTGTCACGCTGCAAAAATCCACAGGCTATTAAAGTTTACATTGAAAACAATGAAAGTCAAGGTGATTTATTAGAAGATGGACGTATTTTTACTAAAAACATTGTCTACTATGAAGTACTATAACTTTGCAGGATACAAACTAAAGCCATGCAAACATTTTGGAAAAACATTCAAAAATACAAAACAATTGGTTGTTTAATTCAGTCATAATTAATGGAAGTCATGTTTATGGATAATTCGCCTCACAAAATACTTGCCTTGCATTTCTATGAAAAATTATGTTAAAATGTTAAGTCACTATGTTAATGTTTCTAATGTTACAAGTTTAAAAACAATATTTTCAAGTTATTTCATTCAACATATTACAAAGTTCATGTTAAGAGCTCAAGCACCTTTTAAGTCACAATGTAAATATTCTCTGTTATCTTAAGATTACTACCTACATTAATGTTTATCGCCAGTTTATGTGCTCATTAATGAATTACTTTAATTACGTACGGTTTAAGGAGAGTTTTACTGTATGCCTTACTCTACATTCAATGTATATTAAACTTAACAATTATTCTGATACAAATTGCATGTTAATACTGATTAATTTAAAGTTAAACTGTTTTTACATTCAAATGTTAATACTTTTAATTCAAAATTATGTTACAAAATGTATTTACTATGTTCCTGTTTATAATGTTCAAAATTAGACAAATGTTTTGCAAAAATTCCAAAGTTACATAAAAAATAAAGTTCAATTTTAAAAATATATACTTTCAAGGTTATTGCTTACATATATTTTAAACTTCATGTTAAAATTCGGCACGTTTCAAAAAGTTTTTTTACTTTTTACTTTTCTCTGGATTCTATGTATATTAAAGTGAACAATTCTTCAGATACAAATTTCATTTTAAAAAACCATTACATCAACGTTTTACAAAAATACATGTTCATATCACAATACTTACAAGGGTCAAAAATATATTTAAATAACTAAACAACTTCACAAACATATACATCACATTGCCGTCATTTTTTGACAGGCAAGTCGCTAGTTTTGTTAATATTATCAAGATGTGTTGAAGATTGAATGGGTATAGTTACATAAAAATAATACAACGTGATTGACCAAATATCAAGTTTAACTAAAATAGATAATTTAAGGTGAACTACTGGTTATTGTGCTTATATGAAAAAACTACGCCCTCATAATATTTATCTATCTATCTATCTATCTATCTATCTATCTATCTATATAAACTTCTTGTGTCAATAATATATAAAATACTTAGATGTAAGACACTCTTACTGTCTTATATCAATAATATAAAATATTTATTCACAATATGTGTGACATATATTATTTTGTGCTTATCAGCTGTGATGTTTACATTCTAATCGTGTACTTATAAAAACCCAACCATGATATCTGACACTGATTCTTCATTAATTACTTCTATTTCAATCTTCAGGAGAAGTACACCTTTTCTCTTGTAGTCCAATCTAAACCATCTTCAGATTTAGATATGGACTGAAAATATAAAACTTAACTTTTTTTATATACTGTAAGTGTTAAAATATGTTCCAAGTGCAGTAAATATTGTTGAATAAAATATAAAAACAAAAAGAGATTCAATCTTCAAGATTGTTCTGAATAGTCTCTTAGAAAAGGGAATAGATCATTTATTGGAGTCAGTGTTTTATACTTTATTACACTAAGCACTAATAATTTACCTCTCTAAATAGCCCAGTTTAAAAGTAAAGTAATAACAATACTCTCTAGGGTCACTTTCGTTGTCAGTATATACAATATCTCAAATTAGTCAGTTTGTAGCCTTATAGCTGTATTGATATCTTAACTCTATATTTTTACAAATGCAAATGCTTCCAGCAGTCTATTTTTAAATTGTTGCCGGATAGTGAACCACCCTAAATGGTCAGTTTAATTCAAAATCACTCATTATTCTAATAGTAACATAGTTAATTGAGGTTGAAAAAAGACTTTAGTCAATCAAGTTAAACCTTTTAAGATCTCCTCTGATCTGCAATATGCAGATTAGTTGTTAATTAATTAGTTGTTAATTAATTGGTAATTAATTGATGCAGAAAAAGGCAAACAGACCAAAAAAAAAAAAAAGTCAAACTTAGCTAATCGTCTCAAAGGGGAAAAAAATAATTCCTTCCTGACCCCAGATACTGGTGATCGGATTCCTCCCTGGATCAATACTCTCTATCTAATTATCCAAGGTAACCCTGAGAATAGTCTATTACCCTATATTGTTATGTTTATCCATGTAGTTTCTATGTCTCTTTATTCCTGAGCTCACATCATAAGTCAGAAGGGTCATATATAGATTATGATGGCTTAGACTGTTGCAGAAAAATATGTGGTTATCTTTCACAATTGACTATTTGTCTTTTCATCATACCTATATGTATTTACAAATTACTTCAAATCAATAACTGTTTTGTTCATTTCAATATGCTGGTTAGCTGTATTTATGCATTAAGATATCACATATATGTTCAGGTATTTTGATTCTTTACGTCTTTAAACTCATTAGGCTTAATTGTCTTTATATGATTTAGCAGACCCATGACATGTGTCTGATTAGTGCTTGTTATGTTCAGACTATTGATCTAATGCTCTGAACGCTATTACTGCAATAGAGAGCATTCAGACATTTGTGCCCTTCCCTGTCTTAGAGACGGTGTTTGTCTTCACTACGATGCAATGCACATGCCTCTGACAACCTGGCGCGCGTTTTGCATCTCGCTTCTACTTAGGTCTATGTGGCCAGCAGTGGGCATCCTTTTATCAGGTAAATTTAACCATTTAGTACCTCCCTTTTAATTCTCTAAGTACTGGATTACAGATTACACATTTCACTCATACTCCACAGAGACAAACAGAGTTCCTATGGGATCACCTCGTCAAAAAGGGTGATACATTGGTTCTTTAATATTTTGATAGTATCTTCAATAACATAAAATTTCAAAGTATATATGTGTCAGTGTCTTTCTGTTATCCTTCATCATTTGGCTTTTAGATTGAAGGTAGTGATTTTCCAATCTTGTAGGGTGCTGTGTAAAAAAGCACTTTCTACAAAATGTTAAACTCAAAACAGGGCCTTCCATTTGTTGCAGTTGTTATTATTGTATTCTTCCTTGTCCTTTTTCCCTGGATAGCGCTTTGGAATATGTTGGCTCAATACAAATAAAAGCTAATATTAATAATAATTGTGCTTGTTGACTATTTTTTTAATGTATGCAGGACAGTTATTATTTAATTTATAGTAGCTTATAATCTTTTACATCATTTAATATCACAGAATCCTTAATATACATAGTGGGACATTAATTCCTGTTTTCTCTCCAAACTTCCACAGAAACCCACAAAATTCCTGCAGGTTCGCCTTATCTCAAATCAAATCTACAAAGTATAATACATTATTTATTTCAGAATTTATACTCAGCAACTAAAATTCGAAAATTAAATCTCAATAAAAAAAATATGGATAGCTGGGCAACCGGAAATGACGCATTAGCCATTTGTGGCGGCTGTTGGCGGACGAGGGTGGTGGTCCTTGGACTCTCTGACCCTGACGCTCCAATCAATTCCCAGGCTGTGAGCTTACCAGCTAAACTCTAAAAGGAAAGAAAGACAGGAAAGAGTTAAATTGACAGCAATCCCTCATGCTGTGAAATGGCTTACCTCCTATCAATTTGACAGGTTGCCCTTGAAGAAGCTGATATGAAACGCATGCTTTAATCAGTTTGGGGGCACTGTTGCGTTGTGATGACATCACTATGCTGTGTTGGCAAGCCGCAATAAACATCTCTTTTTCTTCTGCATTTAGAGTGTGATTAATGTAATTGTTTATAATACTGTTTATGCAAGGAATAACTTGAAATGTTAATAGAAAGGGGTCAATCTGTGTAATATTATTTAAATGATAATTAGTTTACATATTGTGTTTTATTGTTGTACCAGTTAAATGTATATTTTTATTGTATGTATTTAATTATAAGTATCACTGTTATTACTTGACTAGCGACTTACCCGTCAAAAATGACGGGGCAATAACATTATAAACCATGGCAATACTGTTTGACATACAATGTAAACCTTTTTCTACTGTGAGGACCATCTGCGTTCATTGCAAGCCGCTCCTCTCGTGTAGTGTTGGTCCTATGAGCTCCTTCGGCTCCTTCTACTTTACCTGTTTGTATTTCATATATCCAGCAATGAATAGCCTGAAGAGCTAAGTATCTCTTTTTATTTTCCTGCAGCATACAATGTACAGTTGGACTGTTACTGCCCTGAGGAGAAAGTGTCAGCAATGCGCCAAGTGTGTATTAGAAATATGTTGCGTGCTCGAGGGCAAACTGTTGGTTTATTTGTGTAATGCTCCATTTTAGATTAGTAATGTGTTATTGTTGTAAAATGGAGTAGTTTGTGTATGTGCTATGCGAGTCTCGAGCATTATTCGTGCTTCCCAAATGTGTATTTTTGTACCTCGTACGTCCCTGGCAAAAGTCGTACGTGCCTGGTGGTGTTTTCCGCATTTCGCAGTCGTGTAGTCTCGTTTTCATTTTTTTCGTCCGACATTTTTTTCCTTGCTTAGCCGATTTTACATTTTTTAAACTAGTTAAATTCAACTTTAATTATCGTGCAACCTTACTGGCAGATGTCATGGCTGTCCCCCATGCTCTGTGTGCTTTATTCGGGGGGGGGGGGGTTTGTATTGTATTTGTTGTTTTTGAATCTATGCATTTCGCCGTTAAGTTCGTATTTTTGCAAAATCGTATTTCTTTTTTCTAAGCTCTGCGAGTTGTAAATAAAACTTGTATGTCCATGTCAGTGTTTTCTTCGCTTCTGGGGCGTGGAGCCTCGATTTCATTTTTTTTGGACGCCATTTTTTTCTCACTTAGCAGATTTACAAGTGGTGAAACTGCTTAAAATCGACTTTCATTTGCGTGCATCCTCAACCCTAGACATCTTGGCTGTCCCCCCATTCTATGTGTGATGTTTTTGTAATTTTTGTTTGCTAATTTTCATTGTTTTTGTGTTTTTTGATGTACGCGTTTCAGCCGTTAAGTTCGTATTTTTGCAACCTCTTATTTATTTATTTATTAAGTCCTGCGGGTCGTATTTTTTTTGTGTACGTCCGTATTTCGTCTTTACGCGTTATTGTTTTTTTCAAAGTCTTTTCTGGGGTTTGTTTGTACTGGTAGTGAGGAGGCGTAGAGCCTCCACCTCCACAATTGCGGCACCTCGCTTAGGGAGGGTCCACATTTGCAGCCAGAACTGCGTATCTCGCTTTGCATGACGACGACTCGCAGTTTGACAACTATTATATATGATTGTATCCTTATGGTGGGTCAGCAATTTATATGAGATACTGAATTCTTTATGGGCTAAGGGGCAGGCCCCAAAAGCCATCACAATAGATTCTGCAGGATTTATTGTAGATATCGACAGGTAGGAGGTGAGTAGTGTTTTGGTTATATATAGGGGGCAAGTGGTGGGTCGCAAGCTCTGTTACATTAGTTACCGAAAGGAACTGAGCCCCAAGCAACTTTATTTAGGGTTTTTCTTAGATGCACTTATACCAATAGTACAAGGATTATGTTATTTTTTGGTATTTGTAGGCACTTTATTTAGTGTTGGATATTTTTCTGCATGGGTCATTTTATTTGAGCACAAGTCCCTATACTGTAATTGTGAAAACGTTATTATTTTCTAGGCTATCAAACTGAATTTATAACTTGGAACCCTTAAAAATAGGTATTACTTTGGATAGTGACAGCGCTGTTTCATGATTTTATGGGTTTTAATTTATGTAATTAAGTTTTAATATAATGAATGCCACATGTTTATTGTACTCAGGGGTGCAGGAGTCTGAAAAATTCTGTGGGTACAGCTCATAGTATACACAACCACAAAATAGCACATAAATATACTTATGAAAGAATCTAATGGGATTGGAACCCCCTCAAATCACCAGTCCCTACACCAATAGGTATACTAGAAGAACAAATCTGGTCTTCATCTTCAATGTGAAAAAAAAAGACAGCAAACTTCACAATGAGCAAAACTAACCTTTATATTCAGTTTACTGGAAGAACAATTTTCTTAATAAAATTCAAAGTTAGAGGTACTTGCTACATATTGAATTTTAGCACATTATTAACATAACAAATAAGTAAATGGAATAAGCATTATACAGAGAGAAATAAACAGAATATTACACCAAAACTTATCTTTATCTATCCAGCAAGTAAATCCATCCAGTAAATTTAGAGAAAAAACCCTGAAAATAATGGAAATAAAAAAATGGGAAAAAAGACAACTTCACCCGATACAAGACTTCTACAGCAAGTTAAAAGTTATGTTCAGTGTTCATTTTATCTCATTCATATTTTTCAAATAAAAACATAACTTTATTCCTATAATAATAATTTAACGTCTTAAGTAATATTACATAATATATAAAGTAAATTTAAAAATGTGTATTAAAGATTCCATAAGATTCAATTTTCTCCTCCTATTGTAGATCTTCTGCTCCTCTTGTGGACTTTCTTTCAGTTGAGTCACACTATATAGAAATAAAGCACAGAGTATATTAGATGATGTTCTCTATGCCCAGCTATTGTATCATTTATCTCATCTGTTATCATTGGTAGTAAATATATTTTTGTTGGGTTATGACCAATTCGAGGGGCTTTGTTGGCTTCTGCACATATTTCACAAGGTTCATGTTACATTAATACATTTTATATTTATTTTTGAATAAAAACAACAACAAAACAAGAGATAATAGCTACAGATAATACAGACCAACAAATATCTTTTTAATCATTTGTGATTAAAGGAGAATATTAACTTACTCCAGGTAAACTATAAGTGCTATTGAATGTGAAGGTCTCGGGTGACTTCTGACTAGTTTGGCATCTAATGATCATGTTTTATACTTTAGGTCCTATATTTCCACAATTGTTCGGTGCTCTCTAATCTGCACCTATATCCTGTTGCATAAAATGGCAATACAATAGACCTGCTGAAGGTCTTATCTCATGTCCTGTATAAGGTCATCTTAGAGTTGATGGTCTCAAACTTACCAAACTGATATCCGGCAACAAATGTCTCAGACGGTACAGATCCATCCTTATAAAACTGAACAAGTAGGGAATTTCCAGATGAGATGATACTGGGGACAATGTCATAGGCACAGTATTTTCCTATTTGAGGGGATGTGGTTAGGGGGCCATCGAAAAATTGCAAGTAAGCATTAGAGCAGGTGCTCTGTGGTCCCATGTCAAATTGATACATAAATATTGAAACCTAGAAATGAGAATAAACACATTAATGACATGGCTAGCACATTTGTTGAATAATTTAATAAATCAGAATAAATTGAATTTGCTATCAACAGAATGTAATACATTGCAACCAAAATGCAAAAACAATATTAATCATCACTGGTAATGCTAATAATGTGCTGTATTGGTGTAGAGTTACCCAGATTGACATCTGTTAGACCATATAGGTAATGTGATTGGCCCCAGGGTTAGGCAGTTTTATAAAGTTTTCTTTTTTCTTGTGGGTTTTTGGAACAAATAGATTCTACAATAGCTTATCAGCATTATAAAGTTTATTCTACATATGCAAGTAAATCATACCTAATTACCCAGTTATACCTTTATCCGTTCCCTTTCACTTGTTACACTTAATTAAACATGTATTGATCCTCATTCACTCAGCAGACACTTTCTTTACCTCTGTTGGCTTCTAGGATCATGCTGAAGATATCCTTTGTAGGATCAGTGATATTTACTGTAGCTAGAGGAGAAAGAGGAGCAATAATCACTGTATCATAATAGTACTACATCTTTATCATGTGGCATGTAACTATGGTATTGAAACCATGTCTAATGGAATTGGCTTTAGATTTATCCCAGTCTATCGGGGCTTGTTCTATATTATCTATTACTGTGTTATAACTATTAGACATGTTTCAGTTTTGCTCTGATCTGCTTACTTTAAAGTGATGTTGATGTGTAAGTCTGATGGTGATCTATGGACATTAGTGATAACACAAGTGCTAATCATATAAAGTAAGATCCCAAGAATGAAATATAAAGTGGATTACTAAGAAATAACATTCATACAATCACTTCCTGTCACTTGTATCATAGATTAGTTGTAGTCCATATATAAAATCAGAGTATTAAATAAATATAATATTATTACACATAATATCTCTCTTATACTTTGTAGACATATCTGATGAACTCTGTGACTCTCATATATATCTCATATCTGATGAATATTAAAATAATCATATATATATATCTTTATTAGTTCACAGAGACAAATACATATAATACTTGTTTATTAAATAGTTTATAATTATACATACCTTTAGCTTGTACTTTTGGATTGTAAATCTGAAACAGAATCATAATATCATAAATGGTCCCTACAGTATAATGTTACATTCATTAAAAGTTATATGAAGGTGTATAATTACAGATATTGCAAATAGCGACAACAACATTCACAGACCAGATTCATCAATCTAGAGCCTGTATTCCTCAGGTGGATCCTATAGTATTAGTATATATGTATATATGTACTGTAAAAAGAAGTATGTATTTATTGTACAGATCTATAACATGCTAGGATACTTTATAACACAATCTCTAATAATAGATAAGTACATTGAGATTAAACCAACAATACATGACACACGGATATTAATACAATGTATTTATATAATATTCTTACCTGTACAGGAGCTCCCAGGTTACATTGTATCAGGGAGGCCAGGAGAATGAGGGAGACCCTGATGTCCATCCTGGAGATACTCAGTACTTGTCTAGAATTGCTACAGTTCTTGATTCTTGTGTTGGAAACCAGCCAGACGTTGGCCTTATATTCCTAATTTGGGCAATGTTTCAGCCAATCAGCTGCCAGGACAAAAGCTTAATGGGTGCCTCCTGTAGGATCCCTCCAGGGTATCTATGAGTCAGGGAAAACTGAAGGGCTGTGATGTTATTTTGTGATTACTGGTAATGATGGTTTGCTTATTAGAACTGTAATTAGTGCAGGTTGTCACTTATTTCTTACACCTAGAACAAATTGAAATTATCCAAAAATGCCCAAAAAAAAACAACTAAAAATCTGCCAATTAGTAGAGGGGAGAACAAGTTATATGTGAATACAAATATTAGAAACATACAATGCATTTTCAGTAATACTGTATAATAATAATGTAATTATATCATAAAACACTAAATTTATGAAAGATTTAGGACTTTGAATATTTAATATATTTGTTTTTGGTCCTCAGTAAAACAAATCTAAACATATGTTTACTGACTTATAAAACCATATTATCTTTTTTTTCTGGAATTTCCACATAACATATATGTAAATATTAAAATAAACAAAATCCATGTGTATTTATTAGTTATTCTTGAGGTAAAACTTGTTGGTTTATGTATAAATTTCACAGGCACAAATTTGTGTGAAAAGAACATCCAACTGGCCCATGATCTATCCAACGAACCCATGATCCATCCAATGTGGCCATGATCCATCCAACTGGCCCATGATCCATCCAACTGGCCCATGATCTATCCAACGTGCCCATGATCCATCGGCCAGGTCCATCACTTTTGCACAACACATTCTATTTATATTCCAATTATAAGAGTAAGATAGTCCATATATTAGCTTTATCAGCTTTCTATTCTGGGAAAGTCTTTATGAATCAATTTACAGTATTTGTTCTTGCTAAATTGTGTTTAAAGAAAAAGGTAGAAAATAAATGAAAGAGTCTATACTCAGAAAACACAATTAAGAAAGTCAAGCATGCCTGGGAAGTGCATAAGGTCATCCTGTTTAGGGAGATGGGATTGGTAGACTGTACAGGCTTTCTGATTTTTATTAGCAATCAAATCTATCGGTTATATTTCTTACACTGTGAATAAACTGAAGTTATAATTCCCTATTTCTCATCTTTCTGTTTGTTTTGTTTATTTGAAAAAAATATGCTAATCTAAAATTTGTACATAAGAGTAATTGTACACTAAACTAATTGTAATTCCTTGTTGTTAATGAATTTCAGTGCAAGTGTTATACTGATGTTTTCTTTAAAAAAGTAAATTTTATTTTAAATTTAGTAATGAAACTGGGTAGGATCTACTGATTAAGAAAAAGTAGATCTTGGTCAGACTTAAGTACACTTGAGTGTTTGTTGAGGTGTGACTGATGGATATGAAGGTAGAATTGTGATAGTGTGAAAGTGGGTGAGGTATAATTGAGGAGTACCAGGTACAGGAGATATTAAGATAAAGTAAGGTAAAATGGTGCAATATTGTTTGGGAGCAATAGCTGATATTAAATGATTAAATACTGCAACAAAATACTGTTTTATTATTTAATACTTTTCTTTTGCATATTCCTTTAGGGTTAAATATCTCTTTACAAGAATGAGATTTATTAAATCAGACCATCCGAGACAAAATTCTTTAACTGTTAGTTGTTTCCTCCTCTAGGATGAATGTTTTATGTTACTAGTAAAATATATCACCTTCTACAGTTAACCTATTGTTCTTCAAAATATTTGTTTTAGTATTTTTATCATTTATTTATTTTTATCAATATATAGCCACTAAGCTACACAATATGTGACAATGGCACCTTACACATAACACTGTAGGATGTCTTTACACTGATTCTGTTTATTCTTATTCTTCACATATTATGATGGAAATGAATGGAGTTGTTGGAGTGTGGATATTAATATTTTGCATATCTTTGTATACAGACAGCACAAAAATGTTGCAATAAATTGACGTAGCTGGATGAGGTGAATGCTGAGATACGATATGTTGAGTTAGTGGAAACTCTTATAGATGAAGTAAAAATAGCAGTAGTATAGTCATCGCGTTAGACACCATCTCCAATAGTTTCAGTGAGTATTCTTACTGCTCTCAAATTGTCCCTATTTATTAAATAATGCTAACACTGAATCCATTTTTTAATTCACAGAAACAACATATAAATAAGCACCATGATGGTTTATGCTAACAAATTATCTTCTTTATCTCCAATTTTATATGCTAGGAAGTATGTATGTAAAGTCATTATATTTTTAAGTGAACAAAGTCTTCTCTCTTTTCCAAAACTAGGACCTGATTTATTTTCCCAGAATGGATCCCAGAATGCCTTTACATTTTGTTATTTGTTTTTACATAGTCTAATATACGAGATGAAAACCCCTCATCTAGTATCCATCCAGTTCTTTGCTCAAAGAGATATTTCCTACATACAATATCTGTAAAATGGCTCAAAACCTTGCTAATAACCAGCAATTAGATATATCTCTTCTAAAATGGTCCCAGAGAGACCTTTGATTATGTTCAATATTAAAACAATGAGTCTGAGCCATTCTGGCAATCCCCAGTATGGTGTCTCCTCAGATGCGGCCTCTGTTATCACTGATACCATACAGGGTTTTCTACTCTGACCTGGAACTGTGGAACCTGACCATGTGCGGATTATGTTGGACTCTGGGTATGTCATTATTATAATAGAGGGCCAACATATAGAATAAACAAAACATCACATATGAAAATGTTTGAACAGGAAGAATTATGGGCTTGATGTACTTATGACAGTTTACTTTCTATAAAGTACAAGGAGATGGTAGAGACATGACGAGGACTTGATGAGTATTTGGTATAGTATGAGTGTAATATCATTGTGCTGTTTTATAATACACCAGAGGGTAACTGGCTCAATCCATTTAACTTTTTACATACAAGTATTTCATAGCTTCTAAAATTTTCTCAAAGTTAACTTTTTTAAAAGACAATTTTTAGAATAGTATCCCAGTTTTCAATCTTGAACTCTGAGTACATTAAAATATAACTTTTATTATTTAATGATTAAATGTTTATTAGTTGATCTTAATTATGTTTTGTATGTAACACACACACCACGTTAACAAACAAATTTATAAATACTCAAGGATTGTGTATCTCAAAGAAAAAAATTATGTTTTTTTCATACAGTAAAAACCCTTGTAACCTTACGAATTAAAAAATATAATGTTAGATTGGTTTTCACCAATTTATCATCATTTATAATGACTTCACTCAGCATGAATATTTAAATTAAGGTAAAACATCTTAGCACCCCGCTGAAAGGGTTTTCCCTTTCTCTTTCTTATATTCGGCAAAATTTTCTTCTCTCTTTTTACACACCACAATTTGTATTATAAAGAACGTGATGTTATTACCTCCTTCGTTTTTGTATTGTAGGATAGAATGAACCTCTCCACTTTAATTTTGAATTTTTTTTGGTATCAGATATGTCGCCGTGCCACTAACTTAATAACCCCTCAAAGGTTGTTGACTCCCATTATGGTAGGCCTTCCATTTCTAAACAATGGCCTTTAGCCTCGCTTTGTTTGTCCTCTGTTACTCTGTACAGCAGTCTATGTGTGTGTGTGCGTGGTGTAGATTGCAGTATGTAAGCATGGTAGCAAGATAGGTTACCCCCTTTGCTAGTTCCTTGACTAGGACAAAGGTTTTGGGGTACGGTATGTATGGGACCAGGTTTGTTGATCCCCATGAGACTACACTTGAGGCAAATTTGATTTCATTATATTCATTCTCTTTTCTTTTTCATGTCGTTAAAAATGTTGAGCTTTAATGTTAACGGCTTAAACTCTCCTGGTAAGAGAAACACGTTATTGAGATTTTGTAAGCAGGAAAAGGCTGATATTGTATTATTGCAGGAGATTTACTGGGCTCATTCTAAAATCCCGAGTTTTGGTAATACATTTTTTGGGTTGAAATATGTTTCCACTTTCAACAAAAAATCACGAGGTGTCGCAATACTGTTTAAAAAATTGTATTCCCAGTAGAGGAATTCTCTATATTAGATCCCCAGGGACGTTATATTCTGTGGGACGGAACAATAAATGGCCACAAAGTTACCTTGGTGAATGTGTATGCCCCTAACAATAACCATGCACTTTTGTAATCGTCTCTGGAGTTCCATCAAAAAGTTTACTGATTGTTCCTTGATTGTGGCAGGAGATTTTAATGTTATCCCTAACTTTGAAAAGGATACAAAATCTCAAAAATCATGCAAAAATATACATAGAATTCAAAATACTGCATTTAAATTTTCTAATTGGTTCAATAGTCGCAATTTATATGAGGCATGGCGTGTGCTCAATCCAGGCCAATCGGATTACACATTTTATTCCAATGTTCATAAGGTATATTCTCGAATTGACCTGCTTTTGGTTGATATTAATACTTTGAACAAAATTATTAAGATTGATATAGGTTCAATTGTGCTTTCAGACCACGCTTGTATTACAATGGAACTTAATCTTAATTTGTATAAAGCCAACCGTCCTCGTTGGAAACTGGATGATTATTTAATTAAAGAGGAATCCAGGATACAGTTTCTTATCGAAGAGTTGACTACATTTTTTTAATTAAACGAGGGTACAGTTTCCTTTTAAGGGTGTCCTTTAGAACTCCCATAAAGATTTCATTAGAGGTGTGTTAATAAAACTAAGGTCTCAAGTAATTAAACAAAGAGGGGATCTCCTAAGAGAGCTCTATATTAGCTTGAATAAATTGAAAACGGTTAACAAAAATTATCCTAGAGATTCCACTTTAGTAGAAATTAAAATGATCCAGAACAAAATTAATAAAATCAACCAGTTTCTGTCAGATAGGATGACTTGGCGTATGCAACAAGTTTCTTATCACCAAGATTTACTTTTATTAAATGTATTCACTCTTCAAAGCATATCAGACTTAAACGATCTGTCCTATGTAGAGAGTTCCCTCATGGAGGACTGTCTTATCCCTTGTTGCAATTCTACCATGATGCCAACATGTTGGTACATACATTAAAATAGTTGAATACAAGTGGGTCCCATGTCTGGCACCAAATTGAGAAAGCCCTGGTGCCTTGCATGGACCTCAGACTGCTATTTTTTGGGGGCAACAGGGCACTTAAAGGTTTTGAAGGTGGCTCTAACCTAGTTAAGAACATCTACAATACATGGAGATTTTTTAACAACAAATATCATCTTATTCCAAAATGTTGCGAACTAATACAAGTACTTACCTTTCAAAACCCGCTCACGAGCTCTGAGGTTGATCAAGCGGTGCTTTACATAAAAGATCTTTATTCTGAGGGTCGTTTGCTCACATCAGACCAACTATTGACTACCCATGGGCTCCCTTTGAATTGTTGGTTAAGGGTTAGACAACTTTCAAAATTATTGTCCTTATGCCCTCTACCAAGCAGTAGTGAGGGTAGCCTAACGTCCCTGGAACAACTTATTAAATCTCAAAACAGCTCTCATTTATCAGCTAAATGTCATAATATCTTAAGGAAACTTTTGTCGCCCAACAAAACACCTTGGCCCTCATTCAATTGCAATGTTGCCAATTGAATAGGGGTCTAAATAAGCACATCACATATATTTTTTTAAATAATTTTTTAGTTATTAATCATCTATCCAAAAGCACGTTTTTCACTAACTAAAAACTTCTTTAAAAAATATATGTGATGTGCTTATTTAGAGCCATATTCAATTTGCAAAATCGCAATTGAATGAGGGCCCTTGTATGGAACTCTGCGAAAGGGACTTTTGTGTCTGCTTCCCTTGGGAGACATGGGAATACAATTTTTTAAAAAAATAGGTTTGTTAAGTATCCTCCATATAGGGAGTTTCATATTAAGTTAGTAAACAGATGGTATATGGTGCCTTCAAAAATCTATCCGTTTTCTCATAACTTCACGGACAGCATGGGTTGGAGACAATGAGACAATGTGGAATGTATGGTGATTTTCTCTATACATTATGGGCTTGTCCATTAATTAGACCTTTTATGACTGATGGTTTCAAATTTATTGAGTGCACCTTAATGGAGCAGAAAGCTTTTATAATATTAATATTTATGTCTATAAAAAGATCTATTATCTCCTGTTGGAAATCCAAAAATATTGTAAGTTGGAATGAAATTTTGACAATGATCCACTGAACGACAGAGCTAGAAAAATGTTTTGCGTCTACTAACTTTACCCGTAACAACATCTTGAAATGGAAATTATGGAATTACGTTTATGGAAAAGAGGCTTTCCCCTTATAAAATAATTTTGGATTCCCTCCCCCCCCTTGTTTTTTTTTTTTACCTTACCTAATGGAGCTTTCAGAAGTTTTCTTTTTTTTTTCTTCTTTTTTTCTCCTTTGCCCGCTCGATATGTACAACCAAGGGGCTTAATGAATGAATGTGAATGGATGTGGAATGGATGTATGGAATGTTGGATGTTGGTCTAATACTTTTCCTTTTTTGTCATTATTCTGTAAATGCTAGTTACCATGCTTCATGATGTTAATATTTATTGCAATTCTATATTGTTTTACTTTTGTAAAAAAAAACAAAAAACTTTTGAAATAAAAAAAAATATACATAATGTACATTTTGTTCAACCTATTTTTTTAAATAGGTTTATTTCCTTCTAAAGAAGCTTTATATGTCACAACACACAGTCACATCCAGTTAATAGATCCTGCTGACTATCACTATTCATCATGCACCTCTTCTTTTGGCTCACACAAATAAATGGGATTCAGTTCCATCAGTTTGCCTAATATCTTATTTAGTTCTGGTATGTGATGAAGTTTACATGTGCCTTTGCTTTGTTATCTTATGTACTTCAATTATTTTAATTTACTGTTACTTTTTAAATGGTGCTATGGAAAATGTTGGTGTTTCATTATCATTATCATCATCACCATTATTATCATTATTAATAATAATAATAGGTACTTTATTATAGTTTTTAGAAATCTAAAACATAATAGAAAACTATTATTCCTTCTCTCTGCTACTTAACAATGATGATGCCGGTTATTAGAGGGAAGCCATGACCTGCATACACCCATACCCTACCTGTTACGCTTTATACTCACAAATACCCCTCTAATAAGATCAGTTACATCACTGAATGAATACTGTGTGTATAAGAGTTAATTCAATACCAGTTATTAGACAAACTGCTGGGACAATGGCTGGACATTCAGAGTAATCTATATCTACCTATTGGAGTTAGCAAGTTATATGAGGCAGGACTATATATCAATGGGATTTCTGTTGATGAGGGATTGAGACAAAATGACTATTTCACAGAAGATAAAGATCACCTCATTATATAGTTTTACATTGTTGTTGTTCATAACCATTTTAAAGTTTCAAACATATATTTAATGTTTCCATTTTAAGAATCCTATTAACATACACCATAACAAACACAAAGCACACAAGTAACTGCGAGCACCTAACTCATGTTCATTCTCTCCACCACTTTCCAATTAGGATGCAAGTTATTAGAGGTTAGTAGTGACCAGCAAACCCCTCTCTGTATTTCTATTGATGACCTAATGAGATCAGTAACACCATGCAATGAATACTGTGTATTACATGCCACTTAGTACCTGTCTTACAGGCTCCTGCTGAGACAGTAACCGGGTATTCAGAGTAAAATCAGTAATGTCCCACCAGTTATTAGATAGTGGTGGCCAGAGGTACTTAGATATAACATACAGCAATTACATAACTCTGTATATCTATATATATGCTGAGATATTGCATTAATGGACGTTTGAAGATCAAGAAAAATGTCAAATATGTTTTAATCTAACACAATCAACAGCTGTGTAATCCATGGACATACAACATTTTTGGGAGGTAATATAATTTTTTTAGCATCCTTTTTATGAATACAGGAATCCATTTTGGGCTTATTCACCATGAACACGACGGTGTGTTTTCAGCTATCAGTGGATGAAGTGATAGGGTAGGAGAGATAATTGTGAGATAATTGAACACTATTGATATTGACACAACCTCTTCCCCCTCAATAGCCCCAATCCAGGAAGTTGCATGAATAGATGCAATTATTATAACAAAAATAAATACACTTCCTATCTTAGGGTATGACTTCTAATAATATTGGAATTAAAGTCAATTGAAGTCTAAATACTTTGGGCCTCATTCTATTAACGGC